>VWZK01010968.1:30121-147771 GCA_013396935.1 Baryphthengus martii
CGCGGCCCGGGAGGGAAATGGCTCCCGCAGCGGCCGCTCGGGTCGGCTGTCGTCTCTCTCCGGCTTTGCGCGGCCTGCGCCGCGGGTGAGGGCGGTGGGCGGCCCGTGGCCCGTGCTGCGGCTTCCTGTCGCCCTAGTCCCTTGGGTTCCTTTTCTGACGCTGGGCGCCCGGACACGGCCGCTGCGCAGCGGTATTTCCTAGCGGTTAGGCCCGCTGGGCATATCGGTGGTGGTAACTGGTTTTGAACTGGCAAAACCTGTTTGAATTGACTAAAAGGCGCCTTCGGTTTGGACAGAAAAAGTACAGTTGTTTTGGTTTTCTCTGGATCGAGTAATAGGGTTAGTATCGATCCTTTTGGAAGTACAGGCTTTTCTAACGTCATTCTGTGCAAGGCACGAACAAAGCAGGGGAGGCTGCGTTTCGGCCGGCAGGTGCACACAGCAGACACCTCCAGCAGCCACGCTGAGGCACCCCCCTCTGTGGGGAGAGCTTCGCAAGGCCCTTCCCTTCCCGTTGAGGTGCTCCTTTGAGAGTTGTGCTGGTGTCTCGTTCAGGTAGAGATTCTCGGAGCACACCTGAAATAGCGGAAGCCCTGTTTTGTTTTGTTTTGGTTTTGTTTTTTTTTTTTTTTTTGAAGTTGCGTTTATGGCCACGTGTGCCTTCGTGCTGGGCTTTAGGGATAAACCCGATACCGGGCCTCGCTTGCCATCCTTGCAGACTCCTGTCTCCTCTTATCCCTGTATACCTGTCTCCTGCTGCCAGGAGCAGTCACATCATGTAACATCTCTCTCTCCTGTCTCTTCTCCCCCTCTTGTCTTCATCTTCCTGGATAAATTCTTATTTGCTCTTGTTCTAAGATGTCTCTATTTGGTCTCCTCCCTCTTCTTCATTCCTCTCCTTCAGAAAACCTCTCAAGGGGGTTTCCTTTGGCCTCCTTGTGCACCTGACAAGGTGGGAGCTGTCTGTGTCTGACCCTTGAGACTTTACCTTCCATAATGAAATTAATACACCTATGGAAGTGAGTATTGACTTGAAATAGTTAAGTATTTGCTTCTTTTCCTGAGGTATCACACGGGATAGCCGTCTGTCAGCAGTGCTTGAAAAATGATTCATCTCCTTATCCTTTCCAGTTTGATGGTGCTCATGGCAAAACCACCATCATGTGAACTACAGAATTTTCTCTCATTTTTATCGCCTGAGGGCTACCTGTAAGAGATTGTGGCTCATGTGGTTTTACCTCCCATCCGAAACTCTGCGACTTTACAGAGGAAAAAATTGAAGACCTAATCTGTCCTTGTCAGGGAAGCTTTTAAATACCGAGCGGACAACTGAGAACTTGCTGAGAAGTTGATTTGCAGCTCCAAGTGGGGCATCTGAGAACCTGTACTGAATATACGCCGTCTTTAGCTTTTTCTTTATGTAGGTAAGCATGCTAGCCTTCAGAAGTGTTTTGAGGCGTGTATTCCAAGTATCTCGCTAGGGTTCAGGAGATTTATTTTTTCTTTTGTTGTTGTTTTTGTTTGGAGTTCTAACCTGAGTTCTTAAAGACATCAGTCTCCATTGATCTTTAAGTATCTGCCCCACCTATCGATTTATTGAGATGTCTTAACGGGTACGAGCTTTCTAATGCCGTATATTGAAGATATTAATTGCAGATTATTTTATTATGAGGGTGATTATAGGTATTGGAACTTAACTGCTGAGCTTCCTCCCACATTGTAAGAAAAATAATTTTCATCTGCTAAAAAATACTTTTTGAAACGGCGCGTTATAAGTGTAGTTAATAACAGCAAAACTAATACGCTTAATGCATCGCTGCTAAATTTATGCTGAGAAACTTTGTAGTTCTCTCTCTTGAAATTCTAGAAATCCCTTGGAATACATCCCTCGTGAGAGAACAGATTATCAATGAAAGTCAGAGTTCCGATACGCAGATCGCTTGCCGGCCAAGGTGCAATCACTTATCGGATTTTAAGAATTTAGTGATTTGGGTTGTTTTTAAAACGGAGCCACGTTTAATGCTCTGTAGTTCTTAGAGGGAAAAATTCCTATTGTTCAAAACCACCTTTTACTTCTTTCGTGGTAATGTTTCTACCTCAGAAGTTTGCAGAAGATACTGAAACAGCGCTTCTAAATCGGAACCTTGCAGAAGGCTTCTTCGTGGCGTGGCAGCGGATGCTGCTCCCTTTGCAAATAAAGTTTTAGCAAAGCAGGATTTTCCTGTAGTGTTTATCTTCCGATGACATCCTTTTTTTTTCCCAAGTGAAAAAACGATTCTGTTGGACTTTCTAGCTGCTTCTGCTAATCATGAATTGCAGTAGTTAGGTTACATCACCTGTTAGGATTATCTGTATTATATTGATACTTATCTGTATTATAATATATTATAATTATCTGTATTGTAAATATGAGGGTGTTTGTATTTCTTGCTCTTATGTTTTGTGGTTTAAATGGCAACTGTATTATGTGGGGTTTTTTTTTTGTTTTGTTCTTTGATGTTTCCAGCGTTATCCATGTTGGCAACGACGGTTGGTCTTTATGGGATACCCTGGTGTAAGAAATCCCTGCTGTTAACTGCTTTGATGTCTGTTATCGGAGGCTCCATGGGAATTCTAGACACGGGTAAGGGACCATGCGGTGTGATAGTTCCTTCACCTTCAACTAATGGAAAGCTTCAAGCTCAGCAGAACTGTTGCTGATATTTTATGTATGTGATGTGTCTTGTATTAAAAGAGGGGAGCTGTTTTACCTGGCTGGGAGTCTGGGATTATTCTGGTCCTGAGACTTCCAGTGTTGGTGTCTCTGGAGCAGACTTTCCTTAAGGGCCCTGGGGAGCTGGGTACCTCTTGCTTCCTGGAGAAGATCAATACGCATTTCAGTGAGCAATTACAGGTGTAAAGAAAGCGTCTTGTGCTCTTCAGTGTTTTCTTTACTCATCTGCAGGAAGCTGGTTGGGTTATGGTTCATTAGAGCCAGCTGGAGCTAAGTTAGTCCTGAGCAAGCCCTAGCGTCGGAGAGAGAAATTTTCACAGTTGTTGTGTTGGAGAGTTGCCCACCTAAAGTTGGCGAGGTGGCATTTGGGGGTTCACAGCAGACATTTACTGCCACTTAAATAGCATCCAGCTCCCTGAATTATAGAGTATCTGCTGCCCTTGGCCAGCTTCGCTTAGGTATTCGGGAGTACAAATTTATTCCCTCCCCTCAAATTGTAAGTCTGTGGCATGTGCATATTGCAAGTGCCCTGGAAAACGCTCTGCACTTTTGCTGGAAAGGCGTTCAAAATCCATTTTTTAGTAGAGGCTCCTTATTGGAGGAAGATTTACCAGTGAAACTACAGGGCAGATGTCTACAGGTGTGGTTGGAAAGGTATCGTGGTTTAACCCCAGCCGGCAACTAAGCCCCACACAGCCGCTTGCTCACTCCCCCCTCGATCCTTGGTGGGATGGGGGAGAGAATCTGAAGGGTAAAAGTGAGAAAGCCTGGTGGGTTGAGACAAAGACAGTTTAACAGGCAAACCAAAAGCTGCGCATGCAAGCAAAGCAAACCAGGGGATTCATTCGCCGCTTCCTGTGGACAGGCAGGTGTTCAGCCATCTCCAGGAAAACCGGGATCCATCACGTTTTAACAGTGACTTGGGAAGACAAATGCTGTCCTTCTGAACGTCCTCACCCTTCCTTCCTTCTTCCCCCAGCTTTATATGCTAACCATGACATCCTATGGTATGGACCATCCCTCTGGTCAGTTGGGGTCAGCTGTCCCAGCTGTGTCCCCTCACAGCTTTTTGTGCACCCCCAGCCTACGCTCTGGTGGGGTGGGGTGAGAAGCAGAAAAGGCCTTGACTCTCTGTGAGCCCTGCTCAGCAGTAATGGAAACTGATCCCTCAGTTACCAACACTGTTTCCAGCACAAATCCAAACCACAGCCCCATACCGACTACTGTGAAGAAAATTAATCCCGTCCCAGCCAAAACCAGCACAAAAGGTCAGTTATATCAGAGGTATGAAAAAGAAGCCGTGCCCCGTAAGCTAACTCCTGGGGGAGTTTAACAAGGCTGAGTTGGTGACGGCTGCCTGTAGCACGCCGTTTGGATCAGGTGGCAAGAGACCTAAGGGGTAGCGCTGGCGTACTTGCAGATGGGGATCAGGAAACAACCAAAACCACATCAGCAGTGGAGTGCGCTGGTGTTGCTGTAGGAGGTAGTGGTGTAGATGCAACAGGCCAGCCTTTCACCTGGCACCTCTCCGGTGCCGTCCCAGCAGCACGCCCACCTTCTTGGCTTACTGAGAGAGCCTGTGGTTGCTTCCTAGTCAGCGAGGCACTACCGGCTCCTGTTGAGCAGCTTCAGGGCAGGCTTATTTCCAAGAGAGAGCTGGCTAATGAACTGGCCCAACTGTCCGTACAGCGCTGGAGGCATCCCAGCCAGGGCCTGGCTTTGGTGGCTTGGCTGGTCAGTGACACAGAGGAATGATGGCCACACGTGTGAACCATCTGCCCTAATTCTCTTGAGTTTGGGGGAGCTCTGTTAACACTACAAGGAGCATGATACGCGACCCAGTAGTGAAAGATGTTTTTGCTCGGCACGGGTTACGCTAAAATAAGCTGAACGCAGAGGTGTATTTGCTGCCTCTGGTAGGATCGTGATACGTGGCACTTGGCTTAAAAATTCTTAGTATGGGAAAGTGCTGTCAGCTAATTGTAAAAATGCCTTTGGCGGCTGGGTCTGCAGCTTGGAAGTCGAACCTTTGAAGCAGGAAGACTTCCCAGCCTGAGCAGAAGAAACTAAGAGCAAGGCAGCAGAGTGTAACTAACTGAAGTCATTTGGAGGACTCTTAGGGCCGAGTGACAGGGGTGCTGTGCTGTGGGCACAGGATTTTGATTACTGTTCTTATTTTCCTCCATTCACCTCAGGGACTACTCAGCTCTTATTTTCTTGCATTATTGTTGATCTGAGGGTGGTGGTGTTTGGTCTTCATAGCGGTGTTACTGTCAACCTTTCCGCTTCTGGAGAGTTGCTTGAGGGCAGTTGGGGTGGTCCCAGCCCATCAGGAGCAAGTCATTTTTGATGTTTCCTGGGAACGTTGTTTAACGAGGCCTCTTGATTCTTAGTGTTGTGCATTGTTGCTTTTAATGCTTAAGGAAATGAGAAGCAGTAAATTTGCTCTTTTGAAAAAAAGGCTGAAAAATGCTACGCGTTGTTAAGTAGGGCAATTAATTAGAATCACGGAATTTTCTTAGGTTGGAAAAGACCTTTAAGATTGTTGAGCCCAACCGTTAAGCCAGCACTGCCAGGTCACCGCTAAACTATGTCCCTCAGCACCACATCTACACATCTTTTAAACCCCTCCAGGGATGGTGACGCCACCGCTTCCCTGGGCAGCCTGCTTCAGTGCTCGACAACCCTTTCTGTAAATATATTCTTCCTAATATCCAACCTAAAGCTCCCCTGGTGCAAGGAGTAAGTATGGCCATCGCAGCTGGTTTAAGCCACTGCGGGGCTCTGTATTTTGACTGCTGTGAGTACCCTCCTTTAGGTCATCACGTGGGTTTTAAGGTGCTTTCAGGCAGAACTACAATTTTGCACGTCGTATTTGCTAAACCAGCTATCCTTGTGAAGTGAGTTAGTAACATAAGTTATGGTCCGGTTTGTTTTTTCTTTTAAACTATGTTTTAAGACTAAAATGACTGAATCCTGCTCTCTCCGATCTGCAGGTGGCAACGTGCTGGCACTGAATACCTGGGGGGCAGAGGCTGGGCCACACATGCAGGCCTTACACTTCAGTTTTGCTGTGGGTGCATTCGTGGCTCCCATCCTGGCTAAAATGGCCTTGGGAGGCTCGGAATCCAAAGACCTTCCAGCGGTTGAAAAGACGAACCAGTCTGTCCCGAGGTCCGTGACGACAGCGTCGGCCGCATCAGCGACGTCAGCGCTGAAACACCATTTCGGTGCGGATTTTTTGTGGTCCTATGTTGTCATAGGGACCTATCTTCTGGTCATTTCGTTCTTCTTTTTTGTTTTGTATTCGAGGGGCAGCTCAGCTCGAGACAAGTCCAAGGCTTCTGCACAGAAGTGCGTGTTTGCCAAATACCACTATACCCTTATCGGTCTCCTCTTCGTATTCTTCTTGTGCTACGTGGGAGCGGAGGTCACGTACGGCTCTTACGTCTTTACTTACGCAAAGGTCTTCGCCGAGATGAAAGACAACGAGGCGGCTGCTTTGAATTCCGTCTTCTGGGGCACGTTCGCCGCTTGCAGAGGAGTGGCGATATTCTGCGCCGCTTGCTTGTACCCTGGCACCATGATCCTGCTGAGCATCATCGGCTCCGCTGCCTCCTCCTCCTGCTTGGCCTTCTTCGCGAGGTACCGGGCGTCGCTGTGGGTTGGAACGGCCGTGTACGGCGCGTCCATGGCCACCATCTTCCCCAGCGGCATTTCCTGGATAGAACAGTACACGGTCGTGCAAGGGAAATCGGCGTCCCTGTTTGTGATCGGCGCGGCGCTGGGCGAGATGTGCATTCCCGCCGTGGTCGGGTACCTTCAGGGCAGGTTTCACCACGTTCCTGTGGTCATGTACACTGCCGTGGTGACTTCTGCCATGACCCTTCTGCTCTTCCCTTTGATGTACAAATTGGCCAACTGTCCCCGTGAGAGCGGCTTGAAAGGAGCGAGTGAGAGCGAGGACCGCAAAGCTTTGTTGGCACACTCGAGGCCTAACGAGGATGAAGAGGATGAGGAGGATGCAGGAGAGTGGAACGAAGCAGACTTTGAGGTCATAGAAATGAACGACACGCTGAGAAACTCTGTGATAGAGACCTCCCGTAAGATACCAGGGGACTCTCCAGCCAAAGTCTCTCTCCAGCCCCACCTGGACGATGTACTGCACGATTCTCCGGTGGGTGCCGGTGGCTCCCCTGGGATAAAAAACATGATCGTTGACCGGGAGAAGAATGATTAAAGTTAAAAACTGACTGACTTTTTTTTTTTTTTTCCAAAGGGAAATGCAGTTGAATTGTAGCTGTTCTTGTAAAGTGACTGAAGAATCCTTTTCTAGCGGCGCAGAGCTCGGCGTGTTGCGTGTTGTCCGGCCCTTTCTCATCATTCATTTTCGGTCTGCAGCGATTGATCTCGGAGCGGGAAAGTCCACCGTGACCTGAATGGGGTAACGTGACAGAATGTATAGACTATACTGAAAATGTTAAAAGAGATGCTTTCTAACGGCGAGGTGTGCGTTTAAGGAATACGTGCTGTAGTAAGAACTAGCCAGGAAAGTCAAGTCAGATTTCAGGAGCTGCCCAGGGGCTGTAAGTTGGGCAAGCTGTTGGCGAGCTGCGCCACTTCCTGGTTTAGTCGCTAAAGGTGAAGAAAAAATTAAAAATGAAATATTTGGAGTGGAATTTGTGCCTCTGGGCTGTTTAAACGTGGCTTATGGGAAGGGGGACAAAATGGGTCCTATTAATCAGCTATAATGATTAACTCTGACTTACTTCTTAAACAGCGGCCGCGGATCTAAGTAGTCCAGTGTACTTGCGATTTTTAATTACCGCGCTGCCGCTGAAATCAAGAAATGCCCTCCCCAGTAAGAGCAAAAAAAAGCAGCAGTTAATGGGAAAATCTGATTCTAGAACAGTAGTCTTGCAGTTTGTCTACTTGAAACTCCAAATTCATAGGCTAAGTATGTTTTTTAACGCCGTGTGATCAGAATTGCTCATGTTTGGCTTTGGTTTACTTTGCACCATTATTAGTATTTTTCCTGCTAGGGAGTTTAATTTACTAACAAAAATAGTATGTAACAGAGCACAGAACCGTAGAATTTGCTCATGTCTGGCATTATTTTACTTTGCACCTTCATTAGTATTTTTTTCTTGCTAGGAAGCTTAATTTACTAACAAAAGAGCTCTAGATGTAAGAGAGCACACAGAACCTTAGGTGTTCAGTGTATTTTTCAAGTCCCTTTTTGTTCCCTCTCTTGTCCTCTGCGTGTGCAACCTACAACCCTCCTGGCTTCTTCCTTTCTTCTGAGAAGTTAGTAAGAAGCAGGAATCAGCTTGTAGTGACAAGCCATCATTTTTTTTTTCCATCTTGCCACGTCAAAGGGCCTCCCTCTCCCTCTGTTGTCGGCACTAAAATGCCGTTGTAGTTTTGCCCGATTCCTTTACTTTCTCGTGTGTTACGTGTACTTCTGTGGCATCTTTTCCAGTGCAGCGCGTGCACTTTAAAATACGGCCTTGTTTCGTGTGCTGCACACGGGTTCTCTGCTTGAAGTCATGGTGAACGCTTTTAAATACCAGGCCAGATCCTGTTCTAGGTGCAGGTGGCAGCATCCGTCCAACAGGATTAAGTCTGTCCGGCTCCTGTGGTTAGTAGTTAGGTTCTTATGACACCAGAAGGAGGGGTGTGGCCGAGGTGGCGACTTCCGTGAAGTGCAGGTTAAGCCTGTGTTCCTTCAGCTTCCCTCTCCCCCTTCTTCCTCCTCCACGCTGCAGGAACTGCTTTGTGCATGTGTGGAAATCAGAGGGTGATTGATACCTGCTGGTAAGGACAGATCCTGCTGGTGGATTGGGAATGAGTGGTAACGGCTTCTGCTCTGCTTTTGGGGGAGTTCCTGCCCCTCGCCCCAGGGAGGTCACAGGTTTCCTTCGGCAAAAGATGGGTTTGGTGCAGGACAAACCGCAGAAGATGCGACAGTGGTTCTGTGGCAGCTCCCTCCCTGCTGTGACCACAATCCACGGGCTTCACCTGAACTGATGGTGACATAAAGTTTCTCCTTACCTGAGATCATGTTGCTGGAAGAAAATTAGTTTTTAAGAAACACACCCGGCAAGAAAGATGTTATATAATCCCCGATTCGGACACAAATTTTTGGAATGAAATTCAAATTAATTGGAATGTCCTGCACGTAAGGTTGTTCTCAGGGATAGCGAACGTCACTTTTACACAATCAACTACTCAGAACCAGGAAATGAAGTTAAAGCCACGTTGGGAAATGCGCTCCAATCTCTTTGAACCTTACCTACTTATTGCTTATCTACACACAGTTATTCGTGTTCCTGTCTTCCCAAATAATACAGAAATACTGTGCAAAACAAAGTAGTTTGTTTTTTTTTTGGGGTGTGTTTTTTTTTTTTTTACTAGCTGTATTAATTCCTGCATGAGTCACTTGAATTGATCCCCATTTGCCCTCTTTAAAACAGGCGGGCTGAGCAGTAGGAATGGAGCAACAGCCTGGAACGCCAAGGTGAGAGCAGCCTTTGACAGCAGGCAATAAAGAATCCAAAAAGCAGAGGTGGGAGGACAGTGACACTCAAGTACTTCTCTTGAGCAGTACCAGGCCCAGTCAGGTCTGAATGATGCGTGGAGGCCTTTGTCTGGATGACATCTAAATTCTAAGTCATCTTGGTGAGCAATTACTTAAGAAAGAGCCTTCAGTGTTGTAGTTCTGGCCTCCTACTTCAAATGGAATATACTTAGAGACCCTGTTCTCTGTATCCCCTAAAAGCGTGCTGTTAACAGCAGGGGCTGCCCTGGAATGGAAATCAAATGTTTAACGCAATTTAAGATTAAAACAGGTCTAGGACATTTCCAAGGATGAGTCCAGCTCACAGCAGTTCTAGACATCCTTGATGTTCAAGGCTGTAGCTTTCCTAGTTCTTGGGATTTTGGTGTTTCCTCAAGGCTTGTTTTCAGATGACAACTGTTCATTTGTAACGTGTTTAAATTTCCTTCCAAAGTAAGTAAATTGCTTCCTAAAATAGAGGATCTATTTACAGTGCCTTTTAAGTTACAGATCCTCCAGAAAGCAGAAACTTTTACATGTTATAGGTTGAACTTGAAGTAAACAGCTTGACTTTGCCATTGCCTGGCTTATGCTTCGACAAGTCACGTCTGTGTTGAGGACAGGCGCTGTGCTCTGTGGATTAGAGCTCTGAATTTGCTAAAACCCCTATTTTTGTCCAAGAAGCCAGGACTGAGGTGAAGATGGGCACGTGCCCCTGTACTCCAGTGTTAAAGGTAACCTCTCGGTTAAATGCCGCTGAAGAGTTTTATTTCTCCGTGAAGCACGGCCAGCTGCTGGGCTGCACCGCAAGCACTAACACGTCAGTCCTGGCGTTTGCACTTTTCTTCTGTAGATGACGAATGCTGGAATGCAAGAGGAGGCAAAGTTTTATGCCTTGATTTTTCTTTTCTTTTTTTTAAAGTTACTTTGCATAAAAGCGCATTGCAATCTGTGGATGTTCTATTAGAGAGTTAATAGTTTTTATTCTGCTTGGTGTGGATTTACATTGTACTGTATAATGTGAAATTTAAGAGACTGACTTGTATCTTGAATGTAATAAACTCTTAACTGGAGAAGGCACTCAGGTTCCTTGATGTAAATAAAGTTTTGTTCTATTTTTTCAAAGCTACTCTGGGCTTCTGAATTTAAAACTTACTCCTGCTTTGACTGATGGAAAACTAGAAATGCGTCTGTTCTGGTTTGGAAGGAGGGAAGGGAGGGCCTCTGAGAATTGATACCGAGGTTTGAGAGCCCAGAGCTTAAGCTGAAACCGAACCGCGGATTCTTAACTCCGCTTTGCGCGGTCTTGTCTACGTTACTGTTTGTGTGCCAAAGGCAGGAAACAAAGGTGTTTGCAATTGAGTGTAAATATAAAAAAGGCCTATAATTTTTACCATATCATTTTATTCAACTTTAATATGGTTTCCATTATTAACTTCTAAAACAAAATGATTTCCAGTTTAGAAAACAATGCACCGACCACATAATTCCTTTTCCATTTTATACAGTTATACAAATATTCTAAATACACATTTTGTCAAGATGGTGGCAAATAAGATTTAACTGTACAGTACATAAGGAAAGAAAATATTTTAAGCATATTTAGAAGCAATAGAAATGTCTATACAAAACAAGCAAAAATGGAATAAAATTTTATATTTAAAGTATTGCAACAGTCCCACAGGTTTGTAACAAAAATGTCTTTGCACAATTCCTCACAATGCCCCATTAATAGCTAAAGCAAGACAGCAATTTTTAGAAAATGATGTTTTAAAATGCTACACATGGTACTACTGCTTGCACAGTCTGATCAAAATAACAATCTACTTGGAATCAAGCAAAACTTAGGAGGAGATATACCAACCGACTTTAAAATTATCTGTATAAAAGTCATTGCACATTATTTTACTCAGTTGTTTGAAAAGTAAAAAAGTGTATTTACAAAATATTTCGCAGACAAAATTATAAAGTGAATGGGTAATATGTAGGTAAGTAAGTAACACGTCTTGATACTGACAGTTCAAGAACACACACGAATGGTTTTATCGTTTCAAGAGGTTTTCAGTGCTCCTTCCTCCAGGAAGTAAACTTGACTTCTACTTTGAAATGGATTTACAGGATGTCACACGTAGCTATTTCAACATCAGCATTATAAAACAGTATGTTAGAAACATGAAGGAAAGAAGAAATTTGTACATCTTAAAAAGTGAGCTATTCATAGATAAACAAATGTGGTGGTGGGTTTTTTTTTATTAATTTAGTTAGGATAAGCGTTCATTATTCTTCAGATAATAAACCCAACGGTTAAAATGGATATCCTGGACTAGATGAGAATTGAAAAAGCACCATGCACAATAGTCTTAGTGTGGTAAACACTGAAGAAAAAACATAAAATAGCACCTGGAATCCTGTAACAGAGATCATTTAAAACTGGTCGAGTAGCTGGCGAAAATACGGTGCCTTTGACAGTTCTCTGCTTACTCGGGAGAGCTTGAAAAGTACTGGACAGTTGAGGGAGACACACTGGATCTGTCGATCAAAGCAGCCTGTGCAGTTCTTGCATATCTAGATGACAAGTGAAAAAAAAACAGACCAGATTATTTTCAATTGGCCCAAGCAAGGCATCAGTCTCTTGGGACTACTCAAGCCTCAACGTGCTATCAGCAGGGCAGGCACAGCCCTGCCGGCCCCGAGCTGTTCCCCACCCAGCATGGCAGGAGCCAGAGCAGCTGCAGCCTCTCCTGCCACTGCCAGGCTGGGCGTGCTGCTGCCGGTGCCTGGCCCCGTGGTGGGCATCTCCCACCTGAACTGGGCAGAGACCAACAAACAGCTTGAGCTTGAATGAAAAGCTTGGGTTTCAATCCTGCTAATTGTGTGGTGGCACTTGGAAAAGTAAGGTAAGGAAGTTGAGTGGATTTAAATGGGGCAGTGTGTTAAATTCATGCTAAACTTACCCTGTATAAAAGCTTCCTAGCGAAAAAAGACAAAACTTACTCTGCAGTTAATTGTCTGCTGAACTACTCCTGTTTCAAGGTAAGATTCTGTTACGAGTTTTGCTTTCTGAGTCAGAATCCCAAGGCAGAAATGCACAGGGCACGCAGGCTGCACTGCTCTCCGTGTTCAGGGAACTACTCGTTCATGTAGTTAGTTAGTTAATGCTGCTTCAAAGTACTTCTTTTAACACGAGATACCAGATGGAAGAAAATAGCAGCAGGCACAGGTTCTCCAAAGGAAGGTAGCTACCTTCCTTTAGAAAATTAAAGGCCTCTGCTTTGTTATTTTATTTTGAATCCTTTCCACTACTTGCCCCCTCCAGTGTTTTTTCCAAAACTCAGAAATTTACCTTCAACCACATTTGTGTTTTGTAACATCAAAACATTGCCCAGCGTTATCCTACCGTTCGCATATTTTTAGCGGCAAGCTAAAATCATATCCTGTGCTTTTAAAATTAGTTCTTTTCCTTATTTCCATGTTGAAATTATTTGGACACCAGGAACCCTCTCAGAAATTCAAAACTGAACAGGAGCCAGAGAGAAGCAGCCTTTCTTGGCCGAGTCCCACACGTGGCACCTCAGAGGATACCAGCCCACTGACCAGCAGGCGTGACCAGAAGGATCAGGACTTAAAAGTGTTTGTTCCAGGCTTGTAACCACCTCAGAAAAAAGTCTTTTGAATAGTTCTTTTGAAAGAGGCTGTGGTTGGTTTGAACATGAAGGACAAACTGGTACTCAGAATCAGAATTGTTTAGAGTGGAAAAGACCTTTAAGATCATCAAGTCCAACTCAGAGCCAAGCAATGCCAAGTCCAAAGTACTCAAGACACTTGCTGAGTTCAGTTTGTCAGAAGGGAGAAGTCCATGGCTTTAATCTACGGCACATTATTTTGAAATGCACTTTAGAAGTATGTACAATTCAGCGTTACGTCAGTTTTCTGCTGGCTCTGGGATGTTTTTATGATCTAGGAGGGCCAAGAATCGAAGCTGTGAAGGATATATACATCTTCATATTAAAAGAAAACAGATGTTCTTCCAGAGAGGTTGAGTCGTCAGATACTGACTAGAATGGGATCCTGTTGCATGTTGCAGGGACGAGAGAATTTTCTGATCGAACCCACTGGGTTCTTCTGTGGGGCGGGACCAATCTGCCAAGTTCTGATTTATCCCAGAACAAGAACAGCGTAAAAGGTTCGGCGTACCACAGGAAAACCGCAGGACATGCATCGCCTTCCTTTACTGCCATTTACAATGCAGATCAGAGCAAATATTACAAAACACAGCAAGAAATCAAAGTCCACACCTATGTAATATTTATGAATAATGAATTATAATGGTTTTTGAGCAACAGAGCCCCACAGGAACCTATCAAATCAGTGCCTGGACTAGAGGAACATTTATATCCCTGCAATTCAGAAAAGTCTTTAAAATAGTTCACGTGCTACTGCTAGAAATAAATTTTGACAGAAGTATTTATTAATTATAAAATGCATCAGTACAAAAATAAGGTGAGGGGATGCCCGTCTCTGCAAGAGAAGGTACTGTGCTTTGCTATAATATATTGGTGAGCACAGTCAGCTACCCTCATAGTTGACTTCTAGCTCAAGGGAAAAAAAGACCTTGGAAAATTCCTGTTGAGAGGAAAGGTAACTAGAAAATCCCCAGGCTAAAACACATCCATGTTACAAATATAAATAAATAAGTATTTTTTTCTCAGACAAACATTGCTGTTACTAGAACATTATCAGTTATTTTAGTGCAAAAAAGGTGAATCTTTCATACTCTTTAACAACAACTCTCCATTACTGTCACTATAAAAAGGCACCCACAAACCAGGTAAGATACTCTTCAAAAAAAAAGAAGAAAAGGAGAAAAGCATCTTCTGTTCTGATCTCCCCGCTTTGCTTTCAGTTTTACGCAGCACTGGGGAAAGCAAGAGCTGCTACACTGCTGTCAACAGCAATGGGAAAAGCAAACAAGCTCTAACACATTTTTAACACCTGGACCGTACTTCCCATTTCTGCTGGTGGTTTTCAGTAACACGCTGCTTTGAAACTTACCCCCGTCCCCGGCTGACAGAAATCTGACAATACTTTAATTGTACCTTGACCAGCTGTTCTTGCTTACGCTCCAACTCTCGGATTTCTTGGTTGAGAATCACAGCCACATGCTGTGGCTGGCTTCTGCATTTATTACAGATCCCATACTGGGTCAGTTCATCGCACACGGGACAGTGTAAGGTCGTGAAATACTGGGAGATTGTGCCTTTGTGTCCTTCTAGCTCACTGCGGGCGGTCGTGGCAGCTTTTTGAATCTGTTAAGAAAAAAAAAAAAAATAGAAAGAGTGTAGGACTTGCCCTGAAGCGATACACTGAACAGAGCCCACCACTATTTCACAGGGAATCAGAAATAAGAAAGAGTAACCAACGAGACCCTCGGTCACCTGCTAAATTCCTGATCTCATCTCAAACGCTCCTTTGTAGGCGCTGACCCTACTTCACATCCAAACCTGCCCTGGCTGCAGACCCAGTGGCTGCCTTCTGGAAGGACCCTGCCTCCCCTCGAGTCTCTCTTGGTCACAGAATTGTCACCGTCCTTTGGTCCGTGGCTCAAGCTCATGCTCTCATTTCCCACCACTGCCCCCTCGCCCAGCCAAGTTCATTCTCTGCATTCACTCCTGGTGGTGCACAACTCACTCTTCGTGCTATCCTGCGCTCTCCTGCTTCAAATACTCAGCTGCTCTGCTCCCTGTGACCTCTGCGGTGCTCCCTGGCCTTGCAGAAAGTCAGGGCTCTTTTTGCCTATTTAGAGCAGCTTGTTGAGAATACTAGAGGTGAGTGTCAACAGTGATATTGGAAAGGCAGAGAAAAGAAACAGAATTGAAGTAAATAAAGGCTATATTAAAAGTATGCGGGGAGAAACATGATGTACTACTATGCTGATGAGGTCAACACTACGCAGAGTAATGAAATTATACAGAGACACTGTCATTCACCATCCTTTTTTGTCAGGGGAATCATGAACTAAAATCCAGCGATCTAATACTTCTCTTCCTGCATCTCAATGATTTCTTCAGGCACTTTAGGAAAGTCAGTTTTGGATGTAATTAGTTTAAAAAAGTCTTTCTGACACTAAGACATTACCACCTGTTCTATAAAGAGGACAGATCTTCAGAACATCTTGGAAAACCAGGAGCTCCAACATCAGCTATAGCAAGATTTAAAAGGTGGTACAGCCAAATAGATGCATACACAAATACTGCTAAAAATATACACTTCTGGTAAAATATTCTTTCAAAATAAGGACGGGGTCAGAAAATAGAAGATGACAGTGTGATCTACCCTGCATAGAAGGGCTGGCCAAAAATTTTGATTTACTAATTAAAAAAAACCCACACAGATGATCCACTAATCAGGCCTGCACAGTTGGGCATCAAACACTGCCTTGTAAAATAACCTTTGCTGTTGCCTCATACAAATGTCATTCCATTAAAGGTCACAATAAAATCAAATACCATATGGATGGCACTGTATTTGTCATCTGTTTGTTTTCAAACACCTACCCGTGGCAACTCATGGTACCAGCTGAAGACGTCTATGCCAATAAGTGAGAACACTCTGGCCAGCGGTGGCAGAATTTGTTTGGTAATATAGTAGGTAGCGTTCAGCCTGAGGTTGGGATCCTGCAGGACTTCAATGGGCCGCCTCACCAGCTGTATCAGAGGCAGCCCGGGCATCCCGTACACAATGACGTAGGGCACTCGCTCCCCGACTCGTGGTTCCGAGCGACGGTCATAGGCGAGCATTCTCCTGTTTAAAAATAGCTTTTAGAATGCATCCAGAGACAAATTCCTAGTTATTTCATTTGCTTGTAAACTTCCCCATCTGATTATATTAGTAGGTCTCCAGAAGACTGAAATTAGTGCCTATTATGAAGCACAGGACCAAGCTGATTCATTTTTAATTTGTCTCATGATCAGATACGTATTTTAGAACTCAGAACATGAGCCCTAAAGATACATTCTGTTTCAGGTCACTTGGATTCACATGCAGGTTGCTATCTAGCTTCCTCTTCCTTAAAGAAATATTTTAATGAAGAGCAGTCAGGGTACTAAAAAGAGCTCAAATACCCAGAAAGGAAAGGACAATTCAATTTGAAGCAAGTTATCAACCCAGAACTTGAATTTTACTTTATTTACAAAACATGTCTTGCTTTGAAGACCTTTAGTATTAAACAAGGTGGCAAAATGTGCCAGCTTATGTTACCTCTTACTGATAAGCAGTATCAAGAGGATGAAATATTAACTTTAAGTAAGGTACTTCCTAAAAAATAAAAAATTATGTCTAGTAATGAATGTATTCATGGCATCGAGAGACGTCACTATTATAATTTTGAACACATCTAATATCTGTGAGTGATGGGCAATCTTGGATAGTCAAGCCCTTGTACAAAAATCCAAGTGTAAGTAACAGGAGTGAAGACACAGTTACAGCGCCCGGACAAGGGACTTTACTCCTGAAGATGTGTGGCTCTTTCCAGGTCTATGAAATGGCTTTCCAGGACTATCTGATGCCTGGTCTCTCTTCATACAGAGAAGAAAGTCAGAGCCAACTGCTGCAACAGTATCTGAAAAAGACATCTCACTGCCACCCATAACTTGGCAGTACAAAGGTCAAGAGTGAAAATACATACAATTGGCAATTCTCAATCTTGTTACCTGGTGATTTCCAGGGCTGGCACACAGGATCCAGGTCTGTAAGCTGAGCTCCCTCTGTACTCTTTTGCAAAGATAAAGTCTTGCATGCTGGCTTTTCCTTCCAGTAACTTCATGCACTGGTTCTGAACGTACTGTTTGATCTGACTTATGTCCCGTGTTTCAAATAGCAGCTTGATAGAACACTCAAGTATCTTTAGAAACAAAGGACAAAGGCAAGGAAAACATGCATGCTGAACTTAAAAAACAGTATTAATTCAAAATAATTAATATGGAAATATTAATACACTGCTCAGAAAAAGCAACAGTTAATATGACAACAGGTTGTATTTTCTTCCACTCAGACATTCATAAACACATTACTCAACAACTTTTTCCTCAGTTTGACACATCTTTCATGACAATATCCATACTCTGGCACTAAGACTGTTTCCACAATTACAGAGGTTTTTCATAGTATGAGGGAAGATGTTTTTCCCTGTCATCTAAAATATTTTGCCAAGACTTTCTGACCACCTCAGCAAACAGAAGAATTGGGATCAAAAAGAAAAATGGAAGGTAAATTCTCCTAAAGTGGTTACTTTTCTTAACTGGCATAAATTTGTTCTGACGATTATGAGTAACAGCCTTTTCTTTTTAACCCCCCCAATACACAGCTTAAAATAAACAAGCAAGAAAGTTTATTGTAAATGAATTCTTAGCTAAACCAAATTTACATAAGTGAGCTATTTAGCAGACACATCAATGTGCCTCACTCATCTTGGAGTAACACTTCCAGTTAATGTGAACGGAATCAAGAATGGTCTTGAGAAGAGGAGAACTTACAAGGCGGTGAGGGCTTTTTATGGGGCTTTTAAGGACTGAAAGACTGTAGTTAAGATGGCAAGTGCAAGTCTTTGTAATGCTGTGCAAGATCTTAAATTTATCTTTCACATGGCTCATACCAGAAAACCAGATGAAATCTTGGGCAAGTCAAAAGGACTAGAAACTCTGCAACAGGACAATGATTCAAAGAAACAACAGAATACTATTAATTTTATTCGTGAAAAGATGTATGAGTATTTTACCTTGGAAACAGCAGGACAGGAGTCCCTTCGGACTGTCTCTATGCCTTTTGCATCAAATACTGGGTCCTTCTGGTCCAGTGTTTCATACATGTAACCCACGTACCTCTTTTTAGTTTGCAGGACACATGGCAAGTAGACCTAGAATGTTTAAAAAGAAGATAGTCCAGTCTGGCGTGTACTGGGAATATAAGGTGGCTCTGAACATAGAGGGTTTACTTTGCATGGTTTACTTGGTTTTGTTGTTGTTGTTTTGTTGTGTGTTTGTTTTGTTGTTTTTTTTTTAAATTGTTAAAACCAATAAACTATATCAAAGGACTGTTGAAGAACGGCTGAGGAAGCTGGGATTCAGTAGTGTTCTGTTCTTAAATCACTTTGTACTTCATCTAGCTGTAAAGGCTAAGCAACCTGAAGCTCAGACAAAAAGTGACACACAGTCTAATTACCTTCAAGTATCCTTACTTTTCTGGATTGCATCTGTCAACATTTTTAATATAACTGTATTATCTCTCTCTCTCTTAAAATGAAAACAACTTCACGTTAAACATCAGCGAAGAAAACTTTTCCCACAAAAGTAGTGTCTTTCAACTTCTGGTATTTCCAAACTTCAACTATTTATGAGGTGCCTAAAACCAGTTAGCATCTTGATCGGGGGAAAGCAAGCTTTTAAAATGCCTGCACTTGGAGAATGGTTTCCTCCATTAAAGGATTTTTAGGTTCATGGTCTATTTGCTTGTTTCTTCCAACCTGTTATTTTACTCTTGATTGTATCAGTATTCCTTAATCAGTTTTAAAAGAATGAATGGGAAACAATTTCCTGATGGCATTACTAGGATAACATTACATCTTCTTGTCTCTCATGGAAAGGGGAGCAGCGAGTTTAGATTGCCTCAGGCAGAAGAAGGTCTTGCACACAGGTGTCCCACTTCTTGAACAGATGCTCCAGCTTTGAGATATAGTCCTCCTCCTGTGCTAGGAAACTACCCTAGGAGAGTACTCAATATTTTGACCCACAGGTGAGTAAGGGCACTTAAGAGCACTTGGACATCTTGTCAAGGATATCCTAGCACCTAGTATTTTTTTCTGTCTAATTACTCCTTCAGCTTAATGACACAGAGCTGCCTCAAAGTGAGAAGGGTCCCTGTACATTAGTCAGTGAGGAAAAGCTGCCCTGCCTTCCACAGGTATCCTGACTTTTCTCGTTAATATTTTTCTACTATATTTTCTGTGAAAATGGCCATTTACTTATAAAATCTGTTTGAACGTGTTGAGTCAGGTATGTAATTTGAAAATATTTAGAGCACCTGAATTGATTGCTAACGACTTTTCAGTGATAAACTTCCACCAAAATTAGTATCATATTGCCTTGCTCTTCTCTAAAAGGCACATTGTCATTAATACTTCTCCCAAAAGCCTACTGAATGGATTTTTATGATTTTTCATTTTATATGTATACATATCACATGGACATATCTGGAAGTGTGCTAAGGCTGCCTGAAGAATAAACACCAGGCCTGGAATTATTCACTGGAATTACTTCAAGGGACAGCGTACATTTTCTCTACTAAGTTGCACATACTGGTTTTATGCTATGCATATAATACAAAACTGAGGGAGACATTTCCAAAACTCAGTAAGACAAGAATTTCAAATTGCCTGATGCCACCAGCGCAACAGGCCACCAGGCACCCTGATGTGAAAGTAGGAATATTTCTTTTTGTTGTTGATGCTGCAGTGCTCCTCTGACAAGGTCCCTGAGGCATTAAGGAGCTTGCAACACGCCCACAGAAACAGTACAGCACATGACTGCTGTATATTCTTATGTTATGTTAGTGTCCAGAAAAATCTCCTCTCTTTACTTTTTCTTTTTTTAGGATAACAATGTTTTCACTCAACACACTTGAAACAAAATATTTTACCTTTTCAAACTTCAGTTTAACAGGTTTGGGGTTTGTTGCTGTTACAGCTTCAGCAATTTCTTGACCAATCTTAAAAGACTGCTCCTTCGTGGCTCCTTTCAAGAGTACAAACATGCTACAAGAAATCAGACATGGGAAATAAGCACAAATCTGTTCAACATAGTTCTTGAAATTTGTAAGCTGTACTTCCTGGTGGCAAGGCAGAGATGTTAGCAATTCTGTTCCCTTCCCTCCTTTCAGCTAGAAAAGCCAAAAACATGAGAAACGTCAGTGTTCAGTATGCGATCGGGAGTGCTGAAGGCACACGACAAACACTGTGAGTCTCTGGTGAGGCAGCGAACGCGACTGCTCCCAGTCAGTGTAAAACTGGAGTTCCCAGGAGAGAACTGCAAAGGGCTCTGGGCATGCGGGTTTTTTTCCCACTAGAGGCAGGAATAGGATTTTACTTCCTTTCTCCAACAATTGGTGAAACTACTATGAATTTTGTATCTTTGAAATTTCAAGTCTTTTGTCAAATCTGGCTGAAATCAGTCACTGGATTCACAAGTGACTTTGTTTCCCAAGGTCGAAAAATTATCCAAGCCTAGCACCAGAGCTGGATATGCCTAGAGCATGGCTACTATTTAGATGAAAGACTGACTGAGGAAGGGGAGATATTTACATGATGTATTTCAGGCAGCCTAATGATATCTTTGGATTCTCTGGCGGCTGCTTCTCAATCGTATCCACTTTTGCAACTTAAACCAACAAACATCCCAAAGAGGGTCCACATATGTACTCTTCAGTATCATAAATTCTCCTTGTTGAGACAAAAAAAACCCCCAAACATCTATGATTTTAAAACCTTTTAAGAATTAGACCATTAACTACCTGTCAGTATCACCATAGACAACGTGAGCGCCCCATTTTTTTGTATCGTTCACCAGTTTAATAGCACGCTCCAATGTTTCTCTTGCTTTGTGGACAATGCTGTCCCCAACCTGCAAAGTTAAAAGAGAAATTGAAATTATTCTACTGCTAAATCCAATGCTGCTAAACCCAATACTAGCTCTTGGTAAACACAGTCTAATCTTGCTTGATCTGTGAATGTAAAGTACTATACTGAGACAATATATTTTATCTCATGGTTTAAATGCATATAATAAATAAAAAGGTTGTTTACATTACCCCAAAATAGCAAGAATTAAAGTAAGAGCGATCAAAAACTACTAAGAATCAAAGTAAAAATTAAGTTAAACTTCTTTAGGCATATTGAAGATAAAATTGCTTAGGATCATTTCCTTTAGTTTTTGGATTCTGCTAATTCCTTCTTTTATGAAAATTATGAAACAGCTGTAATGTTTTATTTTATTTCCACTATTAGAACTGTAATGCAATCAACTTTTGGAGAGGGTTCTACAGAAATGCCAACTTCAAATGCTCTTTTATGGAAAGAACAAAAATAATACTTTTTCTTTTCTTTAAAAAAAAAAAAAGCTTCACAAATAAATCCCCAGTTGATGACGTTCAGTATCACAAATAAAACCAGCTTTTATGAAGGTATTTACATAGAAGACATTCCAAGTAATAATACTGTGTTATCCGACTACACTTTATTAACAACGTCTTTTCCAGTTTTTTTGCATTTTTATCAGCAATCCTTACCTCAGTGCATGGCATTCTTCCAGAAAAATTAGCAGCAGTATAACCAAATGTAAAATTAGCTATAAATTTAAGACCCAACTGTCGAGCTTCAAGCATTCGAGTTATAGCCTTGTCATGCTTATAAGCCTTCATCGACTGTTTCACCATTATCCTAGTCTTCAAGATTTCTTCCAGCATTCTTGGCAGCACACCCTTTCTTACTGAAGGCTGCCATAAAGGGAAGAAAGGAAAAAAACCCAAAAGTTAAAAAGCCCAACCTAAACAGGAGTAAAAGCTAAACCCAGAAGTGTTAGATAATCACTGTTAAG
Source organism: Baryphthengus martii (assembly GCA_013396935.1). Lineage (NCBI taxonomy): Eukaryota > Metazoa > Chordata > Aves > Coraciiformes > Momotidae > Baryphthengus > Baryphthengus martii. The sequence goes on from VWZK01010968.1 coordinate 52,035, forward strand.
AAGACAAATTAATTAGCAAGATGCCCTAGGCACCAACAGTTTGGCTCTTCTCACAAATATTACAAGCAACCTTGAATACAAGCAAAGCTCTTAAGGGCAGGGTAAATTGCTTTTTGTTCTTTGTTTCCACCAGTCCGGCTCAGGCAATGTTTAGATAATCTTACATAACTAGGATGGGACTTCAATATTTAACTGGTAGTTCTCAAAATGTTAAATGCTGAAGGAGTATTATCTTTTAAAAATTCTGCAAATATTCTTTACTTAAAGCTTTTGGATTACATTAAATATGTGTATGCTGGTGATTGGCTAATTATTTGTAAGAGCCCCCGGCCACATTTATTAATTCATTACAAATCAGCCAGCAGTATACACAACATAAAAGGAGAACAACAGAAAGCAAGTCAGGGAGTTTAATCTCCCGAACCGCGACTCTTTTTACTAGGAAAACATTCTGCTATACAGGCAGGAGAAGAACGAAGTGTTACACACAGATAATTACTGTTTGATCCCCAAACTGCACACATAAAACACAGTTTAATTACAGATGACATAAGCCTTCAGTATAAATGAAAGCACAAAGGTAACATTTTATTTCCTGAACTGTCAGAAGTTCAGCACTCTGACAAATATCAAAAAACACTGGGAAATGAGAGACAGAACCTTCCCACTTCTGTCTGCTTTTACCGCAGCAAAATCTAAAATACAATATCAATTTGATCTGAAGCTAGTCAGCCAACAGGAAGTGAAAATTTCTGTCACAGAGCACTAATATCATTACCTTGACAAAAGCTACTCCACTGGGTGACACTGTGATATCATGCCTAATCTGGTAAAGTAAGTCAGGAGGTACTCTGAGAGACGTACAGCCAAATTTGAATGCGTCGTATCTAATAAAGAGAAAAATTACATATGAAGACAATTCATTCATTTAAAGCCTGATCAAGGAAAAGCACCAACACACATTAAAATGCTGATAATGCCGGCAAGGACAGAATCACAATTATGATCTCAGGTATAAACAAACGTACTATCATTTAAAATTTCTTAGCTACATGTAAAAGGCTCTAGGAATAAAGTAATAAGAAATGGCTACATTCCAACACAGGCTAATGGATCAATCCTGCTCTATGTTAACACATCATTTCCTGAGGCTGAGGTAGTGGAGGCAGGTATCCGTATCGTAATGGCCTGTGGAAACCATGCACGTTTACCAAGTAACGCACTGCGTGTATTTTCTTCCTACAAATTGAGAACTTCCAGTGAGAAACTTGAAAACCTCATGGTGACACCTAGCAATCATCACACGCATTCTCTCATTCTTTCAAATATTGTTTTATAGAGGTAATTACAATGAGAATTGAGGGGTTTTATTTCAATTAGCAGAATTACTGTCAAGCTTAATTAAAGATGCTACACAGAATAACTGATTGTATCTTTTCATTTTGAATAGTGAAGACCAGAGTGAACTACAAATGTTAAAGAACAACAACAATTTACTAACATGTGGTGGAATAATACTAGTCCAGTTTTGAAAATAGGTAGCGTGTAACATTTTAATATAGTTTGAAGTAATATGAAAAATTAACATCACCACAATAATGGAACAGGTGTACACACATACAGATTTTTTTTAACAGAATGGAGTCTAATTCTGTATTTGATTAAAAATACCTATCAGTGTGTACAGGGGTGTGTGTGTGTCTGTGTGTGTATACGCACACAGGCACAAATCCACACAGTCTCCGTCTCTACTCCACTCTCGTGAGACCCCACCTGGAGTACTGCATCCAGTTCTGGAGTCCCTAATTACAGGAAAGATATGGACGTGCTAGAAGGTGTCTAGAAAAGGGCCACAAGGATGATCAGAGGGCAGGAGCACCTGTGCTATGAAGCCAGGCTGAGAGCGTTGGGCTTATTCAGTCTGAAGAAGAAAAGGCTCCAAGCAGACGCTATAGCGGCCTTCCAGTATCTGAAGGGGGCCTACAAGAAAGCTGGTGAGGGACTTCTTAAGATGCCGGGTAGTGATAGGACAAGAGGGAATGGATCCAAACTAGAGGAGGGCAGATTTAGATTGGACGCTAGGAAGAAGTTCTTCACCATGAAGGTGGTGAGAAACTGGAACAGGTTGCCCAGAGAGGTAGTGGAAGCCCCATCCCTGGAAGTTTTTAAGGCCAGGCTGGATGGGGCTCTGGGCAACCTGGTCTAGCGGGAGGTGTCCCTGCCCATGGCAGGGGGGTTGGAACTTGTTGATCTTCAAGGTCCCTTCCAACCAACAATTCTATGATCATCTCCAGCGTGTAACAGAAAATGCTCAGCGTTTCCAATGCCAACTAAGGGTTCTCAGCACCTTAAGCCTCTACAGAATCAAAGTCTGTCAAAAAAGAGCAACAACTTACTTTCCTAAGTTTTCAACGTGTCCCAGGCAGGTTGAAAAGCAGTAGTTGTATGCTATCACAATGGAAGGATATAACGACTGGAAATCTAACACAAGAACGGCGTTGCTGTAGAAGCGGGATTCTGGCTCCATGATTAAGGGAACACATTGCAGGGCTTTCATCTGAGCTCGCTGCTGGACACTGGGTGTCACAGGAATATAATTCATTGGCTTTGCAACACGCAGCATCATAGACTCCACACGATACTGCAAAAGAGTTTCGGTATAATCATTATAATTTCAATGATGGAGAATAAACGTGGGTGTATTAAAACCGTGTAAATATGCACTTAGATTTCCTGAACAGCCAGCTTTTCCAAATAAATAGCCATACTCTTAATATATATTTTCTATCCCCTATAGTGATATATGTGAACTTTTATATAGTGAACTTTTCCATTGGTTTCCTCAGCATTTAAAAAAATATAAATACTTGATTTTCAACTATGGAAAAAGTAAACATCCAGCTCAGGTTAAAAAAATAAACATCCAACAGACAGCAACAATATATATGGATGGCCATGCCACAATCAGTGAACAAGCATTTGCTAAACTGCTTTTTTGTTAGACTTGCAGAACACTGAAGAAAACAAAGTATAATATGCAGTTAACGACCATTTTCCATAGGAATCTGCACAGCAATTTTATTTCAACATTTGGAAAACCAGAGAAGAGACAACGTGAGTTGTATGAGTTGATTAATGTGTCTCCAGGGTTTTGACCACGAGAAATAACTAGAATGTACTTGGCAGCAAGAGAACCAAGAGAAGAATCTAAGCCAGCCCATTTCAAAAGTCTCCTGCTTTGTACTGGGTATCACGCTTTCTCCCTGATGATGCCACAAGTACAGGAAGCATAAAGTAACAAAAAGTTTAAGAACTTTCACCTTGTTCAAGACATCACAAAATATCCTACACGGAAGTAGCAACGTGAGAAAAAACCAGCCTTGCTTATTTATGTATTATTCAATACTTTAGCAAGGTTTTAAAAGCACTAACAGTCTGTGTCCATTCACTGTGTCCATTCACAATAAAACCCAAAATATCTGAAAACTACACATATGGATAGTAAAGAACTGAAAATCCCCAAATAGCAAAGAACAATCCTATATAGTCCTAAGACCATGTGCTTTGCAAGCAACTAAATCACTATTAAAAGCCCTCTGCCTGATGCACTACAAGTTAAATCATTGTGCTGAACGGATTAGGTATAATTTCTTTGACTTTGATGTTATAAACAAACTTACAGAACCAACAGTTTACAAACAGATTTAAAAGTGTAGCTTTGCAGCTGCATAAGCTGCTGCTGCCCTGCGCTAATTTGTGTCCAGTGATGAGCTCTGGTGTGTGACGAGGTGGTCAGGGACTGGATCTGGGAAGAGGCAGGTTTACTTTTGGTGGTTTGTGTTTTGTTTTTTTTTTTTGTTGTTGTTTTTTAAGTTTTCAGCAAGTTATAATCCATATATAATCCATGTGCTTATGACTATCTCTTGTAAGATTTGTCTCATCTACTATGGAACATTTAAAATAGCTTAATAAAGTAAAAGAAAAAAAAATCACCTTTAAAAAAGGTCTTGTAAAGTTTACTAAGAGATACAAAAGCCACTTAAAAGATCTGAAATCTGTTCTTAGTACTATGCCATTTTAACATCTTTTTCAGCTGAAGAGAAAAGGAATAGCCTCATAAAGGGTAGCGATGACGATTCTTCTGAGTGAAAAAAAAATTATTTGAGGTGACTAGGAATTGTTACAACTGTCATTTTTGCTATCTAGAAAGTTTCAATGGAAACAACACATACGAGCACAGAAGGAAAAAGAAAAGAACAGTCAGGATACGAAATGCAGCATGTTTCTGTTGCTCACTCCCACTCACAGCCATTTGAGAAAATGACAGGCAGAACAGTCTTTGCAGGCTGCAATCACGACAGTTTAAGCACATCTATGTTGGCAGTATGCCAGTCCCACCCTCCCTGTCCCTAACTGAGCGTTTCTCTTCTCTTGCTCCAACAGCGGTACTTTCCTGACAACATGGTGAACTAAACCGCATCAGGGAGCTAAACTGGCAAATACCTATTGAATGCCACCGTGGCTCTGCCACCGGTGCTGTCCCCCTGCTCCTCCCCTTCCCCCAAATACAGGGCCAGTGCCAACAAGACCGACAAGAACATGCACTGGATCAAGAGATGACACAGGCAACTGCAGCCAAAGGAAAAAAAGGTAGCAACGTTTTTAAAAATTGGGTTGAATTGCTAAGGATCTGCAGCTTCAGACACTCTCATTTCTCGCCGGCTTAAGACAATGCTGGTCTGCTTAGGACATTAGTTTTTGTCTTTTTGTCCAAAGAAGTTAGCAAAATAATCAATCCTGGTCAGCTCAGCTACATGTCTAGTAAAACAGAAAGCAGAAAGATAGTAGGAAAGAATAATTGTGGTAGGAAAGATGATGACAACAGAAGAGCAGAGACACATGAATGGGAGCAGTTGTGTCTTGTTTCAGGTGGTGGTCAGGGCTCACATGAAACCACGAAATCAGTCTAGACAGTCTAGCCACCCAGAACCTGGGCAAGGAAAGCCTTTGGTATTACTGGAAACTGCAGGGGCCTGAAAGAAAGAGTAGTGCAAATCTCACTCTGTCCTGTTCCCTTTCCCTCTGATGCTAGTATCAAAGTAACAGAACCAAACACATCTTGCATGACATGTGTGCTTAATAAAGCCAGAGCCCTTCCCGTCTTACCACCAAATCTCACCCAGAGGTCTGCTTCACAGGAAATGTCACTTAAAACACATCTGATGCAACGTCGCCTGCCCTGCAAGAAAATCACCTCACCTCTCTAAAACATGCTCAATTATATTTCCAAATGTTTTATAAAGCATTCATTTTCAGACTATCTACAGGTAAAAAAATATCAATTCAAAGGGAAAACTTGTTGCTTTCAAAGTCAGTAGAAGAGACTCACTGGTGCGATTACATTTGGGGCACTCTACTTTTAACAGCTATTTTTAATCTCTAAGATTAACCACTCAATCCATTATTACTGGCTTTGACCTTATGAAAATATATATACTGACTGAAAAGATACTGAAATAAGACATTTTGCAAAGACTACTTTGCTTTGATGAAATGTAAGGAAAACAATCTTACCTGGGAGCCTCTCGTTAATACATGTAAGAACTGAATGCCAAAAAGTCTTGCCATTTCACTTGTTCTGTCAATCAAATCCAGTTTGTCTAACAACTGAAGATTCCCACGGACTCGGCTAACATAGTGATCAACCATTTTCCATCTGTGAAAGTGAACGCCTCATTACAATCAGGAGAGTGCTGCTCTTTCTACTAAGAAAAACTTAATTTTTACGATAGCTTGTTACAAACCAGGAAATAAAATTTCTCCTAGGATTTCTTCATATGGCTCTTTCAAAAACGCAGTGCATATAAACATACATTTATGTATTCTAAAGATATACACAGAATGTGTTACAGCAAACTACTGTTAAGGTGTATTTCAATGACACACTACATCCTGTTTTCCTTACTGGTCCAAAGGATTGCTGAAATAGAAACCTAAGTTTTTCTTTATATGTTTTTATATATGTATTTTTTATATATGTAATATATGTATGGAATAGGCTGCACAGGGAGGTGGTTGAGTCACCATCCCTGGATGTGTTTAAAGGTCATTTAGATCTGGTGTTGGGGGATACGGTTTAGGGGTGAGCTTTGCAGAGTAGGGTTAATGGTTGGACTCGATGATCCCAAGGGTCCTTTCTGACCTGCATTATTCTGATTCTACAACACAGATAAATTATATCTGTATTAAGAATACCAGTCTCAGTTAAACATAAATTTATAATTTTAGCACTATACCAAGTATCCACCTAGTTGAAAAGTATTTAACTTTTACAGAAATTATCTATGTCATGAATGATGTTCAGATCAGTACTCAGTTTCATGAATTGCTCATGTCACACAATACCAAATCATTCCAAGGAAGAGTGAAGTCCAGTGTGACATGTCATATAAAGGTACTACTAAGCAGCTACAGTTACTGTCATAACACCTTGCACACTGCTTTGTACTATTTTTAAGCCTAGCTTGGTTGACATGCACTGTGAAGTAAAACAGAAACCTGACAGTTCATTAGAAGTCCTTCTGATGAATAGGATATGCAAAATAAAAGCCTTGCAGAATTTCAAACTAGTACATCTATTCAGATACGTTAAAAGTGTAACTGAAAATTTGGTTCGGATTTGTGTACTTTGAACAAAAAAATACACAAAGATGAAATACTGAGGGTATAACTACACAACAGAACACTGCAGAACAGCAGAGTAAATAAGCTCATGTTGCTGCATATAGACTGTTCCAGTACATGATTAAATTGTTTCTTCCTGTGTTGACTTTAGCCTATATCTATCCAATGTTAAGATTATGGCCTAAGAAAGAACAAAATGGATTAATAGATCATTACCTGCAGACATCTGCCTTATTATCAAACCAATCAGACAGAACTCGGAAAGTAAATAAAGGAAAACGTTGATGAAGAACATGAAAGCCCACATTTTCAAAAGTGTAATTCATTAGATTCACCTAGAAAAACACAGAGGATGTGTTAACATGTACGATGTCTTTCACAGCCAAAATAAATCTCTGTTATTTAAAAACTGTAACAAATAAATGCATTGATTTTTTATTAGTGTTTTCTGTTAAAAAGGTAAACATTTATATTTAAAAGTCCCTAACTATTTAAAAGTCAAGAAAGAATATCCCTCATCAATTGAAAAGAATATGCAGAATTAAGCAGATCACAAAGATCAGGTCTGAATTTGGTCAGAATAAAATTTGTAAAGATTGAACCATTTGTAAAGTCACAAACAGCAAAACAATTAAGCCTGACAGCTTAAAATAAGTTCAAATTTTTAATTTAGTAAAAGCACCATACTAGACAAATTGCTAAAACAGGTAAGTTGTTCTCAAAACCCAAAAAGAAGTGAAAAGGTGTATCATTCAGAAACATGACTGAAAGGTAAGGGCGTCAGTATTTTATATTTTAGCAATAAGCAAAATTCATTCTCACTAAGTGGCAGAGCAGGCTACGCTCTTTGAAAAGGTGTGCAAATAAAGAACAAAAAGTTACACATTACATGAAGTTTTCAACAAGTCTACAATAATTTAAAAAAAACAGTAAGTCAAATATATTAACTTTTTAAAAACTTTACCTCATTTCTCATCATTCTCCAAATATTTAGCATAATTCGCCCAACAATATTTATTTCACTCATTGTATCTGATCCATATTCATCCAGCTCAGCTGCAAATCTGTTATCTTTCTTTTCATCTAAAAACATTAAAAGAGGATACAGTTAGACAAGTTACAGGACAGTCAAGACCGGATCAAGCTACCCCTCTTCCAATCTGAGCTCTCTAGAAAAAAAAGAATTCACAAAGACTGTTACTTATTGCACAAGATTATTTATTTACCAGTCTTCCACATAATCTCTGAACAAAACTCCCCCAGGTTTTTCTGCTCTTGCACATCTCTCTGAAGATAACTCTTATTTTGTTTTCACTGAAATGGTGACCATGGCAATATATTCTCCACAGCAAACATATTGGCTGGGCAATGCTGAATACTATTTGAGAGCTGGCTGCATGCACGTTAGTGTACAGCTTTAAAAAAACCAAAAAACCAAAACAGGTCATAGGAGAGAAAATTCAGCGCCTTTCATACAGTAGATGCAAACCCATCAGAGTGGGAGGAGGTAGATGTGAGCTCAGGATATCACAAACAGAGAGGAGGAAATAGGAAGGAACAAAGGCAGAGGCAGAAGCAGCACTCTGAATCTTTCTGTAAGACAGTGGTGACTACAGTACGAAAGAGATCCTCTTTTGCCATCCTTGGTTTTTCGCAACACAAGAGAAGACAGTCTTTTTTGGTATGTTTCTTGATACTGTCTTTTCTTTTCAGTCAGCCTGAGGCTACAGTTTTGGTATTCTTTCCCGAGTTTACACAGACATTTTTTAAAATGTACAATACAGGTTAAAATCCAGTATGAAAACACACTGTATTATTTGATCCTCCAAACTTCTTCCTTCTTATTGGTATAACTGAAAGGAAAGCACCTGGAGGCAATTTTTCCACAACTCTAAATCCACATCCATTTCTCAACCGTTGGTTGCATACTTCGCCACTACTCATTTATCAGACACCCCTGTACGGTACCCTACTAATAAAAAGCAGAATGTTTTGGACAGAATGTATAGAAGTGTGGATACACAGTGCTCTGCAATAATCATCAGAACGGAGCAATTAGTCCCTCAGATGGCCAAGAAGTACATTTATCCCTGAAGACATGAGTAAAAACTTCCTTGAAATTCCGCAGAAGTACTGTGAAACAATGTAATACAGACTAATTTTGTATGCTCATCTTTCAAATTTGTATCAAATCAAAATACGGTTAAGGAAACCTGTCGGTCATTTACTGACCTGATCAATAAATCAGAGTCTTGACAAGATTTAGCAGAACCTTTCATACACACCTTATCAAAATACATATAATTTTTTTAACCTCTATTCATTCATGTTTGGAAGGAAAAAAAGCCCCACAAGCAGCAATGCTTTTTCTTGTGTTTTTTCCTCATTTCCACATGCTGGATCTCCTCTGAAAGTGAGGAACTTGAATTTCCCTCCCCCTTCAATTCTTATTTTATTGGAAGCAGAAACTTTTAGTTAGTTCCACTTTCCACAGTCTCATTCTAGTTCTCTTTTGACTTGTCTACTTAAGTATCTAAGCTCATTTCATGCATTGCTGGTAAAGGCAGGCAACAAAGCATACTGTGGTCACAAGCGACCCACTGCCCCAAAGAACAAGAAACTCTGCATGCGATGAGCATCACAAAATTACAAATACCTGTACTGCTCTGTAACTGGTGTGGGGGATACAACACCAGAACCACATGGCCCTCTTTAGGAACAATGTTCTTAAGAAGCTGAACTGGACATTCTTCCTCTCTTTCAAGTGCATGAGATGAAATAAAAAGAAGTCTTCTCTCATCCTCTGTTACCCACTCCCTGCCTTTGAGCTGTGATGCAAAGGAGGAAATGGGAGGCCACAGTGCACGCACAAAAAATGCCACTACGCACTGGCACAGTACTCACTTCTCTTGTGGTGAGTCCTACTGACTTACAAATAGTTCACTTCTAAATGGCAGAGGCAGCACCAGACTCAGCCAATAAAGCAAAATCAGAGAGAAGTCCAGCTTTCTTTTTGTTAAGCTGAAATCACAGGAAAGGGGGAAGGAAAAGTACCTTCCATCTTTATTTCAATAGAAGGAAAGAGGAGCATACTGGTTGAAGGAGCACTTCCTGTTTTGAAAATACTGCATGTGAAGAAGGGAGGGAAATATGAAAGCATAGGGGCTGGAAAAACAGAGAGGAACACAGATGGGGTCAAAACCATAGACGAGCATGCCACAAAGCAACAGAGAACACAACACTTGGACGTTTATAGTCATGCATGCAAGCCCACACTTATGGCACGACATTTTTGGAGGAGCTCATTAGTGTGAACGTTTCCTTATCTTTCTCCTGCACTTCAGTCAGAAAAGAGCAATTACTTACCTTACAATAACACTAGTTCTTAAAAACATTTTAAGTGTCATGTATTCCACGTCTGGGTGTGCATCTATCACCTGGCACAAGAACATCTGTACTACGAATACCAGTGCTGTGGAGATCGTGCTCGTGTTCTGTATGCCCACTTGAGTCTTACTTATGTCCTAAGCCGTTAACAGCTACAATCCTGATTTCATTCACTAGAACTGAACCCATGTTGTGTGGGACTTCATAGCTGCAGGGCAGGAAGCCTGACTGCAAAATACATAGGGACATCACCATCAAGAACCATACAGTTCCCAGAGAAGTAACCTTTCTTTGAGGAATTCTCTGTGTGTATTCCAGTTCCAGTAACTTGAACAACAGCTTATGTCTTGAAGATAGGTATTATTGAGAGCTCTGCTGACGTAACTGTTGATTCTGCTACAACTATAGTGCAGGCACAACTGTCCTGCAAGACAAGAGCTGTGACTTGGCCTCTGAGAACAAAAGCAGAGACACTTTAGTTACCTGTCCCAAACTGAAGAGGTTGCTCAGTTATACCTCTACAGTAGAACACTGAGCCTTTGTGACCTTTGGAGGTTTTCATGGCAACTCTTACCATTGCTTTTACCAAAGACATTGAAAACCTTGAAGTGTCAGGGGTCAAAAGTTTTTCTGAACATCCTTTGATACCTCTGAAGAATGTACCCAGAGGCATTATTATTGCAACCAGTATTTGAGCCATCAGGACTTAATAACATGGTTCACAAAATCAATTATTCCTGAAGAACAAATTTGAGACTTTTTTCCTGAAGAAGGCATCTTGAGACCTTTGACATCTAATTCATATTTAAACTGCCATGTGTTTCTGTTTTCATATATTAAGTATTTAAAAATTCACCAAGGTCCAGTTGCCAACAACCTACAACTGAAGATGCAATTTTTTCCTTTTGTTTACTTGTCCCTAGTAGGTCTCTATAACTCAAACCTTTTCAACAGGTAACACCTATTGAAAGATTTTTAATGCATCAGAAGAGTGTATAAATACTGAAACCTCAAGGAAGAATTATGTAAACATAGCTCTTTTAAATCATGTTCTCCTGACTATGCACACAAGATGTCAACATAAAAGATGCTACTGTTGTGCTGGGTAAAGCCAAAGAACAGTACAAGAATGAATTACTGAAAGTAAGGATTTTATTAGAGTCGCTGACCACAATGACTGCTGCTTAGGACCATCTTTATGTGCTCATGTTCCAGCCAGACAAACTGTGAATAATGATTATGGCAGCTACCCTGAATGAAATACATACATGACTGGAGCCAAGGAGAAGCAAGAGAAGGTTTAAGTAGCAGAAGCACCTCGAAAAACTGGAAATTTAACACCCATGACTACTGAAAATGCGTCTAGGTTCATGGATACAGCACACACCCAGAAGCGGAATACACAAGGAATTTAAAAATAGAGAAAACATCAAAACCCAGAATCTCACTGGTATTTCAATTTTGTGTATGTGTGTGCCACTACACCTATACCAACACAACAGTAACAATAGAGAGGTCTCTCTGAAGAAATACTCTGCATTTACTTTTTTTAATTTACTCATAGATTTTACTCATTCCTATTGGAACTGAGCTAAAACCCTATACAATAACTTACCTGGCACACGAGAAATCATCTGGCATAAATCTACATTTAGTGCAGCAGCTCTCTGTAAGAGATAACCCCAGGAATGCATCTGGACTTCATAGCCTAACAAAATGTCTGGGTCGTATCTAGAGGGGGGGAGGGAAAAAGGAAAATGAGATTCATAGTATTTAAGAAAATAGTTTCCATGAACAGTATACACAGGATTTCATCCTAATCATGCTTAGTTTAAAAAAGAAGCAGCCACAATAGGTTTCTATGAAAGCAGCATCTAGGAGACAATATTTAAAACAGACAATCTTCTGGGATTTTCAATGACATTGAACTGAAAATTTTTTTAGAAGCGTTTTCACTGGCAATTATTTTTTTTTAAAACATACTTATATTATTTCACTTTTTACAAATAAAGAACAAATCCAGGTTTAATCAGGTTTTATCAACAGAATCAGGCTGTATCAAGCATAAACAGAAACCTAGCTACCAGCACAAGACAGATGTGCAACGAAATGTAGTCCTGTCCTCAAATTTTGTGGTACTAATTTCTATTTCTTAAATAGAATAGAATTTGCTACTAGGCTACTTGAATGTTTTGCAAATGACAACATGTCATGCATACTGCAGTGCAACTTATAATAATCAGAGGACGCTTTTGGTCCTAAATGGTGACTTCATTGGGAAAGTTATCATTTGCAGTTGAGCGAGAGCTGTCAAAACTGAAACATGGAGAAAAGCGTAAGTATCTACCAGCTCTATTTAAATCCTTTAAGATAATCTTCTTCCTATAAGATACACGAGACAGAAACCATTTTATGTTGTATCCCATGTCAAGTGGAAAATTTGACTGGCTCATGTATGACAAAAAGAAAACTCAGAATTGTCTTCTGACACAATCACAGCCCATCTTCCAGTGAGGCTCAGAGAAGACCTGACTAGACAGAAGGACAAACTAGATGCCTTCAAAGCCAATGCAGAGGTAGGAGTTAGCTCAGAGGAGTCTGTATCACCTACCTTTTGAGTAGGCACTATTAAAACCAGAAGTCATGATCTGGTCCCTTGTTGGAGAACCTAAGAATGATTTTCTTGGGCTGGGCAGAAAGAGGCTGCACAGAGTAATATCAGGTAACTGTTATTTTTATAGCAAAACAAAGTAAGAAAGCTTCACTTAAGAAGAACAGCTGCTTCTTTCAACGCAGTTCAGTCAAGGGACTGAGTTCCAGCAGGCAGTATTCAATACAACCGAATAACAAAGGCAGCTGTCAGGAGAAGGAGATAGCTGACTGGGCGATAGGGTCCTGTACCACAGCCCACGTCCCACCTCACAACAGGATGCAGGCTCGCAGACCTTAGTTTGAGGGAACAGGCAGAAATCTTGGTTTATGAGCAGAATCTCTGTACTTTTTGCATCCTGCAACACATCAAAAAATGCCAACATTTCCTGACTGTTGGCTATAGAATACCCTTTCCCCAAATCCTAAGCTAAAGCTGTATCACAGACATCACAAATGAAGCTTCAGACTTTATCATGAAAGCGTCTTCCCGTCAAAGGCACTTTGAAGAAACTACTGAGAATAGCTCCAGAAAAGAGCTTCTCCACACTTCTGCCACAGACACTAAATTGTTGTGAAAAATAAAGGGAAAATTATTTGAATCCTTTTACTCAGCATGATTATCTCTTTATTATGTGGGCTGTTGTACCTGCCAGCAAAAGTTGCAAAAATCCTTTTTATCACCTACTTCTACCTGCAAGGGAATGGTTTTGACACGATTTTTGGCTCAAGTAAAAGATTCTGAAGTAAGTTTTTGATGTTTTGCATTCTAAAGAAAGGAAAAGAACTAGCACTTTGTATCTGGGGAGTATTTTGCTATCTGCTGTTAACGTCAAATGAGTGACTCTTTGTATTTGGAGACAGGAAATGATCATCTGGAGTGGAAGCAGTAAATTTACTCAGTGGCTTCACTAAGGGCAAATCAAGCCTGACAAATTTGGTGGCCATCTACAATGGGGTTACAGCGTTGGTCGACAAAGGAAGAGCAACTGTCATCATCTACCTGGAGTTGTGCAAATCATTTGACACTGTCCCACGTGACATCCTTGTCTGTAAAGTGGAGACATGGATTTGACAGATGGACCACACAAGAGCATAAAGAATCGGCTGCACGGTTGCACTCAAAGAGTACAGTCAATGGCTTGATGTCCGAGAGGAGACCTGTGAAGAGTGGCATTCCTCAAGGGTCCATACTGCGACCAGTAGTGTTTATTATCTTCACCAATGACATGGTTGGATTGCATGTACCCTCAGCAAGCTTGCAGATGACACCAAGCTGAGTGGTGCAGCTGACACACCAGAGAGACGGGACACCATATGGACAAACTTGAGAAGTGGCCCTGTGTGAACCTCATGAGGTTTAATAAGGCCAAGTGCAAGGTCCTGCACCTGCGTCGGGGCAATCCTTGATACCAATACAGGCTGGGGGATGAAGGGATTGAGAGCAGCCCAGTGAAGAAGGACTTTGGGGCACCGGTGGATGGAAAGTTGGACAGGAGCTGGCAATCGTCACTCCCAACCCAGAAACTCAATTGCATTCTGGGCTGCAAAAGAGGCACGGCCAGCAGGTCAAGGGAGGTGATTCTCCCCCTCTACTCCACTCTTGTGAGACCATACCCTGGAGTACTGCAACCAGTTTTGGAGTCCTCAGCACAAGAAAGATGTGGACCTGTTGAAGCGGGTCCAGACAAGGGCCATGGAGATGACTAGGGGACTGGAACACCTCCCCTTTGAGGACAGGCTAAGAGAGTTGGAGTTGTTCAGCCCGGAGAAGCAGAGGCTCTGGGGAGACCCTATAGTGGTCTTTCAGTAGGTAAAGGGGGCCTACAAGAAACCTAAGAAGGGACTTTTTACAAGGGCTTGTAGTGACAGGACGAGGGGCAATTTCTTCAAACTGAAAGCGGGCAGATTTAGATTAGAAAATGGGAAGAAATTCTTTACTGTGAGAGTGGTGAGACACTGGAAGAGAAGCTGTGGATGTCCCCTCCCTGGAAGTGTTCAAGGTCAGGTTGGATGGCAGTTTGAAACAAAAAGGAATTCTGCAATGATTTGTACAGTCCTAGAATAAAGGTTAAAAAAATTATGATACTTTCACATCGATTCTTGCAGTTAAACTATCCTGTTCCTAGCATATTAAAAAGCACTAGTGATTATTTAACATGAAGGAAGCAGAGACATTGACATTCATATTTGAAAACTGTTTTCACATACTTCACATAACTCCCTCACTTCCTACTTAAGCAAATTTTAGTGGGCTATTACATTACTATTGCAAATAGCCCTATTTGTATTACAATTGAATACAACATTACATCAGCTCTTGAGTTAATCTTACTATTCTCTTTTAAACTAATGAATATAACGACCTCTGTAAACCATTTGCATATAATCTCAAGAATTGTTTCTCTAGTGTTCTTCAGATGGGAAGATGTTTTATAGGACAGGACATAAAACTGCTTTAGTTTATGATGTTTCCAGATACATGCATTTTCTTATATATAAATTGTATCTAACTTGAATATTACATATTTTAAACACAATTTTATGTAAATTCACATGTAGATTGGAAAGTTTATCACTCAAAATTAAAAAAATTAAAATAAAAATCAGTATGCTAGTTTTGAACTCAGTCTTGCTTGTACAGGCTCTTAGGGATTACCTATAATGGCAGATTACTGAGTCACAGAGTATCACTCTACAATATACTACTTACTCTGCTTTTCTTTCCCAAATAGACACTACACATGCATTAAAGGGAGCATCTCATTTCAACGAATTTCGGCATCTCAGGTTTTCTAAACTACTCTCCTTATTGTCTTAGAAGCAAAAAGGCCTCTTTGGGTGAACTATTCCTTGTATTTTAGCCACCTCTTGCAGAATGAGATCTTGTTCTTTCCATTTAATACATGGTGATGAGGGTAGCTACTTAGACAATGAAATACAGATGTCTAAGTTTCAGTCAGACAACTCTTATACAAAGCCATCTACACAGAAAATCAAGGTAGAGTAGCTAGTAAATTGTGAATTCAACCCTGCTGTGAATTTCCTGTAAATATTGTCTCCCATATTTAAAATTTGGATCCGAGTGGTATCCTTCACTACCAGTAATTGAGCTGTTCAGATACCACAGTAACACAGATATGCATTTTATATGTATATTTGTATGTTTTCACAATGTATATGCACAAAGAATTATAATTAGTATTAACGAATTTGTGGGTGCTTGGGTATTTCCTTAACTTTACAATCAAAATAATTTTTGGTTAAGTGAATCTCTCAGTTATCTTTGAAGGAAAAAACAAAACAAGATCAAATTCAAGTAGAACTCTTTTTCTACTGAACAACACTTAGGACCCCAAACTCCTGTACTACAGCATGCCTAAGATCTACCTTACGCAACAGGTTTAACAGTCCTATGAGATTTTGTGCCTCTAACTTGAGATACTGCTTTTTCTTTCTTCTTATTCCCGAGCTGATGAACTCTGTTTCAGTTTGTGTAGTAGAAGTGCCCTCTCCTGCAGCCCAATCCCACATATCAGCTGTACCAATGGACCGGTGTGTGATTTGCTGAGGCCTCCTGTGGTATTCTTTTTGCCATCAAAGAAGAGATGCCTGGAGCTAAAAGGCTACATTATTCCATAGGGGAAAATGAATAGGTAGACTCAAGGCTTAGCTGATGTGAGCTCAACTGAAGTCAGTCTCTCTCACTTTCTCTATCCCCTTTCCTTGTGGTACCACATAGATGACAGGCTGCAAGCTAAGGAGAGGACAAATTTTGTATTTTTTCATCCTCCCTTCTCACAGTTTTTACATATACTATCCAGTTGGTCTTCCTCATCAGTTCAAGCTGTTTTATTAAAAGAAATTGTAATGCAACCAGCTTTTACACCTGCAAAGAACTAGTATGTCGCAATGCTGGTATTTGAAAGCTGCTGGCTAGGACTAACACAACACGAAAGAGAGGTGTGCTTGCCAACACAGTGCTCTTTTGTTAAAAGGATGGCACTGATACTGCTTTGCGTGCTGTTGCCAGTCTCTCTGCAAAGATGAAAAGCAGCACTTATACGGGCAGGATTTAAAGACGACAGTATTAGCATTCAACTCCTACAGGCTGCAGAGAAGAAATGCGATTATTTTCCTCTCTACCCAAGTCATATGTGCTGTTAGGCTATCTTTTGCTCTTTCTCATTTGATAATTTCGTGAATGAACACTAAATCTCCCATTTATGCCTTCTCTTCTATTATGCGTCTGGTTTTCCTAACTGTTACTTTTCTTCCAGCTAAAATTGAGAGAAAAAGGGATAAAAAAAATTAGGCCAGACCTATGATACAGACAGAACCAGCAACTTGTGCATAGCAGCAGAATACTTGTTGACTCAAACACATAACTGAAAGCTCTGAAAACATTTTTCCTGTTTGCTTTGGACAATAAAAATCCATAAAGTTGACACAGGACATAAAGATTTCTACAGGAAAATGCCGCAGAAGATGATGCTGGCCTGGGAAAAGAAGGTTAGATTAACACACTTCTATTTTAAAAAGAAAATGTTGCTAGAGTATTTACAGAACAAATATAATGCATTGTATTCAATACAAAAAATTGATTAGCATCACATTTTGCAAGAAAAACATTATACAAAATATTTCATTTATAAATGTTTCATCCCCATAATACTTAAGAAAAATCTTACAACTTTATACACTGGTTTTGTACTTTTATCAGAAACTTCTTCCACGAGGACAAAGAGTTGTGGGTGGCTGGTGAGTCTGTGGTAGTAGCAGTGAATCTACTACTGTTTTTCAAGCTCGTCCTGTTTCTACATCCTATGCATGTGACAGAGATGGGGACTGTGCATTCCCACATAAATTGCCCGAATTTTGCTCCTCTCATGCCTGCAGGACCAGCCCTTTTCTGCTATGTGGTATACAGAAGAGTGGCACAATTTGTCTTAAAAATGTAGGAGAGGCCCAGACATTTAATTTCTCTTTCATGGGAATCCACTGCTCCATCAGGCTTGGACATCTCTAAAACTCCAAGACAAACATTATTGTAGTGTTCCCTTCATCCTCCTCCTCCTCTTCAAACAGCTTGCGTTTTGTACTGACTGGTTTACAGATCTAGGTGAATGTGTTTACTCTTTTTCTTTGCCTTTAGGTTCAGACAGATAGGTGGTTCTGGTTTACATTTTCAAGCAGACAGATTCTTCCAATTTTTCTCCCAACACATTGCAGCGGGCACCTTACGATAAAGAGAGGATCTATTCAAGAAGGCTGTTCAGGTAGTACGATAGAATCCTTTAGGACAGCAACATAGGTTCAGGCTCCGTTTCCAGAAGACACAAAAAATAAAATTCCCATCTGACAACTCCAAAAAGTCTACAGCTTGGCTCTCTGTGCTTCCAGATCACCCACACTGGCTGCACAGGATGAAAAGGAGGTTGCTTCTCAACTGCTTTATGCCAGTTTTAAGCTGAAGTCCTCTATTTTTGTTTACAGCCAAAGAACACCTTTACTAATGCAGGGAAAAAGTCAACCTATGTAGGTGAAGTTTCCTCTCAAACTCTAAGATGGTTGTCAGGGTATCAAGAATTACTTTATTTATGCTTTTCTTTGTTGCAAATCCATGTTGTTTATTCTTCCCTGCTTCCTCCAAACTCACCTCTATGGCTCTTCCTCTCAAATTCTTTCCTGTCTCTCAACCCTCAAGCAGCTCAGTATTTCAGTA
This sequence comes from Baryphthengus martii, assembly GCA_013396935.1. Lineage (NCBI taxonomy): Eukaryota > Metazoa > Chordata > Aves > Coraciiformes > Momotidae > Baryphthengus > Baryphthengus martii. Next base: position 70,480 of record VWZK01010968.1, read on the forward strand.
TCTTCTAGAATAAAGGAGAACTCTCAAATTCCCTCTAAAATGATGTGTTTTCTTTTAGGTGTGTCTACACAGATTTTGGTACTCACACTTGCAAGTAGCCTCATTTCACAGCTGAATCACTCTCACTGACAGTCTCCTAGAAATAAAAATGCTTATTCCCCTCAATATTTGGGCAAAACTGCTAGTTTTCAGCATAGGTGAAATCACAGATCACAATTCCAGAGAAACAACCACGTATTCTTCTGGTCTAAAGACCTCAAGATGACTTGTTTTCATTTGCTAACCCCTCGAGTTAGTCAGAGACAACATCTAATTTCATGGAAGAACATTTAACTTGGTATTTACTTTACAGATGTCTAGGTGGAAACGTAAGTTAATCTTACTGTGGTCATTCAGATCTAGCACATGCTGAACAACTTCACAGTGAACGTATGATCAAATCCAACTTCAGCTCATCAATTCCACCGAACTTTCGGGATCAATACCCATCTGCAGCGAACCGGTAACAGAGTAACTTTAGCTCTGCTATAAAAAGTTAGATTTGGGAAACACTCTTCAGTGACAAAAGGCTAGTGGTGCAGCTCAAGAATAAAGCATCAGCAAGCATTAAACCCTCACTAATTTATCACTCTTTGCTTCAGCATCTGTGTCCATCAGTGACAACCAGCACATTATAAGGACTATTTGTGTAGATACTCCGAATCATTTGTTCAAAGGCAAAACACTTGCAGAATTGTGACGGAAAAAGATTCTGATGAGCTAAGAGCATTTCAGGAAGTGATACATTTCCCAGAAATCACCTTTCCCTCATCTATGCGCTGGCAACGGCAGTCAAGAATTCTCTACTGTGCTCCTCCGGAGTCTACATCTACTGACCAGATGTGACAGAATCAACCATTTCTTATAAAATAAAATTACAAAAAAACCTCAAAAGGCCTAAACAGAGTAGAAGAAGGTTGAAACTTAAATAAGGATTTTCCACAATTTCACATACATGAAATAAGAGCAAGAATTAGGCCAGCTATTAAGAGAATGACTAGAAATGGGAACAAGAATTCTTCAACTGGACTGCATAAGACAAGTCCTTCCACAGGTAAGGCACCCTCTGTTCAGTGCACCGCCAAGTTGATAAAGTCTGTTCCTGGAATTGACAATGAAGATTGAATCTATATTCTGTCATTTATTGTCCCAGGAATCTGGAACTTCACTCTTCCACCTCTCCCTCCAACAGCCAAAGAGGCCAAGAACGTGAGCCAAAAGCAAGCTGCAGCCACACTGCTCATGCTCTTCGGTCACAAGAACCTATTATCTTCTAGTCTGGTGCATATTATCAGTATAAAAAACACTAGTATGGTCCTCTGCTGATAAATTAAGGTGATTCTGTGTTCTGCTCCATGAACCCCAAGTGGTAATGTTTCTCAAACATGGCCTGATTGTTTTCTTTCTCTAACCTATCAGACCCACTATTAAGTGCACCTACCAGAACAACTGGAGTACCCAGCTTGTGCTGGAAAAAAACCCACTAAAAACAGCAACAGAAAATTGTTTAAAAAAATAATTCCCATTCTGAAATTTTTCATTAAAGCTGCTTGCTTGTTCATGTCCCATTGAGAAAGATTTTTGCAGTCCACTATTTTTTAATCAAGTAGTCTCACCACATTTTTTTTTCCTTCAGTTAAAGCTACTACTCTGGGCCTAGACACTTGTTTTGCACTTAAGAAACACAAAAAATTTACTCCATCAAAATTTCTCGTTCCTTTTCACCTAGGCTACAGAAAATAAAGGGGGAAAAGAGCAGTAAACTGTAGACGTGGTCCAAGTTTTAAAAAACATATTTGTTGAGAGTTCAGCAGAAGTCTGATGCCTTAGGTGATATTGCTTGGAGGGGGGAGGGAAGCAGACTAAGATGACGACAGCAGTCTGCCTCTCCTTAACAGATCAAATCTTTTATCTTCCAGGAATACAAGTTAGCTAACTCAGTCTTTGAAGATAAAGTTGTTGCATCAAAAAGGCATGCTAGCACAGAAAGAAATCTCTTAAGAAGAGACTTCTCAGTCAGCAACCTGGTGATTGGTACATTCCATCTTGAAGCACTGCAAAAATTGCACGCTATTTTTTCATTCTGTAATGCCTTCAATATGTACAGATGTAGACTTCTTCCGTTCTTCAGCGAAAAATATATATTCTAACTGCTGAGTTCTCTCTCCCATACTCTTTATGTATTGTCACTCCTTAAAATTCAACACAACTGGTGGAGAATTATTTGCTTATTGGCAGCTTCTCATTCGCAGTAATTTTCCTAAGTTTGATGGAGCACTAGATTTCCAAGAAAGAGAAAAATAAAATTATGTTCCTTACCTGAATTTTGTCTTCTCTGAACAGGGATCTGCTGCTCTGTCAGGACCCACCCTGTGTTGGTTGCACTCAGCAACTCTTTTTGTATTCTGGCTTCATGGGGTTGGTCAATGTCTCTCATCAGAGGTTGTCTGGTTGGAGAGAGAAAGAATTGCAAATGTACTCTGCCTAGTACACATTTTTTTCTTGTGCCTCTATTCCAGCAGGGTGACTCATAGTTTAAGTCTGTTTATTTTTCCTTGCAATTTTACAGCTTTGCACCTCTGACAGTAGGGCTTGGAGAGACATCTGCAGTTCCACCTACTCACCAGCTGAGAGGGCTACCAAACAGGCTTCTCAGCCTTGGTGGAGATGGGGAAAACCAGTAGTTTTCCAAGTTTGATGGAGCAGGGCATTTCTATTCAGAGAAGACAAAATTAACGAAGGAAACTCATTTTTCAACTACTGGTTATTTTAATCTGTCCATAGTAGGTTTATTACCATGTAGGGTTTGTTGTTTTGGGTTTTTTTTCTCCTGTCCTGTCTCAGAGTCCCTAGAAAAATTCTTCCCACCTGAGGCATTTTCTAGAGCTCTCAGCACTGTTAATATTTACTATTCTGAGTTTCAGAGAGAGATGTGTAATGAATTCTGGGATTAACAGGAAAGGTTGTATGTTAAAGAAGATTATTTATGTGGCTGATTAGTTTCAAGACTGTAACTCAGCTGCTTAAGAGGACCTGAACGTTCTTGCTGTCAGAGAAAAGGAAAAGCAAAAAGTATTTTTATTTGAAAGATCACCATGCTTGTCCACTCTAGAAATAAGCCTTCAAGGGAAACAATAACAACAAAAATCAGTATTTGAGAGACTGGCAAGGGTTGAAGGAACTAAATCTGCTGTACCAAGCCTGAAAAATAAAAGCAGAACGTACAGATATGCTACCTTTTTACAATATTCACTACTTCCTGGAAAAGAGTTCTTTCATCAGTAGTGTAACTGACTTCTAGTCCTGTAACTCCAGATCTCGTGAGCAAGGGAGCTTGGTCTCTGCTGCCTAGAAAATAAAGTAAAAAAAGAAAAGAATCATTACAATTTAGAAGGAATTCCCTCACTTCAGCCAACAATATGCTTTAGAATAAAACATACAACTGAAAAGAAGTATAGAATGCAATTTACTTTTGTCTTTAACACTAATTATTATCACAAATTCCATGTATTTCTTTTCTTCCTCTTGGGTGGAAAAATTTGTTCTTTTCACTTTATAAAATTCTACCATAGTGGTAATCGTGCCCAAATTCTCAGGTGGAGATTTGGTACAAGAGAAATTTCACCATTTTACATGTACAAGAGTGCAGCTATTCAAAAATTATTTTAATTGCTAGCTTAAAGTAGTGCTTTACAAAATGCTTTGAAGAATGAAAATGCTACATAACATAGTATGACTCTTTTTGCAGTACACCTTAAAAAACACTACTAAATTACTTGTGTTCTTTCATTTCTATAAGCAACTGCTTACTTAGTGCACATTAAGAGCAGCTACATTGATAATGTGTGAATAATAGCTAAATTTGTATGCCCGTGGGAACTCAGCGTTTGCCTTCTGTATAAAAACCACCTCTTTAAATGCATAACATGCAACACATACTTCTGTCTCTTAATTTTCTCTATACATTAAATAGTAGTATCTCTGATTAAGGCAACAACCTGGAGTTTTAAAAAAGGCATTCTACTCTGATAGATTCTTAAGATTTTGAGGATTAAAAAAAGTGTGCTTTCAGAAATAAATGTTAAAATAAGTACTGTAACTTACAAAGCAATAATAATAGAAAAATGGGAAAAAAAGGCGCATCTCAATGTCAAGTCACTCCACAGGGAACTCAAAAAGTTCTAACCAAGAAAATATTGACAGCATATATCAATTAAGGCAAAGAATGTCACAATAACATTTAAACACATCATTTTATTTCACTAACAAAACCAGATCATAACCTTTGTTTTTTTCAAAATATTATTGGACCTCTATACAGAGAGCTTTTTCTTGATAATTTATCAGTGGCACACACCTAGGGAATTGTAGTGACTACACTGCGGAAAATCTCACTTAGTAAGGTGATGGAGATAATTTTAAAAAAGATAGTAACAAGCATTAATATCAGAATCAACTTTACTGAGAATAATAAGAACTTATCTTACATGACATAATATCTACAATATTCTGAAAAATAAACTGGTAAAAGAAGGAGCTGTTGCCTTAATGCTAAATTTATTTTTGGTAGGTTTTTGTCCACACTTAAATTTTAGACAGTATTTTGTGGTTTACTACACATTCCCAATGCTAAAGAAACCCTGAAAGAAAGAGGATTCTATTTTTTTTTTCACTAGCCTAAACCAGTGGTACTCAACCTTTAACAGCTGGAGAGCCACTTCTTTATTAAATGGAGTTGTAGAGCACCATAAAAATCAAGTTGATATTATCAACAGTGTGATTTTTTTCTTCCATCATGACAGTTCAATGTGTGATGATGCTGCCTCAACATCATCACACATTGATATATCACGACATGACACATCAGCATCCTCTCTCCCAGCAGCATTCTGTCTTCAACCCCTTCTGGCTGCTAGGAAGAAGTGGGGTGGGGGGTGGAAGGGGCAAAAGGGCGAGTTTTTCCCCATTCTGCCCCACGGCTGCTGGGTGGGAGGTGATCTCTACTCTTACCTGTGGGGGGATCCCAGCAGCTCCTTTTCTTTCCCCCTATGGGAGGGGGAACTTCAGCGACTCCCACACTGCTGGTCCATTTGCTCAGTGCTCCCCGCGCTGCCTGATAGAGTGGAGCGCCGATCAGACGCCTACATTGCGAGAGCCGCCTGTAGGGCCATGAAGAGCCACATCCGGCTCTAGAGCCACAGGTTGAGTATCACTGGTCTAAACAAAGCCAAAAAGGTACAATAGAATAAGGGCCCCTGTTTAGATCCTAAAAGGATCAGATAAAACCACAAAAATAACCCTTAAGTAAAATATAAAACATACTGTCTTGCTTTTAACATATTCCACTTGTAGCTATCCAGCAACCTGAGTAGGAAACTAAAGGCAGTTTTCCTCTTTATACTCTTAGAACACTGCAGGAGCTTGTCCACAAGTATGCAGACATAGATTTTTGCACATGTGTATGGTATTTGTGGTTTACAGCCCATGCAATAGTTCTTGGGAACATATAAGTAGGAAAACTCTAAGTTTAATATGGCCATTCATCCAACAGTCAACAAGACAAAATTAAATGAGCTAAATAGTAACATAGATACTCGATTATATTTTGCTTGCTACTGTTTGATTACTACGAAATAAGCAGTTTTGTAAAATAAGTTAAGAAAAAAAAAAAATAGGAACCTTGGTGTGAGAGTGTCCTGTCTCCATCAATCACTATAGCACCAGTGATTTCTTTCTTATCAGTATTTGGCAGTGATGTGTCTGAGGAGATGCAATAGAATAAAGCACAGATCGGATCAAACTCTGGGTCTGGTTCCAAATCTCGTCTGGTTCGAGCATGTAACTCCATACTGATGAGGGTAAGGTGTTGGACCTGTCAACAAATAAATACAGCAAGTTGGTGTGTTTTGGAGCTTTCTTCAAAAAAATTAAGAGGCGAATATTGGGGTAAATTAGTGCATTGCAGACATTTATATGGTCATATTATACTGTAACTAAGAGATACAACCTGAAAATTAAGTGATTAAACACGCATCTCTGGATCTCACTTTTTTTTGCAAAAGCACTATCACACAAAAAAAAAGAATAATCACTTAATACATTCTTATACTCAATTATTAAAATTCAGTAACTGTTTCTGAGTACTATCTTCTGCTAAAGGCAGAAAATACAAACAGAAATATTCAACTTCAACAACTGTAAATTCTCATTATGTTTTCAAACAGCTTTGCGTATTGAGCTGAATTAAAGTTTTTGGACTAATTTAAGCAGAAAGAACCACTGTTGGTCTTTTCCTTTCCCTCCCTCACCCAAGACGTGAAAACAAGCATGAAGACTAAGGCACTTACGGGAAGACACAGAGAACACCTAACTTTCCCTTCACTTGCACTAATGAACTTCCACGTCATGTTGCTACAGGTTTTTGCAGAGTGGTTTGCATTAGGCAAACGCTAAACCCTATGTATTGTACAGTTTTGACTCTACAGCAAATACTGTAGTGTTTGATAATGTTTTAACACTGTGGCTGTTGCTCAGCTGTCTTGCATAACTTTGTTGATAATGTGGACTAATGGGCAAATTGGAGGGATTATAAGGGAAAACTTCCAAATATTTCTGAGTATGTAAGCTGCCCTGGGGACAGCCTGATTTCCTCTAGATTTGCGTCTTAAATCACTACAGCCAGCACTGAAATGAAATTTTACAGTCAAGCCCTATCTCCGTTTCATGCAAAATCATGAGTTTCTTGTGGCTTCTCCTGTGTCATCCACTCAGCGCATAAAACTGCTATCTCCCCATCTCATCTGTAAATTGGTCAACAGTTAATTCCAAGTCACAGATGTGGTGACTGTCTGGAAGCACATACATGCTGGCTGGCCACTTAGCAGCCCAACACAGCAGTACTGTATTCACACTGCATCCCTTTCTCCAGCACCAATTTTGATCTCTCTTCCCAGATCAATCACTGATCTACATGAAACATTTAGAGTCACTCTGAGACATGTACCATTTTGTTAAATGTAGTGGAAAATGGCCAACGGGTTCAGAAGGCAACAGGTAGAGATACTGGAAGGGCCTGACTGAATGATACCAGATACCTTGTTTCTTAAGGAAATGATCCATGGAAAAGTTATGGTCAACTAGTTCTTCCAGCAATGTTTTTATACAGAACTTAACTATTTCTTCCTTCTGATCTTTCCCTTGTTTTTACTTTTTAAAGGAAGGTTTACCATCTTCTCAACAAAAATACTGCAAAAATTAGTTCAATACTGTTAAATAAAGGCACTTGGAGAGCAAGCTGAAATTCAGAGAGCAAATACTTAAAGCTACAGACGTCACATCACACAGTGATTAAGTCAGGCAGGGACCAAGGAGGAAAAGACTTTTAAATTCTGCCACTGTAAAACTGGTCTGATAAACTATCATTTTAGACAGTAACACATAAAAATAAGTTACCTCATGTAAAGATTTTGCTTCCTGCAGGTTTTCCACACTGACTTTAAAACCATAAGTGTTATTTAAAGACGGTCCTTCAATCTGAGACGTCTCTTTCTTTGGCACACCAAGGGCAGCAAATTGATTCTTATTGGGCGTGGAAAAAAAAAAGGAAAAAAAGCACAGTATAATACTGGAAAAACTACAAGTTGCTAAATTCCTATGCAATATTAAATACAAATTAGTGAAAACGCTACACTACAGTTACTTAAAAAAGCTTTCATGATCTCCTCACGCCATTTTTCAACAGGGAAACAACAGCTGTGACTTTCTGCCTTTTAGGAATAATTTTAATGAAACTTCATAGTAAAGCAAGATGCAGTTTGAAATACTTGGAAAAAACAAACCCAAAACAACAAACACAAACCCTCCCAAAACCACTCATATCGGCTTCCTTAGAAGCCTGAGGACAGGGGAATCAGCAAATCTCTATTCTCTCTTGAGCAACAATTAATCAAAACCCTCTGCTTTAGTCACCACTTGTTAAGCCACTGAATTAAGGGTAGACTCAAGTACCTGCTTGAACTGGGTGAATACCAGTATGGTGAGAAAAAAAAAAAAAGAGACTATTGGGTCATTTTGGTAATGCACTTAGCCCACCGATCTGTTTCCAACACAGGGAGCAGAAATACTGTTCAGGTAAAACGTGAGTCTGATCATTTTGTGTGATCTATTCCCTTCCTATTCTGTCAGTATTCCAGTGCCATTCACTGCCCACATTGTTTTTACAAATATGCTTGGAACGTTACCTTAAAACTAAACTAATACACACAGAGACACAAATATACACACCTATGATCATATAGATATATATAAACACATATATCTTTATAAAAAGCGGAAATCAAAATAGAACTTTAAAAGGATGTTGTAACTGAAAGAACAAAACAACATCCTTACACAGTGTCTCTTTAGTGTTTCATTGGTGTTGCACTAGCCTAAATCATAGAATGTACTCTCAGTAACTTTTTACCCCCCTGAAAAATAAACTGATTTCTTCTTCCTAACTTTGAGCGCGCACTGATTCTACAGCAATTGCACTCTACCATTTTAAATGTATTTTCAAGATCTTAACAGCAAAAGAAAAACACAGAAGAAAATGGAAATGTGTACACGTGGCATAATAAAAATGCATCTGTACGTAAAAACTTAATTTACCTTAATCTGTGTGGTTAAAAGTACTCTTCGAAGACCATCAGTATTACTTCCCCTCTTGTGGGTCAGTTTCTGGGCTTTTGGTTCTGTAAACATGCATGAGTCCAAAACTGCTTAGCCTCAATAATATTGTCTGAACATTAAACAACATGCTAGAAACAACCAGAAGCATTTACTGAACAGCACAAATAAATATCATATAAATAAACAAATACAGCTTTATTCTCTGTCCAATTCAAAGCACAACTATTGCAATTTGGTATCCATTCAGAAGAAATATAATATCATATTCAGAAATATTATTTTTTGTATCATTAGAATCACTTGATGGATTTACCTGTGGATAAAGGAGTAAAACCAAGAATTTCAGGTACTCCATCTTGATGTTTTTTCTGCACAATGGGTGTACTATGTAGGCAAACAGGTTCAGAATTTCCGGGATCTTCATTAACTGGAAATGGAGACGTGTCAAAGGATGTCCTAACATCCTCCTGGGTGGCTGGAGAGTTTTGTGCACTTCCAACAGGTGCTAGATCATTTCTTTCCACAGAAGACAAAATAATATCCTGACTTTTCCACTCCGTCTCTTCTAAATTGGACTGCCTGGGATCTGGAGATGCTACCTGCTGCCAAGGCGGAAGCACTGGAGAATCCGGTGAACTGTAATTGACGTAATAATCTTCTTCCTCCTCCTCATTATCATGTTCTAATGTTGCAGTAGTAAGTGTCCTGCTTTCAGATAGAGTTTTATTAGAGTCTATGTCATTTTTAGTATTTACAGAAGTTCCCATAGCGCTTACAGACTTATTACAGGTTTCCTTGGGTTGTGTTTCTGTAGTTTCTGCCACAGAAGCAGGCAAATTCTTTGTAGGCACAATAGGTCTTTCATCTTCCAGACTAGACAAACTTAAATCTCTAGCTGCTTTTACTACTTCTATAGATTTCTCTTCAGACAATACTGCAGAGCTGGAACTCTCAGCTGCCTTTGCCAGCTCAGCAGGAGGATTCTTAGGCAATTTCTTGAAATGTTCATACTCTTCTTTGGCATGAAGCCATATCTGAACTTGCTGTTGGCTTGGAGCACACTTGCATGGCATTATGACTATTTTTTTGTCTTCACTAGTTTTATGGCTATTGCTTTCTCTTTTATTAACAGTAGAGTGACCGTAACGAGGAGGAGACCCTGGTCTAGGACCTTCTGTCATTGCTGAAAAGGCAGTCTTCCAGAGTCGTAGACCTTCTAATGAGAAGTCGCCCTCAAACTCCAGGAGGTCATTTGGAAGTCTAGTTTCCACTGTGAGAAGCTGTCCGCCAATCTCCCTGTGAAGAAAACAGTTTGAATTATTATTTTGCTCTAAACTACACTGCAGGCAGTCTTCACGATGTTATACAAGCAGAGTCCTGTGAAGTAGTTTTCTCACTATGCAATTCCTGTGGCAGTATCTTTCTTTTCCAAACCAAGCAGGCACATTCCCACTTACTACAGTAATATCAAGTAATAATAAAAAAAGTGTCATGAATGAAAATTGGTATTTGCATGGGAAGCACGGTAGTTTTCAACTTCAGATGTATGGATATAAGATGGGATCTTTCATGCATCTGTGCCACATAACAGTATAAAATTGTTCACAGGAATAGATTAAATTGAATATAATCACAAGCATATGCAGACAGAAATGCATATAACACAGTACCTTGGTTTTTCTGGAGCATCTGAAGGATTGCTGCAAAATGGTTCCTGATAAACTGTTTCTGCGAGATCATGATCCAGCAAAGTTGCCATGATTTCTTCACGACTGGGTGGGGACATGAGAGGCTTAAGAATGTGAGCGGTACGAGGTGTGAAACTTCCATTCTTTGATTGTGAGGGAGAACTGCTTGATCTTGGTGAACTATCTGGAGTTGGAGTCAATGCCTCATTGTTTCTCGAAACATATATTTCTAAATCCTCAGAAGCTGCATCTAGAAGTTCACCATCAGGAGAAGACAATACGGATGTAAAAGAGGTATTAACTGAATCAAGTGGTTGACAAGGTTCAAAAGTGGTTTCCTTTCTAATGTGGCTTTGAATCCAGTCTGAGTTGGTTGGCTGAGGAAGGTTAAGAAATCTCTCTTTATTTACTGCATTTCTATTCAATTTGAATTTTTCATTTAAACAGACCTCAGTCTCTTGCATACAAGAAGTATCGATAGAACTCGATCTAGAAGTTGAAGGATGAACATTTTTCCTCCATTGGCTATGGCAGTGGTTCTCATTATTTTCCAGTGAGGTTTTTTCAAAAAGCTCAGGGCTCATGGAACCAGACCGTATCCATTTACTTGTGCTTGAAGAATGCTGCTTTTCTTCCTCAGATTTTTGGTCATTATGACACAGAAAGTCATTTTCTGTTGTTTGTCCTGAGCTAGTTTCTTGAACTGCATCACTCAAGAACTTCTGGGGCAAATTTTGATCTGCTGGGACAAACTGGCTTGCAGAATAAAAACTGCAAAATCCTGTTTGCCCTATAGTATTAATATCGAAGTTGTAATTGTGGTCTGGAGACAAACTGTCTTCAAGTGAGTAGCAGCTTTCGAAACCAGGGTCTGAAAAAAAAACGAGGCTGTCATCAGACACAGAGTGATCAACGCGACTAGTGATCTGCTGGCTTAAGGACTCCATTTTTGAAAGTTTTGGTGTTTTTTCTTTAGGTTTTGCACTCCTGGGAGCACGAGATTTTCTTGGCGATGTGGTTGACCGTGATCTTTTGACTGCTTTATTCGGTTCAAGAGGGCATGGTATGCTCCTGCTCAGCTGTGGTTTAGCTGGTGGTAGTTCCTGTGTAACATTTGCATTCTGGGCTTTCTGCTGTCTCTTCTGGAGCAACTCTTTCAAAACAGCTAGGCCAGACTGTCCTTCACTGAATGCTGATGGGGCCACTATAGTCCTGGTTTTATACTGGGAGATGGGGCTTGGTTGAGTGGTTGTTTCTGACAGAGATCTTTGTTTTACTGTTTCAGGTTTAAAATGTGACATATCCAAAACAAATCCTCTCTGGTTTTGATCCCAATTTAACTGGTTCACGGGACTCTTCAAAGATGTTACAAAACAGTTCTTAGGCAATTGAAGTGGCCCAGGGCTTTCCTCAGATGACTTAAGAATAGAAGAACAAGGATCAGAATGCTTGGATGCCTCTGGTAAACACAAAATCTGCTGTTGATTATTGTCTTTACAATGCAAATAGTTAGTGGCATGTAACTGATCCATCTTTGCTGTGTCCAAAGAGTCACAAGCTTCGTTGAATTTCCCAACTGGCAGTAAATATCTGTTCTGTGAATTTTTAATCTCTTCTGCCTTTGCAGAAGTCTTATCTTTAGAGATGTATGCATTCTGTGTTACCTGAGTTGAGTGATTAGATGGATCAAATATGTTTTGAATGAGAGCAGAATCCTTCATTCTAAATATAGTACTTTGAGTCCTGGGCCTTTGAGAGCTCATTTTTGATACTTCCCTTCCAGATGCCACAGGAGTAGATGTGAAAGATGAAAGAGGGTCTTCTCGTGGAGCCGGTAAACACTGTGCATCTACAGGTTTATCAATTTCCATCAATGAATGAAAGCTGCCTGACGAATTACCTTGTGCATCAGCTGCTGAAGGGAGCTGTGTCAACGGTAGATAACCTACTGAATAGCCAGGAAGGGGACTGTCTTTCCGGTTATGAAGTGGCTGTGAGTTGACAGAGTTGTAAGACATCTCAGGCAGATCTTGATGTTTCAGCACAAACTTTACTTCTGCGGTAGAGTGAGTATTTCCTTTTTCATCTTTAAATACAACACGCTTTCTTGAGGATGGTTTTTCAGCTGTTTTTTGTCTTTGTTTCGTCCTAGGTTTCTTCTTTCCATCATCTGCTGTTTTATCAGCCTGATTAAGCTTTTTCTTTTTCTTCGTAGAAACAGCGGGACTAGCAAATTTCTTTTTACATTTCTTAACCTGAGTTTTGGCCCGACTAGTTTTTCCTACACTAGAATTAACAGTCTTGTTGTACATATTGGGCCCTCTACTAAATAAAGCTTCTCTGTCCAGGTTGGTCAAAATTTCTTCTGCTTTTGGATCAGTGGGAGACCAGCAGCGAGGTGGAGATGTGTTTACTGGGCTTGTGCTTCTCTCAGAAAGAAAACCTAACTTAGACATAACATCGCTATAGTTATAGTCACAGTCTTCAGCTTCAGCATTGTAGGATGGCGAAGGAGGAGAAAGAACTGTGTGAGTCCTTCTCCTGAAAGATAAAGTTCTTCTAATATTTTTACTACCTGTTTTTTGTGGTTTTCCAGCTTTTTTCTTGGTTGACTTATGTTTTGCCTTCCTTTTGTGACTTTTCTTTGGTGTTAGTGGATAAATAGGATATTTGGTTGCAGGAGAGTCAGGAACTTTTGGCCAAAAGTCCTTTAAAGGTGCAAGCTTTTTATATAAGTTCATCTTTTCCTCCGTGAGTACTACTCTTTCCTCACTAGAATCTACTTTCCCTAGTTTAACAAGCATATTTTTTCTGCCTCTAAATCTATTGATGATAATATATTTAATAATAACAGGTGGCAATTTTTTAGAAAGTTTTCTACGCTTTCGAGACTTCTGAGACCCATCCAAACTTTCAACACTTTCCATCGGTTGAGGTAGATTAATTTTTGAGTTGTGTGCGACAAAGCTCGATTCACTGTCTTCAGTCTCATAATTTACCTTCCGTTTTGTTCGGAGCGTATATTTATTCCCACATAGTCCAAATGACTGCTCGGTTTCAAGAGATCCATCTGCAAACTGGCAGTCCGTATAATTAGCAGTACTTGTAGGCATTTTGTTTTCAAAAGTCTCAAGAGGAACTTGAACTAAGTCACTAGGTAAAGCACTATCCTTATCGGGAATGTTACTACAAGCGTTACCTTGTGTATAACAGCTTTCCTTCACTGACGCAACGTTATTTACACTTGCAGGCTCCTGATAATTGATAAAATTATGTTTCTTTTTACTCAGCTTCAGCCTGGACTGTTTGTTGCCTTGCTGTAATTTATATGTCACGGGAGCTAACTTCTGTGGTCGACTGAGACAATTAGAAAGAACAACACTAGGAAAGAACATATAATGTGCCGCTTGTTGACTGAGGCTTGGCTTTTCTGCCTTATGCTCTTGAAATTCTTCATACCTAATTTTAAGCTTATTAAGGCCACCTTCATCACTGTTATTTTCGAGTGAATGTACCACAGTTCGACTGCCTCCTGAACATGACATCAATTCACAGTTTTCTGTAACTGTTGCTGGAAAAAAGCTATTTATACTTGCACTGTTGGATTTTTCATTTACTTCAGAGGACATTTTACCTTTGGAGTGGCTCAAATCAGAAAAGTTAAATAAGTTTTTATTCAACATGCTGTCACCAATGTGGCGGCCCACATGCATAAAAGAGACATCCTTTTCAGCCTTTCTGATGCTAGTATACTTCCTACTAGGTATCTGTCTGCTCACTGATGAAATATCATCATCATACTCAAAAATATTATTTTCACACGAAGGAACTGGGAGAGTATCTTTCTTGTTACTCTCTTTGTGAGAGTTTTCTGCATGGGTACTATTGCTGAATGCAGTTGGGTACTTTGCTGAGTAAGTGCTTTCTTTTGTAAGAGAATGGACTGAAAGTTCAGGTCTTGTTTCTGTGTTTGGTTGTGAGAGGTCTTCTACTAAATCTTCATTATTCAAAACATGGTTAGAAAGGGCACTTGTGTGTTTACACTGAAAAGTAATTTTAGCAGAAGATGGGGGTTCTAGCGTAGCAGCATCTTTGTGAAAGATTGAGGTCTTTACAGACATTTTGCTTGTTGCAATGACGGAGGAGTGAGTTCGAGAACTTTCATTATTCAAAGGATTGTCTGAAATGAAAGACAAGCAATTTTACTCTACTTTTCTTGCAAAAAAATCCCAAAATCTAAAGCATTAATCACTTTAATGACATTTTTCTGAAAGCCCTCCCATCCAAAGAAGAAACAAAACTCTTCCAAATCACATTGCACATATGATTATGACAGCTGCAGATCCCGAGTACATGAGCTGCTTTATCAAAATCTAATTCTCAGTACGCTTGTGTCTCAGCCGTTCTGCCAGTTACTCCGAAATGGTAGGCCTGCATACAATTGCTGAAGGGTTCATGCTGGTTTTCAGAAAGAAGGCTTCTAAAATCATTTTCAGATGTTTAAATACAAACAGATTGATTTCTGCTTCTGATTGTATCCTGCTTTGTCCCAGAGAAGTATGTATACTTACTGGCCCTGAAAAAATCAAAGAGCTTATTTAGATGACTTCCCCCACATAGAAAAACAATTGCAAAGAAAACTAGAAGTACGATCTTAGAACAGAACAAGGGCTTTGTATTAACTGTCCTGTGCACTAAGAATCGCTAATTTGCCGCACTTTTATAATGCGGAGCAACTCAACACCCGTACAGGTGTTTATGCAAGGAGCTTGCACCATGTAGTTAGCTACACTGTGAACTCATATCCACACATTACAATCCCACACAGAGCTGCCACCAGAGTGTGCTCCAATAATTGCCTGGCCCAAACTCATCACATGATACCCGGGATGATTTCTCTTTTGCTAAGCCTGTGACCACATTTACCGCAGGGTAAGTGTGGACAGGCAGGTGCTAAGTAACAAATAAACAATTGGTCTGTAGCAACTGTGTACTTGCTCATAACCACAATGAGCACCAAGTAATTTAAGGGATTTGTTCCTCTGCAAAGAGGAACCACAGAGCTCGTGGCACACAGCAATTTCTCCATGCGTCCACATCTTTAGCTGAATTGTTGAAGGGGTTTTAAGAGTTATGAAATATGCTGTATGTCCTGGAAGTCTCTGCTGCAAACTGCTGTACTAGATGGAGGATCTTTTGGGCATTTAATATAAGTCTCAACCAATTTAGGGATTATTTTAGATTCACACTGCCTTCATCAACAAAAGAAAAGAAAGTCTCAATCTGTTTCTAATAACATTTTCTAATGTATATACAGAGTCCCTGAGCAGTGAAACACAGCTGGGAGATGCTGCCTATGATTCTTTGAGGGTAGGAATTCACACAAAGAATGACAATGAATGACTGAAAACCAAGAAAACGGGAATTCAGCAAAGTGTCAACAAACACTTGAAAGATACCTGACTATTCAGATAGAAACACTGCAAAAATACTTGTCAGTCAGTCAGATGTTATGGACAGGAGTCACATGTGGATAAGTATTTTCGAATTCGGCGGAACTAGACTGAGAGCTGTTTTGAATTTACTCTATCTCATATGATAAGAAGTTGATGTAAAAGTCCACAGTAATAAACTTATTCTAAGATGACTTTCTTCTGAATGTAGTATTTCACATACTTAAAATATTCTAAAATTTAAACAATTATTCATGATACAGTCTTATTAGTCAGAAGAATCCCTTTTTGCATTAAATTACAAAGTACTGCAAATACTACAATTACAATTGTGTATTTTGCAAAACCAAATCATATCAGTAGTACATCAAGTCATGTATTTACCCTACCATTACGTGTACAAAAGCAAAGGAAAAAGCAAACTATGTTTTAAACACTGAGCAGAAAAGAGTAGCTGTGGCTGCGTGGTAAGACCATATAGCTCACTTTCTCTAATAAAGAATTGCTAATACATATATTAAGACATATGTATTTCATATACTGACATACGATGTTTGTTATTTTTGTCAAACAGTTTCAAGAGGCATGAATTAGTACAGAAATTTTGTGAAGGATTACATTTCTGCCCCAAAGAGCAAATGCAGTAATAGGAAATTAGGTACATGCATGAGCACAAACAAGATTTTACATTAGACAGTTTGTACAATGGATTAAGAAAGAAGCCTCTGTACAAACTGATGTTAACCACAAATTTCAAATTTTAAAGGCAATGAAGTATGACTAATACAATGTTTCTAAACAAAGAACTGTTACTGTTGATTAGACCAAGAAGAAAAGTGAACCTAATACTGAGGAAACTCTGGATACAGATATATATTTTTCCCCACAAGATCCATACATTTTACATTGTTAACAGAATTTTATATGTGAAAATGTGTAGATTGTCTAATAAAACAAATAATAATATTTATACTTTTGTCTAACCTCAAGATGCACATTGAGCCCCTCACTTCAAGAAAGATATTGAGGTGCTGGAGCGCGTCCAGAGGAGAACGACGAGGCTGGTGAAGGGACTGGAGGGAAAGTCTTATGAGGAGAGGCTGAGGGAGCTGGGGTGGTTCAGCCTGGAGGAGAGGAGACTCAGGGGGGACCTTATCATTCTCTACAACTACCTGAAGGGAAGTTGTAGTCAGGTGGGGGTTGGGCTCTTCTCCCAGGCAACTAGTGACAGGACGAGAGGGCATGGCCTGAAGCTGTGCCAGGGGAGGTTTAGGTTGGAAGCCCTTCCTCACGGAAAGGGTGATTAAACACTGGAATGGACTGCCCAGGAAAGCGGTGGAGTTGCCATCCTTGGAGGTGTTTAAGGAAAGACTGGACGTGGTGACATGGTCCAGTTGATGTTGTGGTGTTAGGTTATAGGCTGGACTTGATGATCTCAGAGGTCTATTCCAGCCTCAATAATTCTGTGGGATTCTCTATGATTCTGTTCATTGAGATTACTTAATCAAAGCCACAAAGTTATAAAGAGATGGCAAGAGAGCTCTTTACAGATGAATATAACTTTTTGATATTTTGAAAAGCAGATTCTTCTGCATCAGCTTTGCAGAAAACTATGTAGTTAAAACTGCATAGTTTTAACTCATGCAATCCTAAAATGCAAATATTCAATCTGCTGAATGAAACAAAGGCTCAAACAAATGGTCCCATATTTTAGCATGTGTGGCCAATGTTTGCAGAGGAAAGAACCATTTAAATTTACACTTAATACATTTACTGTTTGTAATTAAATCCTAGACGCATAAATGATCCTACATAAACATTCATTTTAACGCCATACTTGCACAACAAATAGTAACAGCAAAACACCCCTTTCAACAAGGTAACATCTTTTCCATAGAACTAATTAAACGATGCCCTTTTTTGGACCATTAATACATTAGATAAAACAGATTTTGGTAATTTGTAGAGTCCACTGAGATTAAAATATTGTTCTCTTATGAGGAAGATGTTAAGGGCCTGCTTTTCAGATCTGCTGAGAAAATTTCCTTCCAATTGAAAGACGAATTGAAAACAGCTCTTCTGAGAATTAGCAAATGAATCTGAAAACAAACTATGTCCCAGGTAATAATTCAACTTCCAAAGCTGTTTTTCTATTTACTTACCACCATTTTCATCTGCAGTCCCATCTAACTGAGGTATAGAGAGATTAGTTAGGAGCATATTGTTACCACTCCACTCCATTTCTTCCTCTGAAGATGAATCCTCTTCTGTTGAACTTCGATGCATGTTTTTGCCAGCTGACCTAAAGAAAATGAAGAAACCAATGTACAATAGTTCTCTTAGAAAATACCAATGGGAACCTAAAAGTAAAGGGGTGTGGTGCTGTATGGTTGTGTAATTTGGGGGAGCAAAGGGAAATAAAATTCTTACCTTTCTCACTGAGAAGCTCAAAATATTATTCAATGTTACTATTTTAAGGGGCAACAGCAGTAGTCAAGCATTTAAAAACTACAGACAAACACAACAGGATTCACTCGGTTAAGAAGTTAGAGATAAGGCATTTATTTTATTTCAATTTTACTGAAATTTAGTGTCATTGCGTGGAAGTGCTTGACATTTGAAGACTAAACCAACTATGCAAACTTACTTTGCTCTTAGAAAACAGATGCTTAGATTTTATTTTTTTTTTTCCCTAATGAATCTTTACTGTATTATAACAAATCTCTCTCTCTTGGCAGACTTAACTAAAGCACAACAACCAAAACAATGTTTGTTTCTGTCCCTCACTGAACATTCAGAAATTGCTGTTGTTAATACTTCAGTAGATAACTTTTCTAAGTTATCTGCTCTACATTGCCATTTTTCCAGTCACAAATCTGCTGGGGGAAAAAAAAACAAAACCAAAAACCTCCACAATTTTTTTCATGGTTTTAGGGTAATATGGCTTTATATGGGGACAAAGAGTTGCAAAACACATAGAAAAACTCGAACCCCAAACCCTCCGGTATATTACAACTTCAGAAGCACTTAGGAACTTGATTTTTTCCTTCTCGAAAATAAAGTGTCAGGTAGACATAATCCTCCATAGAAATAAGCTATTTTGTGGCTACCAGAGAGAAATCTAGATAAAATATAAGACAAATTGAGGTTTAGGGGTTTCTTTTGGTATGTTCTGTTTGTTTGTTTGTTTTTTATTTTTAAGATAATAACAAACTATCACAGTAGCTTGATATATCAAAACATTATTGTGTTATACCTCAAAAGGTATAAACACAAAGGTTTTGAAGTTACAAGAAGGGAAATCCACAATAAGCTTAATACAGTCACCTTTGAAGAATTTTTTTCTGTGGAGTTTGACCAGAGCATGAATTATATGTATCATAACACCACAGACACCTGAATGTGCTCAGCGCAGAGCAAACTTAGATCAAGCCATGTTTATTAGTTCAGGAACAACAGGCTCAAATATGGCTATATAATTGCCAGGCTAATTCACGTGTGGACGAAGCATGACTTGGAAGAGAGACCTAACTAACAAGCACAGCTAGGTACACAGTGGTCATGATCTAAGTGAGCTTAGTTCTTTCTTAAAACACAGAAAAGTACAGTGCAAAGACATTCACCTCTATGTGCAAATGAATATAAAACCAGGGAGAGCAGTAAGTACTCTGGAGAGCAGGGCTGCTATTCCAAGGATTCTCAATAGGCTGGGGAATGAGCTGACAGGAACCCTCATGAACTTGACAAAAGACAAATCCAAACATTCCACAAACGGGATGAAATAATCCCATGCACTGCTACAGGCAGTGAGAGAGATGGATAGGAAGTGGCTTCGTGGAAAAGGATGCAAAAGCCCTGGTGGACCACTGGGGAGGAGACAGTGTGCTTCTGTAGCAAAGTGACCCAGTTGCATCTTAGGCTGACCGCCAGACTGCAGCCAACTTCAGTAGCTGTGAGGCTGCATTTGGAGAACTGTGATCAGTTTTGGCCATGCCACTACAAAACAGGCACTGATAAACTGGCTCAAATCCAGCTGAGGAGCACCAGAGTGACTTGCAGTTGGAGCACACGGTGTATAAGGAGAGGCTAAGGGAACAGGATTTTTTCAGATTTTTTTTTTTGAGATAATGGAAGACTGGCAAATACTCAATAACACAAAAGTCATAGTATGGATACAGTAGGACGCATCAGGGAGCAGTAGAAATAAAATGACTCTGGGCAAAATAAGGTCAGACCCATCATCAGACTCAAACTGTCTATGCGTGAGCAGAATCATTCTGGGGGCAGAGATACTCATGCTCTCTTGTGAAGTCAGTCCAAATTCTACCGAATTCACACTGTAACAAAGCTTGCAATTCCCTCTGAACATGAGCTGACTCTCTGTGGAGGCGCCTGGTAAATTCATTCTCCATAGTGCTTTCTGTCTGGGATTATCATATAGACATAAGATGAGTGAGTTTTCCGTGAACCAGCTCATCAAGTCTGATGAGTTTTTAAACGGAATTCTTTAATGCAGTTAGTTGCTTCAGGAGCCTAAATTCTGCAAGATATAGCCTGGTTTCACACAGAAACTACCACTAAACTGAAGATTAATGTTAACGTCTTATACGGAAATTCCAACTTTTCGGACTACTGTGAGGGAAAAAAACCCACAAGAAAATCAGAGGTCAGACAGGAAAAGTAGCTTTAAAGATGAATTATCACTAAAACCAGGAGACTAATGATCTGACTTCTGATTCTGTTACAACTTTCCTGTACGTCTTCAGGAAAGAAAAGACTGAATATTTCTATTCCTCCCTTGCTCTCCAAATTTTAATATAATTATGATTTCTGATGTAAAAAAAACCCCAAATATCAAAAAGTTATGTCTGTGAAGTCTCTCATCTTTCAAATTGAATTATAAATACCAGAAGGTCTGCCCAAAGCAAGGGTGAAGAGAAACTGGATATAGCTTCTTTCAATGCCTGTCATTGCAGGCTGTACAAAAGGTCATTATAACCTGAGAAGGTGTTCCAAGAATCATGGCCTTAAAAATATTCAAGCTGCTGACCTTTGGCAGCCCAGCAGAATGAGTGACATTCATGTTCTGATTTAAGCTTTGAGTATGGAAACAAATCGGTGTTTTTCTCAGGCTTCTGGGTCAGTCTTCACAAGAATATTTCTTAAATATTCACTTCAGTAAAAGTTACAGGCACATGAGATGTACAAGATATACCTTAACACTTGTACTACATCCAAGGTGTGACCTTAAAAGGAGGTTACAAATAAAGTTTTTTGTGTTTGGACTCGTAGGACAAAAAACCTACTCAATTTTTTCCTCAAACAGCAAATTAGAAGCTTAAATCTACCCAAACCTAAACATTTAATCTTTCTTTCCATATAAAACTGATGACTCACAGCATCATCTGAACAACTGCATTCCATCCAAAGTTCTGAACAGATTTTTCCAATGCTGTCAACAGAGATCTCTCTACAGCTAACTGGGCTCATAGCACACTTGAAAACACGGTGGAAGAGAGAGGAAAGATTTGGCAGAAAGGAGCATATTTAAAGAAGAAAATCACATATATACCTTCTTTTCGGCCCAGGCTCTTCAATGCTACTGTCCCACCTTTGGGACATTAACAAGCTAAGTTCCATTTCTTCTTTCTCGCACTGTGGCTCATTTTCTTCATCATCACTGTTCTGAGAATTTCGACAGCTTCCAAGAGAACGATGGTGAGAGAGTGTTTTGTGATGTCCCATCTGATATCCATCATTCTCCAATCCAGCCAACAGATCAATCATGGCATCATCAGCACTATTGTTCACTGCAGAAAAAGCCCATACAAGTAGAATCTATATTCTGTTCTACTTGTAAATGACTAGTTACAGTCTACCAATAAAAAACAAAACCAAACAAACAAAACAAAACAACCCTCAACATTTAAAAATCTACTAGTTCATTACCGTCAAAAGCAAAGCAGACTACAGAAACAAAGCTTTTTTCATTTTTTTTTCACGTTTTATGATTCATTATCTTTTCTAGCTTTGTATCTAAAATCTGGACCACCTTCTTTTTTTCTTTCTGCCCTCCTCTTCAGATTGTAGTAGACTTAGTGGAAGCACTTCTCTCCCATTACCTCCTCACACTCAGTAAAATCTCACTCTCCCCTTTTATTTCAGCATAAGTGGCAGCTTCTGAAGCATCGCTGTCTTCTCTTGATCTTATAATTTCAATGGCTGCACTAACTTTGTTGGACACTCCTCTCTGTATCACTTGGAAGACTGTCAATCGTTACATCTCATAAAAGGTGATGCTGATCTTTACCAAATAGTTCTTTTTTTCCTTCTGTCCTTTAGTATAATGCTTAACTTATCTCCCTTTTCTTTACATTATAACCTATTCACTTCCTAGGTTCCTCCCAACACTGCAAGCTTACCTGATTTCACACTTCTCTTAAATTTTACTTTTTATTTTCCTTCATTTGATCCAAACTTACACTAACTCATGCACGTGCCTTCTCATTCTTTATTTTTATTTCTTAAACATTCTTCCAAGCCACAATTTTTTCTCTCCTCCTGCTTACCTTTCATCTGACCTCATAACCAATTTATGATCTCCAGTCTACCAGGCATCTTTGTTACTTCTCTCTCCTTCTCCTCTGGCTGAAGAACTACAATCTCTACTTTCCTTCCTCAGGAAATATGATATGATTTACAATGATCCTGAGAATCATATAAAATAGGTCTCAACGTCGGTGAGGAAGGCATTTTCCATATTTTACAAAGGCTTCACAAGACACCATGCAACTATTTAGAATGGAAATAATCCCCTTTGCCAGAGTTCTGAACCCACTTTCAATTGTGCTTTGTTCTTGGCTCCTTTGCAAGATCCATCATTAAACTCCAACCTTTACTTCCCATTAACATGAACCTTGTTTACTCTGCAGCAGAAGCAGCAGTAGCGTGCTTCACAGCCCCTGTGACACTGTGACTCTACAAAGGCATAGTGAAGATTAGTCCACGCTGCGAAAGAGTGTAAGAAAACCAATGGTGCATCATGTTACTCATGGTCATACAAGGCAACAGCAATTAACAGTCCCATGGTAAGTTGAAGAAGACAAAAAAAATAAAAAAAAGGAAAGAAAAAGTCATAAACCCTCCATGTGATTCAACCAGACCATTTCAACACT
Source organism: Baryphthengus martii (assembly GCA_013396935.1). NCBI lineage: Eukaryota > Metazoa > Chordata > Aves > Coraciiformes > Momotidae > Baryphthengus > Baryphthengus martii. Next base: position 93,505 of record VWZK01010968.1, read on the forward strand.
CCTATTTGGCTGAGCAATTAAATGCGTATCCATAAGGTGTACTCGATATATTATTTTAGCTACTTCTCATCCTCTCAGCACAACATTCTCATTCCAGAAAACAAACACTAGTCAATGTTCCCATTTGCCAGCTTCCACATAACTACTTTCCTTAAGAGAAAAGATCCAAATTCTTGTCTATAAAACTTCCATAACCAAAATCTTGCAAAATACAACGGAGCTGAAAAACACTCTTAATCTCATTCCATCCACTCCTCTTTTCCTTATAAGAAAAGATTGCATATGGTTGTATGTTTTATTACCCATAGATCTACACTGATGCCCATGTTGTATCTCGTTGCCCATGCACATATTCACACTATATATGTATCAAAAGCACGGGAGGTCATGGATTTTAGATACTCTGTTCCCCATTTCCGCACCTTGCAGTAGCAACTTTAGTGCATATTAAAACTATAGCTTATGTTTACATGAGAATGCATATCTAGAGATAGCATGAAATACGTGCTTTTCATCTCCTCCAGAATATTTGAACTATTTCTACCTGAAGTAGCTTTTCTTATAAGTTACTTTGTTGTGTTATTTTATTGTTGTTCCCCCCCCTCATGTCATTCACATTTCTTTGCTGTCATGGTTTTTCTCCCCCCCTTTAATGTTTTACTTCTTGTTTCTTTGCCTTCAACCATTCTTCTGTATCCATAAATTCTGGGAAATGCTCTGCTGCAACTTCCCTCTCATTATCAGCCTACTATCCCCCACTATCTTCAGACAGCTGAGCTTCTAAAGACAGCCCATGAGCATGTTCTCTGACCTAACTGTAAGAACGATGCAGTAACTGAAGAATATAATGAATATATAGTCAAAATCCTCATTATTCTAATAGATTTAGTCCTATAACCCTAGGAAAATAGTAAGGACAATACCCATTAAGAGACTGCATTGACCTGGCCTGTAAGAGGACAAGCTTAGTGAACCAGTAAAGCATAGCAACTTCTACAAATACACTGTCCCAGGGACAGTTTTAGAAAATGTAAGATGTTTTTCTGGTGGTGGTAGGGTGGGTGTGAAGTCTCAATCTGCTTGATAAACTCCCTAAAATAAACTATTTCTTTCATTACTGGTAACATACGTGAACACAAGGAAGACTGTGGAACAATAAAATAGCCTGGAAGAAAAGACATTCCAGTCATACTCACTAAAAACTGTAGTCTGACTCAGTCTTTGAGACAAAGGTTGAAAGCTCTGACTGTTCTCCACAATGTTTAAAATTGCTTCTTCATTAATAAGTGCTTCCTCTTCTTTATCAGTACGCATCCTATTGGATTCTTTAAAAGAAAAACAAAAGGAAGAAGGATAAAGCTTCAAAGAGTCACAGACCAACACATTACGAAAGCAAGCCGCTTTAAAATGGATTTTACTATTCAAGTATGTTTGCAATATTTGCTCCGGCAATTTTGAAAAGGCTTACTTTAAAAATGATAAAAAGCAAAACTACTCTTCATTTTTTCAAAACTGACAATCAGATCTTCCTTGACTTACTCTGGCTAACGGTATAAACAGCCAATGCATAACACAGATTTATGTCTAAACAATTATGCTATTAAAAATACTCACCTTTGTTCATCTTTTTATCTTTATGCACTTCTACCATATTAGCTGGCGTACACTGAAAGGCTTCAGGAGAAAGTACCTCAGAATGTAGTGTTAGCTCAGCAGAGAACTCCTCTGATCCATTACTGTAGTCCACTGATCCTGACAACGTTCTAGTTAATTGAAAACCAATTTTTAAATGCATATTTAAGGTTTCCATAGAATACTATACTTCAAGGTAAATAGCTAAACACTTACACAGAGAAGTCATTTTGCTTGAGGATTTCTTTAAGTCTCTTCTGAAAAAATTTTTCACTCTCTGTTGCTGGCACAAATCCACGGTCTTTAAAATTTGAGAAATAATTGTTACTCAGTTTCACTTTGACCTCTCAACACATAGAGCAACTAAAATTACTAATTGTGTTAGGCAATAGCTTAAAGTTGAAGAAGTGACCGCTAATTTTAAGTGCCAAATTTGAGGGCTGATTTTTCAAGCGTATTTAAACACTTTAAAATACTTCACATACTCCCATTGGTCACAGTGGCAACTGCAAGTACCAACAGCATTTACAAATCATGTTGCAATTACACCAAGGTGAGCATCCAGGAAAAGAACAATCAGTGAACAATTCTAAAATGTCTGCTTTATGCAGCCTGGATAGTATTACACAGAAATGCAGAAAAAAAGTCCCCACAGCCAGAAAGCAGTCTGCCTTAGCCAGGAACCTGTCTCTTTGTTTCTTGCAATCCTCTGGCTTACTTGCCAAATATCATTCATATTGCAAAAGAAGCATGGCCTTGGTTCTGCAGGGAATAGCTCTGTTCATTATGCAATTAATTTGCAGAGCATGGTCTTGCCTCTGCCATGAATTTTACTTAAAAATACAGGGATTTGTCCATCCTTCTAGAATTTTCATCTAACATCACCTTAGTTGTAATCCCTCAGAAATTCAAAGGAACTGCCCTTTGTGCACAAACCAGCACAGAAAGCTTCAGGGTAAGAGATTTAATTTTGCCAGTATTTAAACATTTAAACGTTTGCCATCATAAAGCATGCAATCTTAACTGTCATTATCATTCCTTCTGCCTGGAACGCTTTGCAGCAAGCTGAATCACGACATTTTTAGGCAAGATTATGTATCTTGCTTTTCAAATTGGAATACACACACTGGGCAATCAGTGAGCTTGGAACTGAAACAACAGTACATCTAAAAAGCCCTCAAACTTGATACACCAATTTAAATTTTACCTCCCGCTTGCTCCTCGTTCAAAGTTTTTGATAAACAGCTGCACATCATTTTTTATTTTTTTTTTTACCTTGTGACTCAGGCGACTTAATCTGGGAAGATTCGCATTTCTGTCTCCGTCGCTGCTTTTCATCTTCCCATATAGCTTGCAAACCAGGGTTCCTGCCAATCTGGGCTGAAATACACAATAATATGTGAAGGGAAGTCTGTCAGTATGACAAGGCGTTCTTCCCCCCCAAATTAGATTCAGACACACTTCTTCATCTCTTTTGTCATTCTAACCTGTTATTTCTTCAATTGCAATTCCTGCCTTAACTCTAGGATTTGGTGTTATGCAAAAGTTACGGTGTAAGTCCAGGTGTCTTTTAGATCTCCTATTTGTTATCTTGATCTTTGTCTTTTGCTGGTCTTCTCACCAAGCATGTGTGTGTATGTACGTACAGATGCATGCACATACACATGCATTCTTGATGTTGATGTTTCACTTACTCTCCTTACAGGTCTGAAAGCTTCTGTTACGCATTAACAAGAATCTCTTTCTATCGGTTTGATAACAGACTACTCTTACAACCTGCTTTCTTTCACAGTTAATTATAATTATTTAAAAAACAAAATACAAACTTTATAATTTTGTAGATTAACAATTTACTAACACTGGAATCTGGATTGTGGTTTAAATAAGTTGAGCTTTAAAAAAAGATCACTAAAGAGTTTCTGTCCCAGAATATTTAACATGGAAAGTTATTAACAATTCACCTTCAATATCCAGTTGATTTAAAATGTCAGCAGCTACAGCATCCACCTCCAATTCACAGGTACTTTGTGGCTCAACACCTTTCAACATTAAAGAGCTGTGACAACATAAATACCACAGGTTAATTTTATCAATATGTTGATTTTGAAACATGCATCATCTCTGTTTTCTAGCTGGACAAACATCTGTTTCAGAGGGAATGAGCATGAGTACGCGAACACAGAACTACCAGTTTTCCTCCTCATTTGCAAGCCCTTAAACTAACGGCCATATTCAAACATAAACAGAAGAGAATTCTGTACCTTCACCTTAAAGAGATGAGTGTTTTTTCTTTTTGTGAGAAGAGAAAGAAGGGGTAAACAACTCTAAATACTACAGCAATTATGATAATGTCCTCCTCAAATACAAGATGAAATGTTCTACAGAACACTCAGCCAATAGGACCATCTGCATGGGCATGATCTTGCCCCCAGAAAACACAGCAGCAAGAATTTTTGTCTCTTGTTCACAGCTCAGAACAATGTAAAACAGTTAAACATTTCCAACTAAGGGAAGTGATGCAAAAAGTGTTTCCTTTTCAGATTATTTATTAATTTATTTAGGGACTTAGGGGTAGCCTGGTGAATATAAACAGAGTATTTAGCATCCCAAACAAGAGCAGAACTAAAGATAACTGGCTTGGTAAAGGCTTAAAATACTAGAAACAGATTCAAACTCGTATAATGATCTGATCGTTTTCCTGCTGTGCCTTTTCTGATCTGCTAAGGTCAGTGGCCTTCCACCTGCTGCTGTCAGTGAACTAATTTTAAGGAGTCCATGGAGGAAGCTAAGAAAGAGAAAGTCTGTTTACCCTTTGAAAATTTTTAGGGAAACACAGAAAATCCTCTCAAAGCTCCCCATGGTTGAAATAATGCTATTCTTCAGGACCTTTTGTCTAGGCTGATTAACTGGTGACTTACAACATCTATTTGTATACCTGCATTCCCTGACACACAGAGACAGAGCCTCCAAAATCTCAGCATGGCATATAAGATATATAAATTCATTAATATTTTTTAATGTTCTCTATAAGCTTTGAATAGAAATCACTATAGCACAAGGAGGTAGCAGATGATCTAATTAAAAGCTCGATATCCCCAACACCTTTTGTGAAAATTAAGTATGTAACTATTTAGAAATACAAAATCTGAAAGAAACGTAGAATTAAATTGCTTCACTTGTGCTGCAGACAACACCAAGCTGAGTGGTACAGTTGACACTCTCGAGGGATGGGATGCCATCCAGAGGGACCTGGACAAGCTCGAGAACCTCATGAGGTTCAACAAGGTCAAGTGCAAGGTCCTGTACCTGGGTCAGGGTAATTTTCAGTATTGGTATCAATACAGGCTGGGGGATGAAGGGATTGAGAGCAGCTCTGCAGAGAAGGACTGGTGCACGAAAAACTGGACGTGAGCTGGCAATGGGTGTTCACAGCCTAGAAGGGCAACTGTATCCTGGGCTGCATCAAAAATTGAGCAGACAGCATGTTGAAGGAGGTGATTCTTCCTCTCTACTCTGCTCTTGTGAGATCCTACCTGGAGTACTGCAATCAGCTTTGGAGTCCTTAGCACAAGACAGACACGGACCTGTTGGAGTAGGTCCAGAGGAAGCCACAAAAATTTTTAGACGAATGGAACACCTCTTCTATGTGCAAAAACTAGAAGAGTTGGGGTTGTTCAGCCTGGAGAAGAGAAGGTTCTGGGAAGGCCTGATTGTGGCCTTTAATACCTAAAGAGAGCCTCTAAGAAAGAAGGGGACAATCTTTCTAGTAGGGCCTGTAGCTATAGGACAAGGGATAATGGTTTAAAACTAAAAGAGGGTATATTTAGACTAGATATAATGAAGACATTTTTTCAATGAGGGCGGTGAAACACTGTAACAGGTGCCTAGACAGGTGGTAGAAATCTCATCCCTGGAAACATTCAGGTCAGGTTGGATAGGGCTCCGAGCAACTTAATCTAGTTGAAGATGTCCCTGCTCACTGCAGGAGTCGGAACTAGCTGATCTTTAAGGTCCCTTCCAACCCAAACTATACTATGATTCTATGTTAAGAGTAAAAATCTCACTACTCAGAAAATATCAGAGAACTCAACTATTCAAAAACATTTTTAATTTCTAAAGGGTTTCAGGTGCATCCTATTTATTATCAAGAAATAAGACAGTATGCCAAGAAAAAAAAACCCTGACCTCTTCATCATATTCCCAGTCTTTAGTATTCTAGAAATGAAAAACAGTTACTTCTAAACTCCTTTTGTAGAGGTCTATGATACAGACTATCAGCAACCTATAGATTATATAGCTAGATCAGACACGTGCTCTTCCTTAAACGCCTTAGATATGGGCAAAACATAGATTTGCTCAGTAGAGAGTTAATTAGAACTTATATGACGTTTCCTGCAAGAAAGCGCTAAAATATATTTCCTGACTTTGATGCAGCAGAAGACCAAGAGACTCTCTCAAATGCACTGGAGAAAACAAACCAGTCTAAAACAGCCCAAACCCAAACTGAAGGGTTTCTTTCATGGCAGATTCAGTGGTCTGCTGCTTTACCATCAAACCAGAACTCCTGCGATACTTGGTCCATGCAAAGAGTCCATGATGTAAGTGAAGTACAGAACAAATGAGTACTTCTAAACGGTTGCAACATTTCTCCCATCTCACCTTCTCCTGGCCCTCAGCTTCCCTCACTTCCCTGCAAACAACCACCCTTTCCTCCACAAACTGAGGTCCTACTGCCTAAAGGACAAAGGCTGAGAAAAGAAAACGGAGGAGGGCAGATTGGAACACACAGCACACAACAAATTAAGAGGGCTGCTTATCTGAAGGGGTACCACAATGTGAGCTTTTATTGACTGTTGTTTGCTTCTGTCAGTAGAATGGAGATCTAATACTTCTGAAGTGTATCAATGTACCATATGACTTAGTTTAAGACACCAAACGCATTCATTTGTGATTAGAAAACGAAGAATTATTTATTAGGTTCACAATAGTGCATGAACTTCATAAAGGTCAAGAAAGGTGCTCACAAACAAAGATTTTGCTCTGGAAGACTGTTTGGTGGCAGTATCATGCACAGACAAAACTGAAGTTGTTAGGCTATAACTATTTTACTACACCTGTGTCTATTTGTCCACCCACGAAGAAATAATGTCAGGCAACTGAAATACCAACTGCATTTTGCGTAATGCAGAAATAGCTTCCTACATTGTCAGGGAATACACCGAGACCTTACAGGGAAACCAGAAGATTATTTTTAACCATAGAAGAGAGAAGTTCTGAAAGATTTCACTTTTTAATAAATAAAAATAAAAAATTCTGGTGGAGATAAAAAAACCAAACCACCAGTAAACTTACAGCTTGTAAGCTTAACTGTTTAGGTAAAGAACTGGACAACAGGGAAACAACGTTAGAAACGTAAGCAGAAATTAAACTAGTCCTAGCATATCTATTTACTGGCATTTACAAGGGAAAAGACAGAGAGGACTGAAAGGAGATCTAGTTATTTGGTCATTGACTCTTTCTATACATCACAGTAATACAAAGTTCAATTTGTCTTACTAGTTCAATCGCTTAGATGATGCGTAACTTGACTTTTGGGGTAAGAAAGAAATATTTGCCTATGTAAGGCTGATAGCGTTTACTGTGATAACCTCGACCTCTCTACAGAAGACTCGGCATTTAAGAGTCATCTTTGCTCTCTTCCTGTGTCACATTATAATAGTGGAATTTTTACTGGAAAGTAAAATCCTGTGTTATACATAATATGAAACAGAGAAACAAAACAGAATTCTCAGCAATTGGATTTTTAATGGAGTGAAGGATAAGAAAAAAAGGAATAAGCATCCTGAAAGTCAATTTTAGAAATTGCCTGATGCTTAACATTTTGAAAGCATAGTTTGAAAGCAGAGAAAATAAAGTTTTCAGAATAATTTCTTGGCAGCCATACCTTTAAAATTTGTGATACCACATTTTGTGGCTGCATTAATACAGTAAATGTATTCTTCACTCTGTATGTAAATTTATGTTTCACTCTGTTATAGCAAAAGAAGGCAGAGCAGGATTATTTCTTTATTTTAAACATCCAAAAGTAGTCTGGCAGAAGTTGTGAAGCATTTACCATATAGAATTCATTAATGACATTACTATACGATTACTAATCCCTTCAGTCAGCAGCACTGTTTCAGAGTTACTGTGAAGAATTAAGAGAGCAGATCACAGAACTCCTAAACCAAAGCAGCTGAGCCTTTTAGCAGACGTAGACTGCCCATGTCCTAATGCACACTTTAAGGACAATTCATTGCCATCACTACCCTTTCCCTTCCCAGTCACGTCCTTAGGTTAGAAACCAGTCCATGATATGATCAAAACGTGTACTTTTTGTGTCACACATTTTGGGTGCCTGTATTCATCAAAGCATTCAAACAGAGTGAAGCACGGCAGGCGACTGGAACTGCAGGCAAGCTGAGACTTGTATTTTGATCACATAATAAGAAAGAACAGCAAGATCACTGGGAAACAAGAATAAGGGAGGAGGCTGCAAAAATTTTGTCTGCTCCCTTCATGAAATCAAAGCGTTTCTGGGAACAAGTGAAAAGAGACCACATAGTGGTCACTGACACCAGAAGAGTTTCTGATTTAAATACTTTCCTTTGCCAAATGACACATGCAAATGACCGGAAATCTGGTCAAGATCTATCTTTGACTTGTTTGGTAAATACAACAGCAAAAAAGGACGGGGGGGAGAGAGAGAAAGAAAATTACTGAAAAGTTTAAGACAAAATATGTTTTAGTGTTAATGACCTATTCCTAAAGAGTTTGTTTGAAATGATTAAAACCATTAGCCTTTCCTCTGACAAAAGACAACTTTCTATTATTTTCCCTTTAACAAGTTAGGACTTTTTGTCATCTACATCCCCATCAAGAGTGTTGCCAGTGATCTGTCTTGAGAATGGATCAATACCACAGAGAAAATTGGCCAAGAGTTTTTCAAATAACCAGATTCTAAGAGATTTGAATATGTATTTATCCTAGAAAAATAACACTATTGTCAACATTGCTGAATTCAAAACCAACTGGCAGTGTCATTGCAACTTAAGTGTTTCTTCCATAATAATATTATTTTGAAGCATGTTCTTTGTCTGCAGTTCACCAAGATTCAAATGATTTAGGTGATTAGAAACAGAAAAGCTCATTTTGTCCAAGCTCTGAATCAAACAGATGTAAGGATTTTTTTCTGTCAAAAATCACAGCATTCCAATTAACAAGGCATATTTTCAAATTAAAACTACTGAGCTAACAAGAACCATTTTGGAAACAAATCTAACATTTATCATCACAGTTCCCATTAATATTTTCAGGATTAAGGCGGGGCTTGCAGTCAAAACTGCACGCTCCAAAGACTGATGTGGAGGTTAATAAAGACAACTGACAGATATAGTAAGATTTTCACAAGACTTGAAAAACATCTTCTCCCTACAACTGGGCCTTCAATATCCTTGTCAAGGTGAATGGCTAGACACTTGGCACTAGCAGAAGTCAGGGCAGTAGCACTACAAGCTTCTGCAACATCCAGGTAAGCCACAAAGGACAAGGAACCATTTTTTTCCCACTTGGAAATTTGGAGGAAAAAAATCTCAAAGGGCATTCGAAAGCACAGCAGTTTAAATTGATCTTTCTAACATTTGAATTTACTCTGATTAAAACTGCAATGTCAGGGGGGAGGGCAGAGTACAAACTGCCCTTAAGTACAGTTATTTAACACGATTATGTGCTTCCTTAAGGACTGTTTCATCTGAGTACTGTCAATAGTTTTGTCAGCTGTTAGGTTTGCTAGTTTTGCTCACCTACAACAAACATGCAGCACACATCAGGAAGATACATGAAGTAACTCTGTCTCCTGCTCCCACAGACCAAGCCCCACTTCCCGAGCAGTCACAGCGCTGCAATTAGCAGGTGAAAGCGTGAAGAAGACAGAACAGCATGAAGGAGACAGTCCAGCCTCCTAACTGTAGTTAGTTGAAAATAGGAACTACTTCAGGTCATTAGCAGTTCTTATGCCTTGGAAGATACTCACAAGTGGTCTGTCTGACACAGACCACTCTATACAATGGACTACCTACCTGTCTCGCCACATGCATCTGTTTTGCAAATAAAAAGATATTTTTATCTAATGTCCAAAACAATGATTTGAGAATATCCGTATTGGAACAAGGTTAGAAAAGATGACTTAGCAAGTCCTAGACAAAGCTTTTCATAGTATCTAAGTTTCATTTTGTAAAAGAGAATGTAGATTAAATTGTTCACAAAGCACAACCTGTAATACAGATATATGAAAAGCAGGATGAAGTGAGGTGGCATAGGAATGGAAACAATCCAGCTGCAAGAGAACAAAAGTTTACTCTCCTAAGAAGCAAGATAAATTCTTGAGCTGCCATGGCTGGGCTACTTGAGATACTCACACCAATTAATTTAAAATTACCTTTTATACCTGCACCCTATGCTAAAAGACTGCAACACAACTACATTATATCTTTGTAGAAAAAGCTCCTGATAAATTATTTTGAGAACAGACAGAGAGTGGTCCTTATTTTTGAAGGATGTAAAAGTTTGTCAGCACTACCCACTAGTGGGATAAGAATAAGAATGAAGGATGAAACCTTTGCTCAAAGAAAGTATCAAGGTTTGGTTCCTCAGATGATGAGGCAGTGAATTAAAGCAACAGTAGATACACAATTAAAAAAATATCCACTACATACAGTCAGCTAGATCAAAGCTCTCAAAAAAACCCAATGACGGGGTCAGTATCTTAATTCACCAACATCAACAACAGCCTCAGGAAACAAGTTCTGTGATGACCGTATCTCAGGTATTTATAATGTTAACTGAGGATAGTAGATAAAAAATTAACCCCATAGAGAATCTGAAAGGTGTCACTCAACCACACTGGTAAGGACTCTAAACTTTGACATAAGTTTTCCATATTGTGTTCATGGAAGGAGAAACGTCTTTGTTTGCAGAATGTTCCACTGATCTAAATAATGTGCACATTTTATTAAGAATCAAACAGCTAAATAAAAACACGTACACCCTGATAAGCGAGAAAAGCAGTTATTAAGCCACAAGCCTAGCACAAATCTGTAACATTACATAACTGCTAGACGGTGCAACAGTGTTATTTCTCAAACCTCTCTATTTCCATATAAACTAGTGTTCAATAGCAAATCTAGAATTTAAAAAAGAAAATGTTTATCAAAAGCGTTCTACCAATCATTCTACTTTTAACACATCATGTCCCAGTGGTAGACTTTACTGGCAGATTTCTCCAAGTCCGATGTTTATCAGAAAGTTTTCTCACTGGAACTCATGAAAGTGTTTCATCATTTATTATTAGCTACCTAAGGGATAACATAAATGTGTCCCATGTGAAGAATTCCTCAGAACTGCTGGAAGGCACTGCCAGGCTCAGGTGACTACTGCCTATTTTAAGGTGGGCTTTGTTAAGTTTCAGTCTGATAACACTGGCAAGTATCACACCTAAAAGCCTTACAACATCAGGGATTCCTGGGCATTAGTGGCTTTGGACATTTGTCTACTTCATAACAGAATTACTCTAGAATTAGATTAAAAGAACTGTCCTTGACTTAATATAGTATTTTTTTAAAATAAGGAACCACCACTGGCATTTACTCATGCAAAACACTGCTAGTGTCACATATGTAACTTTTGAATAATATTTTGCATATTACCTACAAGGTATTCAGCCAAATGACACTTGATACACCATACTCCAAAGTCAGGAAATGTCACATCACTGGCATTGCCTGGTGAAACCAGAGAACTGCCATTTACAGCAAGGACTTGGCAGATACATGTTTAACTGTCTCTCAAATTTATTCTTGAGGTACACAAAAACAAGGATAATGAGTCTAAGCAGACATCCCAACAACTAAGAATACAAGGCAGCCCTAGACATTTTGTGGTCTCAAACAACATTTGACTCTTTTTTTCCCCTCTTGCTTTTTCTTGAAAGAATAACTAACAAATGTACAGGTGAAAGGCAGGGAAAGATCTATGAGATCTTCACGACTGATAGAAAGGATGAGCAAAGATTAGAAGTTCAGTACTAATGCAAAGGAGAAACCCCAAATACCGCTGGAAAGAGCAGTCAAATGGTGAAATACAGTAAGTAAAAATTTTTGCTAAACAATTCACAAAACATCTCAAATTGAACACAGGAAGACTGAATAATAAAGTGAGGGGACTGCTAGTCCTGCACATGAAACTAGAAACCAATATAGCTATTGATACAGCTATACATAGAAACCAAATGTTTGGAATACAGTATATACTTTGTTAAGGAAAGACAGAAATAAAGGAAGAAGAGTTAGCTTTACAGATACCAAGTAATGCTGTAGAGCGCAAGAATAAAAACAGTATGGAAAAAATCGGAGTCACAATCATTTCAGGAAACAGTTATAAGGGTTTCCTTGGATATCTCAAAGCATCTGGGTCAGATTTACCCTCGGCAAAGTTGATCACGACACTTATGGGTCCATTAAACCAACCCAGGTTTTCAAAATTTTAAAGGAAATAAAGTAGAGAAGTAATCTGAAAGTGGGACAAACTACAGTACGGGTTTGATTACAAGAACACTGTTTTAAATTGATGCCTCTCATGAACAATCCTGGAAAAATTGTAACAGGCATTTCATTTTGTGTAGATACACAACAGAGTAAAATCAGGAATGCAAAAGAGTTTAGGTTTGTTACTTAGCAGTGGCATGTACATCCTACAGCGTGTGCAAGACAGCCACGCTAGCACACCTTTAATAGTTAATTTTCTAGGCAAAGGAATGTTTGACACAATATCAAGTGGGAAACAATGGCAGTTAAAGGAGATGTAAATTAATTCCTAAATTATTAAAGCATTTTAAGAGCTAGCTAAAGGTGAAATTTCTGTTGGTTATATAGAAAAGACTGAGAGTCGATACAAAATTCGTAGAATTGAATATAGACCAGTTTTTGAGACTGAGTTTACTTCACATCTCATTCATATTGTTGGCAGGAAATGCAGGAGTATACTAATAAAATATGCTGATAAGGCAAACTGGCAGACATACTGGATACATAACCAGATCACAGTATCGTAAAATGAAAGCAGCATAACTCAGAAGTAGAAAATAGAAATAGGATGAAATTTTAAAATGGGATGCAAGATTCTGTAAGATCTTATGAGGGATTCCAAATCGAAGATTATCACTTGGAAAAAAAAGTAAGAGGAGAAATACCTTGTACTAATAAATTCTAAAATGTATATAAGCCACAGGGACATGGTAAATGAAACTGTAAAGTACATCAGCGAGAGAACTACCAGTATAGTCACGCATGGTGCTAGAGAGAATTTCTCTAGTATACTATGTGGTATTCGGGCTTCACATTCAAGAAAGAAATTGCTACTGGCAAAAGCACGGAGAATGAGTGCTTGGGATCTGCCCCATTACTGCAAACATCCCACTGCTGGAATGGGGGTGAGAGCTGGAGATGGATTGGCGTAAGTGAGGTGCTGCATCCCTGGTTGTATACACAAAAGTGTTGAAGGAGGAGGAAAGAAAGACTGTAGATACAGCCATGAAGATGAGTGTTCACAGAGACAACACCCTTGCTGTGCTGGGCTCATCCCTCTCTGGATTTGACAGTCAGGAAGTGCTACTTTACTTTCTTTTTACCTGCCTTCCCCAGATCCGTGTAATGTAACATCAGATAATCCTGGTCTAATGATCCAACCCTCCAAAGGTGAAATAACTTGGCTTACATAACCAAGCCGCATAAAAGCTGAAATGGACTATGAACAAAGCATGCAGCCAAAAAGGAGAAAAAACAGCCCAAGAACAATGTGATATGAATTGGCCACAAGTAAAATTGTAAGACAACCACCAGGTGAATGGTGTTTCAAAACTTCGTTAAAGTAGGAGCAGTAGAATAAGAAAAAGAGATGCTACCTTGCACAAGCTCAAGATTTTGCACACTAGAAAAATCTCAAGTATGGTTTAAGGCACGCACTTTCTACTAGGGAAGTGAATGCTCCCTGTACATAAAGCTAGCAGTGTGGCATGTTGAGCCTGATAAGCTATTCGGAGAAGAATGACAGGAACTACCCGAAGGCTGAAAAGGCTACTAGATGACAGAGTATTTACATGACCTGTCAAACACTAGAATGTAGCTTAAAGAATGAATTTGCTATGGGTAACTATACAAACTGGAGTAGAAACAGATACTATCTGTTTCTCTCCTCATCCCGGCCGCAAAAATCCCAACACCACAGATGCATTCCTTTTGTTATAGAAGTAAAACTATTATAAATTACAAGCTGTAGAGTAGAAAATATCTAGAAAAAAGGAAGAGTATGGGAGACAGGCATGAAAATTCTAAGCAGTAGAATTCTTATGCAGCTACTATTTGAAATGTACAAATTGGGATATTCTGACAGCATGCTATTCATGTTAGTTACAGGTGACTACAAAAACAGAATCTGTGAACTGATGTATAAGTATTGTCCACAACTACTGAACTTGTTTAGGTTTTCATTATAAGCTATTAGCTAGAAACATTATCTTCCAAAAAACGGAAAGATGAATTTGCCACATATATTCCTATTGCTATCTCTCCGTTAGATTTTTGCAACCATATACCAGAAAGTTATAGATGATCAAAACTACATAAAGAAACTAAATAATGATTGTCTTTATCACATTAGCTCATTTTGGTGTTTTTCATTGTTTGTTTGTTTGTTTTTTAACATATAAGGGTCTTTAAGTACTGGAATTCTGTAGTATATACAAGTTAATGTATACAAGAAAATACAGCAAACATGAGAAAAATTTGGCATGCTGACCTTGGTATTTCATCTTCTTCCCACTCAATGAAAGATGCACTGTTTGAATTTTCTGGCAAATGAATTCTATGACGTTTACTTACACCTGATGTATCACCTAGAGAGAAAAACAGAATGAGAAATTAATTCAGTTACGTGGCAATATTTTTTACATATATCATCACAGAATTGCATTTATTATTTAATACTACCAGTCCAAATGCTTCTAAAGAATAAACAGCACTGCATGATAATCTTCAAAAAGTGACTATGCTATCATTTAAATCATGTAACTTTCCTTTTAATGGGTAGATACGTATAAAAAGAACATATTTTCAACACAATGAAATTAGAATTACGTTTGCTGTGTTCTAGTCATATCTTAACCTAAATTCAATCTTTTCCTATTTGCACATGTTTCAAAGTAAATCATGCTGAGTTTGATGTAAACATTGGAATTCCTAAATGTCTGAGTCCTCAGGTCAGATCCCAATGGAAATTAGAAGCCAAAGAAAACACTAAATTCTGCTTCACACTCTTCCTCCTTCTGATCTGTGAGCTGAGAGAATACACAATATATTCCAGATGCAGTGGCAGTAGCAGTAAATGGAAAGGTGCAACATAGGCAGATGTTGTCTGAGCTACAAATAAAGAAAACATCATGGAAGTTTGCTCAGAGGTCTCAGTGTAAGGAAGTGTGTGCTCTGAAGTCATGTTGCAGAAGTCTCTTCTGAAAATTTACTGTCTTCCTTATAGTCTCCTCCTGAACCTCACTTTTCAGAGGAAGGAAAGACAATATACACAGGATGTGGCATGAGAAACAAAAAAGTGTGAGAACAGAGTGGGGGGAGGCAGTATTGAAAATTACTCAGTCTCCTACTGTTATATGAAAAACCAGCTTGAACCTTAAATTTTCTCAGTTATATTGGTGTCATACACTAGCAGGATTTTTTTCTTGCATTAAATTTAGCTGTCAGCAATAGCAAACACTTGTGCACTTATTAAAGATTCACTAATTAAACAATTCAATTGCCAGAGGTCTTCAATAAATATTTTTATTCTATAATTTTGTAGTAAATTTCATAACAGCATCCTGCCAACATGAATGCCACTATTTGGAATAGTGGAGATAGATATATCTCACAAAACAAAAAGCCCTGAATATTACAGCTACTACAGAAGCAACTGGGAAAATACCATGCCAGAAGTGTCTTAGAAGCTGCAAATAGAAGCAACTGAAATCCAGCAGGCTTAATAATTATGTTCCAGACCAACCTTACCGTGCCCAGTTGTAAGCAGAGGCTATGCCTTCTACATCAGTCAAACAGGTCTGAGCTTATAAAGGATGGTGCTTCCAGGGCTGCTGTTGAAGGACTGGCCTCTTGACAGCATTGGCCTGGCTGTACCATGGAGAAATCACTTGTCACTCAGTGGCTGTGCTAGGGGCAGCAGATTCTGTGCCTGAGGACTGCGGTGGACTGAGGCAGGCTACTTAGACATGGGTGATGTGGAGCCATGCAAAGCAGTATGACTCTTGCTAGCAGCACTGCTACCATTATCTGATCGATCCAGGAGAAGGTAGTCTGTCATTTTCCTGCTCTTCTCCTACTGAATTCTCCCCTATCAGAACAGTTAAAGGCCACTCTTCTCAGCCCGTGTTGCTCTCACCCTCTTTTCCCATTCAAGACCTGGGTCTCCCATCCTTAAACAAATGACAAAGGAGAACATAAATAGCTTATGCCTTTTGTCTATCATCTGAAAGAGAGGGAAAAGAGCTATGGAAAAAGAGTGGGAGCAACTATCCAATACAATCGCTTTGCATGTCTCCAGAAGGCTGCTTTAGAGATTAGGAAGACTAAAGGTTCCTGACTATACTTCCTCAGGGCTGAAGAAGATATTCTTTCTGCGGCTGAGCTTTTGTCTTCCAACAGTTTTGACAGTAGCAAAAAGTGTGGTCTATTGTTGAGTATGAAAAGAGTATTTTCTTTAGATGAGAATCAGTTATGAAGCCCTGTGCACTAATCTCCTGATCTCTGAATACATGTGCATAAAAATAATCAAACAGACTTGAAGTCAACATGAATTCTTACTTGCTTTTTTTACAGAATGATACTTTACCATTCTTCTCAACTCATACATTAGCTGTAGGAACAATTAAGATTTAAGTAACAATACTTATTTTTCTAAACGTTAAGTACCAAAGACATTATGGTTTTCCTACTGTTATCTCCCCTTTATACAAAGGCATTTAAATAACATTATGGATATTCTTGCCAAACTTCATTTTTATGTAAGTGTGTACAATCAAAATGCCAAACTATTTTTAAAACATGAAAATGCAGAATACTTTGCTTGCTCAGACATTTATATTTCAAATTTCACCTTAGAGCAAATGACTTTAATACAAATACAAGCATTTTTAATTAAAAGCTTCTGTCAGCAGAGTATGATTAGTCATAATTTTGTAAAGGCGCTACTGCAGAAAAAAAAACGAATTACGATTCGTATAGGGATCAAAAACAAATGTTAAAAAATTAAAGCAACATTAGCACACTATCCTTCACGTAAATTCTTCAACTAAATACAAACTATTTTTATTCTTCTAACTTGAAAAGAGGTGTGGTTGTCTTGTGAAAATGGTTACAGCTGCACTGCTGACAGAATACATGTTTCTTGACAACCAGCATCTTGTTTCAGGAAGCAGACTCTTCCTCAATCCCAACACTCAGGCACAAAAAGGAAACAGGACAGAAACCTACACATGGACTTCGTTTCGACACAGAAGAAAACTACAGGGAAACAACACGATACCCATTCAGCCGCAAGCTATGGCAAAAGTTTGGCAGCTAGTGATGTTTTTTTCAAAATGGCAGTTTTTAGACTTCAAAATAATTATTTGGTCTTAAGAAATAAACAACTTACATTTTCTCCTTGCCTTTCTGAATTTGACAGCAGCCAGGTTTATTAAATTCATTCCATATAAGTTGTAGTCTATAAAGAGTTGAAGGAGGTAGGGAATATGGGCTTCATGAGGCTGGTAAGATTTGTTCATTATGGCTCCACCCTGCAGAAGCTCACATACTCTGAAATTTAAGACAAATTAGGACATAAATCAAAGACTATTCCAATACAACAATACTGATATTTGATTTTATCAAAATATAAAATACTTAAGACTTCTTAAATATTTTCTCAGCTGTATTTCTAAGATTTTTGTTTTCACAATAACAGACCCACAAAAATGATCTCTGCTAATAATGATTCAATATTTTGTTTAGTTACAAAGGAGCTGTGAATCCTCTAGATTTTTTTTTAAAAAAAAAAAAAATCTCTGAAAAAAACATCATACCGTATTATAATATTCCTGCAACTGATCCAAAGCCATTGTAGTTCTTGGAAATCTTTCTACAGAGTAACTACAGCAGCTGTATGTCTATGCACTAGTAATAACTTTGAAAGCCTCTCTAGTTCTCCTCGGTACTTATATGAAGATGTCCTGCGTGGTATTAAATTTCATACTGTATATACAAAAGCAGTATTTTAGCAACTTCCTACAAGCATAACAAATGTGCTCTTTTAAACATCTATACCTTAAAAAATAACAGCAGATATTTGAATAATTATAAATTGGAGCAGTAAGTTCATCTCAAAGTAAAGGGATACATCTATAAAGCAAAGAAAAGCACGAAGCATTTCTAAATGCAACAGACTTTTATTTAGAAAAATTAAAGAGATAATTTAAAGTGAAGTGGCAGTCCTCATTTGGATACAAGTAATTCAAACATTGGAAGCTCCACAGTTCAAAATAACTGTCACATCATATATGCAAATTACTTTACAACAGAACTTTAAAATCATGTAAAATTTTAGTAGCACAGAACAGAAAGCACACAATCCTATCTTACAGCCATGTATTCTATTTTTTTTAAAAAAAACCAATTATGGTAGGTAATACTACACATTCAAAGGATTTCAGTTTATGCTGGAGAAATAATTCCCTCTTATTTAATCCTGAATTTACTGCAACTACTGCAACAGTAGGATTGAGATAAACTGTGCTTTTATTTAACAAAAAATTAGTCTACTGAGAAATAGACAAAATATCTCATAACAAAAACTATTCAGTTTTCCAAATATATTTTAAGTTTAATAATGAGTGCTGGAATTAAAAAAGTTAAAAACTACCAAAACATACTTCATAATATATGACAGAGTACCACATTGTTTTCCTTAAGAGTTTCAGGAAAAGTAACCAGATGCAAATTTGTTCAAGATTTACAGTTAATACAAGATATATTACTGCTTTAAAAAATTGTTAGTGTACTTAAAATTGGCAATGTTCTATAAATGTTTTGTAAATTTGGACAACAATTTTGTTGCTTTTATTTTGTTAATATGTGGGTGAAACTTGCTTCAAAATTCTTTTTAAATCAAGACAGAAGGAAATCAGCTAACACTTCGTATCACTACAGCCTTACCTTTTTATCATTGCAGGATTATAAAGATAAATCTTCATAAACTGTCTCTCCTTTTCATGGTAACCATAAAAAGGCCTGGAGAGGAAGAAGCAGAAGCAAGAAGCTAACCACTTATTCTGTGGTATTTATTCAACCATATTTTACTATAAAGGGTATTAAAATCCAGGGGAAAAAAATCTCCTGCATATCCAAGAGAATGAAAATTCCAACATGTCAGACCAAAGGGGAGCACTATGGTACTATGTAAATATAAAAAGAATAAGCCCTATGTATGTCAAAGTATCTACAAAAAAAAACCCCACAAAAATTAGAAGGTACTTCTAGCTTAACATTGTTTCTCGCTTTCCTGACATACAAACACAGCGATGGCACACCGTCGTAACAGTACTCAATAAATTTATTAGTGCTGGATTGCTTCAAAAACAATATTCAGCCCTCCTGATAAGTGCTGTAACAAAGTCCTTAAAGACATTAATTCTGCAGATCAGGTGTAAATGAGTAAATACCGACTACATAATATTAATAATCAAACAATGAGAACAGCTTAAATGAGTGAATAGCTGCCCCTTTCCAGTGATAACTAATCACCTCGTGCACCAAATGAGGCATGAATCCTGAAGAAAATAGGATTTGAGACTGTAATCAAAGAATGCATAGCAAAATTAATATGTCAAGACTAAACTGAGGTGGAACAGGTAGCACTAATTCTGGTATTACCTGAGTGAATTACTGACTTTTCAGCATCTAGAATTCTAATCTAACCTAACATGCTTGTAAAACAGCATGTTAAGGAAACAGGCCATAATTCAACATACTGGGTGAACACAAGAAGTCTACAGTTTGCAGTAAGCACGAAAGAAATGCAGGAAAGCATACTTATAAATGTTACCGTACAATAAAACAGTATCTCTTTATCAAAAATATTATTTTAAAAATGCAACTGGGATGCTCACCTGCTAAATGAAAAAGATGAAGATCAGTAAGAGATATTTCAGTCCTAAGTTAAATGTAAACTCAGCACAACCGTGCAACTACAGCATTAATTCTGCTAGCCTTAATATGGTTAAATATGCACACATTCACTATGTCCAAAAGCTAGACAGAACTGTTTAGAAAAAGTTTATGGTGTTGAAATAACAAAGTTAAAGCTGTTAAGCTGAAAAGGAAGAGATCGAGTCTTGTATAACGAATCAATCTCTTTCTTGCAGGTAGTATAAGCCTAGTGACAGGTTATATACATTGAATTCTAATGATTCAATGTGCTGTAGGCATGCAAACTAAAAGCTACTTTAAAAAAAATAAATAAAAATCAGTACTTGCATGGGAAGTGATCCTTACCCACACTGACAGGGTAGCAGGGAGAGCAACATTTGCAATACTTCCACGGTTAGCTATGAACACACACTTTAACTTCACCATGTACAAGGACAGTCTATTTAGTTTCTTTTTTATTCCTAGACCTCCAATATGTTTAGAAGTCAATGCAACAAAAATCTTACTTTAAACTTACAAAGGTTTAACAAACACCTTTATTACATAACAACTTTCCTGCTAATGCAGAAGAGATCATCTCCAAGATTTAAAGAAAAATATACGTTTCTCACCACAGAGACGCTATATATCTGTAAGCAGAATGTTACTCAGGTCAGAGCAGAAGAAAACAAATAGATTTGTGTGACTGTATAAGCATGTCTTTCTACCCAGATAAAGATGTATTAAAATTTCCGTTAGGTGTTTCCCATTAGCCTGTTACACAAGAAAACAAAATACATGAAACGGTCTTTGCTATGCTTCTTTCAGGCACTGAGCATCTGACTTTAAGTAATGACCATTTTGAAGCTCTAAGGCAAGAGATGTGAAAAAGAGGCAGGTTCTCCTTATCTCCATTTGTTGTTTTCTCACTGATTTAATGAGAGATCACCCTCAGCAGGTTACTCTGTCCAGCTTTCACTGTTGAGATGAATACCTATACTACAAATCACATAGTTCTCACAAGAAGAACAAAAATAAGAAAGCTGGTGGGTTACTTTCCTTTTTACTGCAAAAATACACCAGAAAGTTCTGATTAAAAATGAAAAGGAAGTTTTTCAGCCACTTCACCAGCAGTATCTAGAAGATACCACTAAAACTGGCTCGGAACAGAAAGATTATTGTCCTAAACTTAACAGAAAGAACATATTTCAAAAGTGTGTGAAAAAAAATAAGTAAAAGATTGAGCTGCAGCAGTAGTGAGAATTAGCATTTACATTGTTTTGATTATGAAAAATTCAATGCATGTGTAGACCAACTGTACTCCTCCAGGACAGCTTCCTATTATTCACCATGATTTGACATATTTTTCAGTCCTTGGTTATGCAAGTTAAATAAAAATCCATTAAAAAAAATCCTTAAAACATTAACATTCAGTAATAGCATATAGCTCCAGCAGCAGGAGAAAGCTGTACCAAATAAAACGCAACAGTCAGCTTGACAGATAAGTAAATGAATGTTTAAGAGCCTCCACCTCATGGCCTGTGCTGCTGAGAGAATCAGATAGGTAACTACAACCTGACAGTCTCTCTGATGTGCTTCCTATAGTGGCCATCCTAGATGGACAAAGAAAAGGAGACCTAGAGTCAGGCTCCTGCAAGACATGCCTGGTCATAGGGAACCTAGAATAACTCAGACAGGTAGAAAATGCTGGCTGGAAAGTACTGCTGTAATAGCAGAGATTGAGAAAGCTGAAAGGAACAGATTTGGAAAAATGATAGACTCTAGGATCCACATTTAGGAAAAAAATGGTTGTGTCAAGAGTTTGGGGGAAAATCTGTTGATTATGTTAAAGTCAAAGCAAGTGACAGGAGTTAGTCAGTAGCTGCACAGGCCTATATGAAGACACACATGGGGGAAAAGAAGAAGGAAAAGCACTGTATTGACCAAAGTCCATAGTAAGTGCTTCTATATAGTACAACTGCAAAAACATTTCAAAACAAATAACCAAATATCCTAACAGGTCATACTTACATTCCAGATACTAATGAGACTTTGAAAACATGTTGAACAGTAGAAGATGGGTTGCCTAAAGCCACATTAAGTGCTCTGTCAATGCTGAATGCCACTTGACGAAGATAATATTCTGGATGCTGTCCAAAACCGTCATATGGTACATAGAGGTAAGGAAAGACACCATGTAGGTGGAGACAAGTCTTCTGACCTAAAAAAGAAAAAGTAAACATTTATTTTGTGACGACTACGTCTTTTCCTTCTTTTAAGTCGTCCCTAAGTTTGAATTTTTTCAGGTTATTTTCAGGTTCCGCAGGCATGATAAATTTATGAAACAAATTGAGATGTAGTTCAAACAAAAGGTACCAATTTGAAGCAGTTCTCACATTTGATTCATTGACAAATGTAATACGGAACAGATGCGGTTACATGACATAGACAGGATTACACTTGTAAAACAGCAGAACTTGACACTAATGACTTTCTTTGTAATAATAACACACCACCTCTCACAGTATTTTTGCATACTGATTCCGCCTTGGATGCGTAATCACAGAATCATTTAGGTTGGAAAAGATCCTGAGTCCAGCCATTAACCTAACACTGCCAATCCCACCACTAATGGTTTTTCAGCCTTTGTGAAAATTTTGCAGTATCAAAGTCCTTGCCTTTCCTCATTAGCAGGAGCACATAACCTCTCAGAAATTAAAAAGAACATCCAGAGCTTCTACAAAACCATTAAACATTCTAGTTATTAAGGCATAAATTGGTATTTGGGGAAAAAAAAAGCAAAACAAAACAGGAGATTTTCAACTCTTTAAATCTGTGAATCCCTGAGAGGTCTCCACTGCATATGCAGATCTCTAGCCTTCTAACAACACACTTCTCAGCATTAGCTTTCACGACTCTGCAGTAACAGCAGAATTACAGAACACACAACATGAAAACTGTTGTGCGAGACCACAGCTTGAGCTTCTGCTTCAGACAGGGCAGTACCGTGGTGTGGGCTGCAATCTCTCAAACCTATATTTGGTAAGGGAGCTAGTCTCAATTGTAACGTGTGTTCTCAGTTCTCTCCTCACCACAACACAACGGAGCATGCATGGACTGCTTAAACTAACACCAGATCCTGCTCATCACCAAAAATCAATCATAACTTCTCACTGGTCCATGAAAAAGTTTCACAGAAAAATGCTATAAGCACATGTCACTGATTAACTCCTACTGCACCATAACAATAGGCAAAGTTTCTCACCTAGTAACGTCTAGAAGCGAAAGAACTGCTCAAAGGAAGCTAGTACAAATCAATTTTCCAAGGTGAATTTTATTCATGTCACCCCCCCATCGAGTCTCTTCAGCAATGTTTAAACACAACCTATAAATGCATTCATAATGTTGAGGTCATCATCTATGATGAATTCTGCCCATGCTTTTAAACTATTTCAAAAGAAGAAATGTCTTATTTATATATTACATACTTCAAATAGTAATACACTGAGGAAAACGGAAAACTAAAGGAAGAGTTCATAGTTCTATGAACTAGAAGGGGTTTTTTTAATGGCAAAATAAAGGACATTAACAGCAATATACAGCAGGAAATCTTCTGCCCCTCTAAGATGGGAGAAGTCATTTATTACTAGCCTGCGAACCGAGAGATTATCACTCTGCACAGTGGTAGCAGACCATTTATTTTCCGTACCAAGTCACCAACAAATCTGAGTGTTTATTCATGGCTGTACTTAAGACTGATCTAGAAATAAAGGATTCCCCCCAAGTAAAATTAATAGAAAAGTAGTATTTGTTTAAACCTCTACGGTTCCTCTATTTTATTTTTTGTTTGTTGTTTTGGGGGGACAGGTTTTGACAGGATTTTTGGCTGAGTTTGAGTGGGGGGGTGGTGGCGTTTTTTAAAAAAAAATATATGCCAGGATTATGGTCAGGGAGAAATGCAAATTCACTCATGTATAATTTGTTTGAATGTCTACTGAAGCTTGTAAACGAGTGAACATATCAACTAACCGCAAACTAAATTTGATATTGGAGCTATGGACTAAGAATTTCTTAAGATTACATAGGTCTGTCCCCCCGTGAATTTTATAAATTCAGGTGTTCACTACCTATAATTTGTTAGTCCAGATCAGTTTTGCATGCAGATTTTAAAAAAGAATCTAATAGCTATGACCTCTTGCTCTTTTTGATAACACTTTAAAAAATACCTTTGCTTTAATGGCTGCCCAACCATTCTGTGTTATGGCTAATTTATGGTCCCCAGAAAACAAAATGGTAAAGGACCAAAGTAAGAAGAACAGAGAGAGAGTCCAAACTTTCTGGACTGAAATTCAGGTCCCTTTCAATTTACACAAGACAATTAATTAATAATGCTTTTATAATGAGCACCTGATTACTCAAGTTAGTTAAATTTAAAAAACAATATATCCATTTCTACTGCAACTATTTATCATTTCTTGATGAACTGAAATGCCACGTTATTGTTGAATAAAGAACACCACATGAAGAAAGCTTCCTTTTATTTTCTTCTGTCCACTTTCCCTGCACTCTTCTTAACATGCAAGAAACCCATGAAAAACTCTATAGCTTTCAAGTAAATAAAGAGTCAAATTAAACATACCATCTTGTAAAACATACACACCGAGCTGTTTTTCATTTTTGATTCTGCCAAGAAAGCAAACAAGCCACTGTTGATCTAAGACTCCTTATTTAGGCCAGCAGCTGTCCAAGTTACATGGGTTTATACAGCTACTCCCTTTGATCCTTCTAAGTATTGACTCATTTACCGTATTTGGCTATACTGCTATTTTTATTTACAATGCACATTACTACAAGCCTTACCCTGTTAGTGTGAAGAACAGTCATTTGCTTCCATCATTTAAGTAAAAGCATCAAATTGCACCAAATGGTGTGGTATTGAGTCTGAAGCCCTGACTCCAGTAAGCGCAACCACGGCTTACACTAACGCGTTACAAATCCTGGTGAATTCTTTGCGATAGAGCTACAAGGAGAAAACAGAGCTACCCACTGAGGATCTCACGTCACACATACTCATCAATTAAGATAAATTAAAAACCTGGCTTGGGCTAAGTTTTATGCTTTAAATGTGTCAATCTCATGTTTCTGTTTCTTCTCAGAGATGCAGACAGAAGCAAATTTGTACCACTAGAACACCAGCGACTGCTACAGCAACTGCTTACAGTGACCAGCAAATGCTATCTTCATATCTTTTCACCAGTTTCTTTACATCTGTAGAATCAATGGAAGTGGTGCTTGACAGCGGATTCTGCAGAAAATTCATAGGGTTTATACAATCACTCTCCTCATTTCCCAATGCAAAACTGGGTGCCTGGAAGCGATTCCCAGAGATTTCAGATAGGACAGGCCACTAAAACGTTTCATGCTGTGGCCTCATCGTGGACTACGAGTGCGCGTCTCAACCGTTCTGTACACAAGTAGTACATACGATGTCTCTATGAACAAACAAGCATTATGTGGATGTAAATGCCAGGACTGGTAGTGATTGTGGGTTATCAGCCAGAAGGAGGCTGCTGACCCCACAATTTCTCTGGCTCACGCTGGGGTCCGTGCTAGTTAAATTACCTGCAGGTCACAGATCAAGCATCCAGTGCATGACTCAAGAGGGCTGCTGAGTAAACAGACCGAGATCCAGAAATAAAGCTGAGGCTTACACACAAGTGTTTTTCAGGCATTGAATGAAATAGTGAATGAAGGAACACAAAAAGTGCTACTATAACATAGAAAAGAGGCAATACACAAAACCTTGAAGTACTATGAAATACTCAGCTAGCAAACTAGCATCTTCTCTGGAAAGAAGCTACAAACTAAAAGTCAATACAGATGAATAGCCAGAAAAATAATGAATCAATACATTCAAAATAATAAATGAGGTATTTTCAGACAGTGAAGAAAGTGAGCCCATCCCCCATATCCATAATTACAAAAGCAAGTGG
Source organism: Baryphthengus martii (assembly GCA_013396935.1). Classification (NCBI taxonomy): domain Eukaryota; kingdom Metazoa; phylum Chordata; class Aves; order Coraciiformes; family Momotidae; genus Baryphthengus; species Baryphthengus martii. The sequence goes on from VWZK01010968.1 coordinate 119,447, forward strand.
CATAAATGTTACTGAAGTATTAAAACCAAATATAGCATTTTGCATACTTGAAACCCACAAGAGAGAGATTTAGAAAGCCAGGCTGCCTTTTTCTTTTTTTTTTTTTTTTTAAGATTGTTGCCAGATGCATTACTATTAGGAACACGTACCAAGCATAACACATGAGCTACTGTGTAACTTAAAATATTGTAAGAAAAATCTGTAGCAACCCTAAGTCAGAAAGCTTCAATATAATTAAAAGATAACTGAAACCAGTAGGATAAAGGAATGCAAAGTTGCTCAACAACTGCTCAAGACACAAGAACTGGCATCTTCTGACCACCAGAATGCTCAGCTATACAGGGTGATGTGGAATGGATAAAACTGAGATGTAATTTATAAAGAATCACAGAATGGTTGAGATTGGAAGGGATCTCTGGAGGTCACGTGGTCCAGCCTCCCCTGCCTAAGAACATGAACACCTAGTTTCACAGTATAGCAAGCTAGAGAATCCAAGGATTATGATTTAAGTGTCCTCAGAAAAGTGCTTTTTCACTATCTGATAGAAACTGATTTTGCTTTAAATTTCTAAAAATTGCTTTCTGTTGAGATCAAATTGGACCCATTTCTGTACAAAATGAAAGTGTTGAAATAATTAATAAGGGATCTTCCTGTATTGCTAGCACATGAAAACCTGTGTATATATTTGAGAGACAGAAGACCACCTGTTAATTCCACATACAGATGACTACCTGATGGCTCACATTTCAGCAAGGCAAGAGTTCATGCAGATAGTGCCTCCAGCTATCTCCTCCAGAGGACTTCCAGTTTCATGGAGGGATTGTCTGAAAAGAGCATGTCAGTGATCCTAAACCAATGTAGTTCATAGCCTAGAATATTAAAGTACACTGGAAACTCTTGAGCCTGTAAGTCAGTATCAAGGTCAAAGTACCCCAAAGAAAACACACACTAGGTTCTAGGATCTGTTCTACCTGCAAATTGCCAAACCAAATGTTTCCACATTAGACTGACCTAATCACAAGGCTAGAGAAACATGTACAGATATGAATTTGTACCACCACAGACAGGAATGTAAGATTTCTACAGTAAGAATTAAGAGTCTGACTTTGCAGCTCGGGGGGCGTTTCAGCTTCAGTATTGGTTATGCATTACATACGATGATTCTAAAATGCAAAATCCCTGCAGCTGAGATTTCTAATAACGAATGAGAGTATGTCCTACAGGTTGTGATAAATTTTACTGACTTTTTATAAATGATACTCAAAGCCAGTTAGTTCCTAACCTGTGATTCTCAATTTAGGAAATGACTACAGAAATCTCAAAAATGGAAATCAAGACTGGAAACATTTTGAATAGACATGATCTTATTTGGTATTTAGAAAACAAGAACTAAATCTAGATAAATATGACTTCAGAAAACAGTTCAATGCTGGCCTACACGCAAACATATTTTGCTGTGATATTTCTGCCACAGAGCAAGCTGAACTCATTCTACGAAGTGAAGCAGAGCCATGGGGAACAACTACATGGAATCCACTCCTATATGTAAATGAACAAACAGTTTTGTTGAAGCTCTCTTCAAAACTGCTATTTTAATTGCTGAACTATGATCCATTTCCCCCAGACTATTGTAAAATACAATGAGATGGAAGTAAAAAGGAAAATGCAGCAGCACTTAAATACATGGAAAAATCCCAAGATTTTACAAAAGTTCTGCCTGGAGATTAAAAAAAGAACACAGAAGATGGAAAACAAAGGGCTTTTTGTACATTTACCATCTATTAAGAGTACTTTAAGTGTAGTTTTGTAAAGTGGCAGGACTAATTAAACATGGACAGTAATAACAGAAGAACACATACCAGCATATCAAGCATGTCACTGGAGGACGTGGAAAAGGCTAGAGGGTCTTAAGGGATTTCCTTCGCCAGCAATAGCAAAGCAAAGTCATTAGAAACCAAGAAACACGACACTACCATCTTTAAAAGATAACAGGCATTTTCAAACAACTGCTGAGCCATCTAAACAAAAAAAAAAAATAAAAAAATTGAAAAAACAAACTGCAAACAATGAGGACTACAGAGAGTGGGGAAAGTAACAATCCTGTTAGAAAAGTCTAAAAATGAAAATTTGTAAATGGGATAAATATTAGAAACCAATTTCAAAGTAATTTCTTTCCCACAACGGAAGTTACCATACCGTTGGCAATCTCACCCTTTCTCCAGCAATAAGCTTCACAGAGCAATAGAAAGTTGTAACAGGAGTACTTACTCCAACCTGCAAGGTAGGCACAACATTAGCATCACCTGCACAGTTTAGATGGTGCTTCCAATTTAAGTTATGTCACTCGCCAGAGTGGGCTTGTTAAGGAATTGTTCACTGAATATCACTCATAACTGAGCTACTGAAAATGGGTAAGACTCAATTACTTTATAGTGCTAATACAGCCTATGGAATTAAAGTCACCACACTTTACCTCTCAGAAAGCAGACAAATAACATACACAAACTGATACAAGTAAGGAAGTATTTTGATCAAGACAAATTCCTTACTAGCAAAACTTGGGAAGGTCTTTCCCCCTTAAAGTGTTTGTTACGTCATTCAAAAAACATAAGAGTTTATTTTTTTTAATGTCAAAGAGTTCTGTAGTAATATATTACATTAGTGTAACTTCTTCAGTGATTAAGTGAAACTCTCACATTCCTGAATCAAGTCAGCTTTTTTCCAAGAGTTGAGAAGAAAAGGCTACACATATTGCAGTCTTAAACACTAGAGAAACAGACATGGTAAAATAAGGTCTTGCAGAAGCAAGATATCCTCGAAATAAAATCTAGAAGAGATCGCAAAGACCCTATTTCATACATAATATTAGAGATTTGTGTCAAGGCTTTCAGTTTTTCCCTGGCATGTGAGAAGACCCTTATTTAGCAACCTCTGTAAACAGGACAGAAAAACAATATTTCACATTACATTTGTTTGAAACTAAAAGGAGTGTCTGGTTATTTTTAATTCTTTAGTCAGTAACTGTTCCTTGTAACATGTACCACTCTCTACTTTCATGAAAAGAAAAAAAAAAAAAAAGAAAAAAAAAAGAAGAAAAAAAAAAAGCTTATCCACTAGGAATTTGAGAGCCTGTGACATTACAACTATATTGCTCCTCACCCTTGATGTAGAGATCTTTAGAAAGGGAGAAAGGCTGAGTTTTCCCATCTGTAATTCAAAATAAGAAAATCTCTGTATAAGGAGGCGCACACTGAACTAATACCTAGCCTAGAATCAAAGAGACAAGAATTCAATTCCCATCTAGGGAGACTTCATCATTTGAAACATTAAGCCTAAGAGACCGTCTGGTTCACCAAGTCTTGTCCTCTACAGTCTATAAAGCTATGCAATAGTCATATAAAACTGAACTCCAACAGATACTTTGAACTATAAGATATCTAGAAAAGAACAGCCTGAGAGGCCTCTCAGGCTAAAGTTTACAGTGGGCACTACTGTTGATGGAAAATATCATTTGTAATCCTTAAAAGCAAGGCTACTATCTTTGACTTACTGAGAATTTTTAACTTGCATTCTTTTATTGCAGTATTCAAGAGAGACTCTATTTTTCCTTTTCACATAAATAATGAGAAAACCCCAAGAAAAGTATAAAATTTGATACAAGATATTTAATATATCAATTCAATGAAGAATTGAATTGATATATCTGATATATCTGATGCTCTCTGTAAAACTACCTCCTCCTGCCTTGAAAAGATCAGGACCTTTCTTGAATTCATGATGTGACATTAGAAAACAATCTGGTCCCCAATTTCAGAAGTACTACTGACAAATCTAACCATTTATAGGATGTAAATATAGATAATCAGAAAGGAACAGCTATTACTTACAGTTATCACCAAGCAAAAATAACCGAATCTATAGTGTAGGAAAAAACGTAACTCATGAAACCTACTCTTATGTAAGTCAAACTAGAACCAGGGAAGTTCAGAGATGTGGTAGAAAATTTGACAGTACAAATCTCCTGAAATAACAGAGATCAAAGAAGTTAAGCATCTCAGATATCAAGGACGAGCTATGTACCAACCATTTTTTCAAAAGCTTGGTGACTTCTGAGCTGAGAAATGCCACCCATATTTTTGTCTTTTCTTAGTAGAAGCAAGTAGACTCACAAGGCAATGGTTTGGCATCACTTATTAAACCCCATCTACAAAATGAGGCACACACAAAATGTTATTATTACTTCCTCTATTGACAGATTACTCATGTAAGCAGCTGGACAGTATCAGTAATATTTCTAGAATGAGTGTCAAAATCACTAGGGTGCCAGCTAAAATGAACTAAAACACACAAAGGAGGCAAATGTAGCTGGCCCCAGCGACAGATTCTAGCTATTATACCAGGCTCTTGGCACGCACAGGCTGGCAATACAGGCCAAGCTGCTATTCCGGTAAGAAAAGCAACCACATGAATACAACAGAGGCAGACTATATTAGACCACACCGACCAAAGCACAGTCGAAAACAAAAGAGTGTATTTACTAGTCCCAGATAAACTAATGGCGTGTACTTTACCACATCCTGTAAAAGATAAAAAAAATAAGTCAGTAGTAAAACAGGGAGCCAAGTAGTCAGCCTTTGGTTTCCGTTTCCATTTCCTTTCACTAGCTTTCATTAAAGACCGCTACTGCTACACAAGTTCTCTTAGCTGTCTTATTAGACTTTCTTGATGAAAGCAGCACAGGCCATATGCACATGGAAATCGGTATGTATATATTAAAAGAAGCAAAAAAGTTTCGCTAGTTGGTAACTGAACTTAAAACTCTCAGCTCTGCCCGAGGCTCATCTGCCTATTAATGAGTGTGCATTGTTCCACTCACAATTTCCCTCTTTTTCCTCTGTCAGACAAAATCATTTGAAATGGTTTTGTTGAACAGGTATTTTTCTCTCAGCTATACAGCTAGTTAGAAAAGAAGCAGCATAAATTATTGACAAAGACTATTTGTTATTCCAAACTGCAGGCAAAAAGAGCTGACCTCAATTAAGATAAAGGTTAGCAGTGCTTTCATCAGTATTATCTTCCATAGACACTTTTCAGAAACGTTAACTATTGACAAATTCCTGAACATTACCAAGCTTGTATAACCCCAGAAAAATGAGACACTGTAGAATATATACACTCTCATGAGTCAGATTAGTTTACTTTAACAAGTAAATGACACCATATTCTGCTTGTTTTTTTCTTCCCCTATTTTTCAAACGGTAATAACTAATTTTATGAGTATTTCCTGGAATTTTTCTTTTGTATTTGCATTAAGATCTCCCATTCACAGGTAACTGTCATGTCGTCCTGATCCTCTAGCTGATGAAAGCTAGAGTATATGCTCCACTAAAAAAAAAAAAATAAAAATCCCTTTTTTTAGGATACTCACAAGCAAATTTTCAATGCTTAATATTCCTTATCACACATACCCTTTCACTTCATTGGAGAAATTCTTAACATCTTTCTTATGTTGTAAGCTTATAATTTCTGGACAAGAAGCAGCTTACTTAGGGAGCACTTCCTTATTTTAAACACCTTTTTATGTCCTCTGAGCTTGTGAAGGGACTAGATGGTGTGTGACAGTAACAGAACAGAACCTGACGACCCAGAAAATAAATTGTGTTCTTAATATATTACTAACTATGTTCAGGGTTTACGTGGCAAGCTGTTGGCAGAGGATAGGCTGCAGGTGTGCCTACGGTGGGAAGAGGCACGGGGCTGCCCTGTGCAGGACAGAGACGGTTCCAACAGACTCACCACAGAGCACAGCTGAGCCCCTCAGCCAAGCTGGCGGCACCTCTGGGAAAGCATGTTTAAGAATACGAACACCAAACTGAAAGAAAAAAGGAGGGCGAACAGCGCCATGGCACAGCAGATATCCCCCTGCAGCTCATGGAAGAGCCCACATGGGAACAGATATCCTCTGCAGCCCATGAAGGGAGCCCACAGTGGAGCACAAGGATATTCCCGAAGGAAACGCAGACCATGGAGAACCCACATCAGAGCAGAGGAAAGATGGGAGGTGGAAGCAGTCACAGATAGATATGGGTACGTATACCGACTGCAACCCTTCTACCATCCTCCATGTAAGCTTGCAGAGCAGGGGTAGGCTACATGGTTTGGGGAGCGTGGAGTGAAGGAATGAAGCTGAGCCTAGGAGAGAGGGGAGGAAAGATGTGCTGTATTAATGGTTTGAGTTTGTTTCTCATTACCCAAGTTGATTTGCCCACAGTGGTTATTGGCAAGCAATTTCCTTGTTATCTCAACCTACTGCTTCCTGTTTCTGTTTTTCCTATTTATTCCTCTACCTTACCAGAGTGAAGGGAGGGCAGGGGCAGGGGGGGAGGTGGCACATACAAGCAGCTCGGTGGGAATGAGGCTGCTAGTCAAGTCTAACCAAGCACACACCGGTAAACAGAAATGATCACCTGGATATCAACCTCTAAAGCCTACAAACTGTTTCGGAAGGTTTAGAAAAGGTAACAAAGTAAAGCAAGTCTCAGTAGACTTACACCTGCCACCTTGTGTTCTAACTTCATCAAAAGATTTCAGAGGGTGTCAAAGCTCCAAGTCTCTGCTTTAAACCTTCATGCAGAGAAGTTTCAGGCTACCCATATTAACTTAATAAAAAACAACAAACAGCCCCAGTTCCTGAAGTAATAAGACCTTTCAGCACAACATTGAAATATTTAACCACAAACTTTTCATAAAATAGTCATATTGGTATAACTTAACATTAAATATCATGTTATAAACATTGTCCATTTGTTGCATTAATAAAATAATTAAACAATGTGGGAGAAAGTATTATCCTTTAAAAAATATATTTAAAAACATATTAGCGAAAGATCGGCCTGTTGACATGTCTTCCAAGAACGTTCTACACACAAAGGTGTAGAACGTTCAAGATATTTCCAAGCAGGGCAAAAAGAAGCTACATCAAACAGAGTGAAAAAATGCTTTAATCGACTGAAGCTTTTAAAAAAGATGCCATAAATTGAGGTTGCATATATCTCAAATCCTTAATTGAAGTTTGTCCTAAGGATTCTCACGATAGGAGCCTTCAACCAGCTACACAAGGGAAATGATTTTCAGCTGATACAGGAGCCTTTGGTTTGCTATGAACCAACCCCCAGACAAATTCAACTCTCTATAGAGTTGTTAACAGAGATTGTTTTTAACCTACTCAGTTTAACAGTTGTTCAATAATCATTATCCATTATTTTCAATAGCTATTCAGGATTAACTCTTGAGGTACTGTGCAAGTGCAAAATTAACTGCTCTAAGCAGTAGAAACAATAGCAGCATTGGAAATATCAAATTCAGATCACAGTATTTTTCAGATCTTTTTGTTGCTCTGATGAAAGAGGTTCTCCTCCTTTACACTACAATAGTGTGGTATACAGAAATCACACTACATTAATGTTATTTCTCAATTTTTAGTTTGCTTGCCAAAATACTAGATAGCCTGCTTCCTTGTCAAAAGATATGAGAGGGTAAGAGTATTACACAAGAAAAAAAAGTTCCTGAAACCAGAAGTAAATGAAACTAGCTCTTTTTAGATTTATTCTTTTCCCACAGATTTATCCACAGTATTTCAAAAGAATCTGTATATTAGCTTTTTGTCTAATACTGTGAATATAGTCTTCAGATCTCCCTCACACCCTCAGCTGTGGTTACTAAATGAGCAGTGGGTTTTTTTCCCCCCTATCCCAGGTAAACAAAGACCTTAGCATCCCTTAAAGTCAACAGATGCTAAATAAAGGCACAGCATCTGTCACTCTTCAACTGTGATCTTTTTATGTTCTTCTTTGGTTCTCTTATATATTACAAAATATGTAAATGAACTTTCAGTAATACAGCTGGTGTTACTGTTTTATTCTGCACATTTTGCAACAGCATTAAGTATCTTGCTTCCTATTTCGGTTTCTTTTGTGACATCTTATTTCACTTCCTCATCTTGAATTAGGCATCTATCTCCCTCTTTTCATCTTCTATAAAGTCTGCTGTCTCTTGGCAGCACTAGAAGGGTTTCATGGCTTTTTGCCTGCTCTAGCCTTTCTTTCTGCAAAGAACACCCAGTCTTATCTCAGGCTTGTTACAGTCATTAATTGATAACATACACACTGTTCTAGTTCTTCACAGAATTAGAACCGCAAGATCTTTTTCTGTCTTCGTGCTACAGAAAAAAAAACAACTAAACATTTGAGCACTTTACAGAAAGCATGTACCCGAAGACTGCTTGCCCTGTACAGATCATATCACGTGGTTGTCTTGTATTTACGCAATAACTTTCAGAGTGCCTGTAAAGACGGTGTAGACTGGATGCTTCATTTGCCAAGACAAGGTATTTATAGAAATGCCTACATACTTCAAGAAATGTTTTGAAGTGCTATTCAGAAGTGTCTGTCACTGATGTAATATCATCTAGTCCAGATATTCCTGTTTATAGGGTCATCTCACCGGCTATTAAATTTTAAATTGTTGAAATTCTGTGCACAGCACAGCTCTTACTATTTACTATCTTTCTGCACTGAACACAAACATTTTTCCTCACATGTAATTAAAATGAACAAGAGAAGAAAAAACAGCTACCAATCAGCTTCACATTTTAAGTTAATCCAACAAATGCTCCGAGGGACTACTTCATAACAGCCCCTTCTTTGATCTGTTCAGATCCAAATCCTCTCAACCCCCACTTACCCCTTTTCCCAAACCAATGACAGCAGTGATACATAGGCAGTATGCTTTAATACATTTCAACCAGCCTTCCCAAAATTGTATTCCTCACATTTGACCTTAAAATTTTAAGATCAAGACTGGAACGTTATAAAAAAGTGACAAGAATGTGACAGACTCTTTCCAGCACTGATGCGCTGTCAAAAAGCATGTTTAATTTTCACTACCAGTCCACAACTTTTTCTAAAATGTAGTTTTCTGTTAATACTTCAAGAGATTTCCTGTTCTTTTAAGAGTCAGGATACTATGCTTCAGAAGATTCCTTCATCCCGTCTTTTCAATGGCCTGTGGCAGACTGAAATCAGAGGTAGAGAAGATAAGAGTATGTATACTTTGGGTATAATCAGCATTGTTCATGTTCTTCAAAGGTCACTTTGGAACTAACTCAATACCCAGGTAGCTCACTAGGAATCATGCTCTAATCTTAATAGCACAGATGCATTCTGCACCTAATGAAAGATTCTTCTTACTGCTGTTATCACGGACAATTTAACAGACTGTGTATCCATGTATTTACAACAATTATGTGGATGATCACGGTACTTTTAAGTAGTGCTACATATGGAAATTGTTCAGGTATTGAATTTTTCCTTAACGTAGCACCTTGTTCAGCGAGAAATTAACAGGAAAAAGCCTGGACAACTGTTGGACCAACTAGAAGAAAAGACAAGGTAATACTTTGTGAGATTAAGTGATACACTACACAGTAGAAGTTCTCACTTAAAAATGAAATCTGATCAATAATGGGGATTTGTTCTGTGGTTTTGTCTAAGAGCATTAATAAAGTGTGCAGTGAGAGTAAAATAACTACCATCAAATAGAAAGACTCATGCTTAAACTCTCAGTAGACCCACTGGCTGTATCCAGCAAGCACAATATTCCCCCCACTCCCAAAGAAAACAATCAATAGCAAACCAAACCCAAAACAACAAATCAAAACAAACTCAACCCCCCAAAAAACCAAACCATGCATGGAGAGGAGGAGCAAAAAGATAAACTGAGAGATGAAGAAATGCAAGGAGAAAACAGGAAGCAGGAGTCCAAGAATGAGAGGAAAAACAGAGAGAGGGGTCTGGCAGATGATAACCACTGATAACAACCTGAAATCAATTTGCAGCTCAAACAACCAATCTATTGACAGAAATCTTAGTAAGTGCCAGAACTCAGTGGTACTAGTTAAGCCTTTGGCTTCTCAGGTACATGTATCAAACAAAAGTTTAATTGTGCAACTGATAGTGATTCTTTCACAGAACCTTAGCTTTACCTGATACACAGGAAAGACTCAGAAGCTGCAATTAAGTCAAAAATACAAGCTGGAGAAGTTACTTGCATAATGCATATCTTACTTGTCACAGTAGTTAGAAATTTATGCCAATAAAGCAGGCACCAACACATACAGAAAGATTTATCACCAAGGGAGATGAATGTTATTCTAGAAAATCGATACCTTTCCCACCTTTTTCTTGAAATTTGTACTGTGATGCTGAGTAAGCCATATATAAAAAAAAAAAAAGCAGAATGAGCCCTTTTACACTGAGATAGTTAAAAATAATTTTGAAAACTGTTAAGTATTTTTATGCTTAATTAAATCATTGAGCACTGTAATGTTATAAAAACCTAAACACTAATACTTTCAAGTTGAGAACCTCTAAAAGTTAAAAAAAATTAAAATCTAATGTCTCCCTTTTGGAATCTCAGTTCTTCATGTACAAGACAGTATCGTTATCTCAGTTCTGACCTGCAGATAACTTCACAAAAAATTGCAAATACAGCAATGTTACAAGAAAAAAAGCCTTCTCAAACTAAACGTTTTATTTAAGTTTTTGACTGTGGATGATAAATAAGATTATGCCTACCAGCTGAGTAATTGGATAGAAAGCCACTAAGCACCATGTGCTATTTGCTAGAGAGAATGGGAAAAAATAGTGTTTGTTCACATTATTGACAATCACCCTAATGCTTTCACACAGGGGAAAGGATTTCTGGCATACCTTCACACATTTTAGTGACTGCAACCCTAGTGTTCTTTCAACAACCAGGGTTCTTACATGCAACACTGGAAAACAGGGACCGCATAGCTAATACAGAGGATGAGATGGGAGGGGAACTACTTAAAATTTGGCAACTCTGAATGTTGAAGACATCCCTGCTCATTGAAGGGGGTTTGGTCTAAATGATCTTTAAAGCTCCCTTCCAACCCAAACTACTCTGTGAGTCTGTGAAGGTGAAAAAACAATTTGAACTCAATAGTAGATGCCACTTGACAGATCCTGCTAGGCTAGACCAAGAACTAAAGTTATTTTCTCCTTCCCTCAGGACACAGAAGGACCAGAAGTCTTTATTACCAGAAATATTGTTGGTACTTCCAAGGGTCCCTAAGTCGGTATTTCTTCTTTGTTGCCTAGCGGTAGCTGGTATTTCAGGGTAGGCCTTTGATGTTTTACTATGTTTTAATAAACAGCATAAAGAAACAAGCCAATTAACAATAAGACGTTGAATCATGGAAGAGATTGTGGTAGATAAAAGCTAGATGTGTTCAAGCTGAAAGCGTTCATTTATTTCATTTATTGAAGTTCAAGGTTGCTAGAAAGTCATAAACTTCCTATAGGAAACAGCAATATATTACCAGAACAGAGAACTACGCAACCACGAATGGTATCATGCACGATATGTATGTTTTGCTAGCATAACAATGACATCAGCTCTTACGTGTCACGTCTGAGAAGACTACCCACCAAACACAAACTGACCAACATAAAATCAACCTCAGCATAACTGACATCTATCACACTATATAATCTTCTCAATCAAGATCAGGCCAGCCAAAAAGAGCAACCCGGGCATGTTACCAACTGCGCTTAGTTCAACTAGTACTGTATGCTGTCCTCTGTTGTCAATCCATACTTTCTCATACAATTCCAGCCCTGTAACAGCACGAATCGCTTTGTGGCTGGAATGAACAATGTACTAGATTCTTTATGAACTTTAATCTAAAATCAGTTTTATGATAGCAGTGCAAGTTCAGCATCTGCACACATCAAGTTCAGCAAGTGCATCAAAAGGTAAAATGATGAATGCAGTTGGTTGCAAATGCTAGAGCTGAATTGCTAGATATTTACTTCTCATACCAGCACATCAGAAGCTATATTATAAAGGTATAGAGACTCATTTCAAGTTAAGAGAGAAAGTGCTTGCTTACTGGTTCTTCTTTCCAAGTTAAAATGTCAAACTTATTTAAATATTACCTATGACTTACTGTTGAAATACAAGAATGTTTCAAGTTATTACATTTCAAAGTAAATTTTTAAGAGATTTATTAAAGCATCATTTGAACCTAGCATAGCAAACTGTCTATTTAGATCTCTGATTTTTCAGATTACAGTGAACTGAATAGAAAACATTTCAATGTTTGAGATACTATCTTCTTTCCCTCACCCAGTTTTAACATTAACACCACTTAGGAAGAAGTGAAACAATACACAGCTAAACAAAACCGAAGTATTAAACCTGGTATACATGTTCCTAAATTTTTAATTTTTACCCTTTTATTCCTCTAGAAAAAACAAGAAACAATACAGCATAAGGAAAGGAAAAAAACCCCCACCACCCTCAAATTAACTCTGTGCTCCAAGTGTCTCAATACAAAAATATCCTCCAGATGTTCATACAGAAAGAAGACACGGCATAGAAAGACCATTCTTTAGAAAAAGCAATTTAGTTGTACAGTAGAGAAAAATCTAAGCTGCCTAGGTCATCTGCACTTGCTCTCTTTCTCCATTTCTATTTTGAGACTGTACAAGACTTTGGACATCTGCAATAAGAACTGAGCTGGCCAAAAATTCACTCTGGAAAATAGATTACCCTTTTATCATGTATCAGTTCCCCAAGTTCACCGTAACTGCACAATTTACTGTGCCAGCACAAACGGGTAAAGCCGCCCAAGGCAGTTGTGCGCAGCTCTCGCTTCGTGGAGCGTCAATGTCAGCTAACAGCGTATGCAGCATTCCAAACTATAACTAAATGTCTGCTACTGTAAAAACAAAGGAAAAGAATCCTGTACTGCCACATTCTTAAAAGTGGGAAGGAATGGTTAAACAGTATGTACGCTCATGTAGCTTTTACGTTATGCCTCCTCCATGATTTTACTAAAGAGAGATAAAAAGCAGTATTTTCTGCAAATACAATGAAATACTAGAATGCCATTTAACGAACTGCTGTAGAATATTTCAGCAAGCAATCTTTTTTGAGTCAGCCTTTCATTAGGTATTGACAGAAAACTCTTAAAAAAGTATTTTTAAGTGGTTTTAAAACTAATAAAGACCTCTAGATGTTCCTTACTTTTAAAGCACGCTGGCCAGCCAGTATTTTACAATAGTTTTGGCAAACCATACTAACAACGCAAGTAAGGTACAAAGACTAATAAAACAGGAAGGAATATGATCTATATTTTCAAGACAAATTCGATTTTTCTTACTGCTTGTAAACAACATAAGATGACTTGAGCTTCATGTGGAGAAAAAGAACTAATTAATACACAGTATAAAACAAATTATCTCTAAATGCAGAGCAACTACATCAATGTTAATATAACTGGATCGGAATAAGGACAGTGGCTACTGAATGGAGAAACTCACATTTCTCTCCCATATCCCTTTTTAAAAATAAAATAAAATAAAATAAAAAAGAGGGGACTGTTCACATAAACAAGAAATGTACCAGTAAAGCTTTATATACTTTGCAGTTATTTATTGGACAACATAAATGGACAGAATAAATAACCAATGTGAAACCATGTGTTCACACTAAGACTATGGGATCACGACACAAAAGAAATCTACAAAACTGGTAGTTTCAAGTGCATGACTTTAAGGTAGATTTACTGAACACCTACTGGCCAGAAAGCAGACATGACTCCCAAACCAATTAAAAGAATTAGAGAGAATGCAAACATGAGACACTGTCAATACAGCGAGAATTCCTACCCTCCACCCCCCCACCCCTAAGCAAACCATTGCCACTTTTGGTAACATCCTTGATTTATGGAGATCTATACAATGAAAATAAACGTCCATGAAAGCTCTCAAAGAAATCATTGCATGAGAAATGGGCTCAGCACTAGAGATTCAAACATAAGTCTGCATAAATGAAGCAATGCTTCCGTAGAGATAGTACAGCACACTTTTTAGTTACTGTGTCAAAATTGTGATTTATCAAATCACTTTTTAAGAAAATTAAACAAAAGCCATCTAATTGTAATACCTCTAGTAGAGGATCCAAGACACGCCCACCACAATCTGTAGCTAGGCATATAAAAGAATGCCAATTTACTTAAACATTCAAAAAAAAAGTAAGACTATTGTTAAGAAAACTTTTAAGAATTACTGATGATAGAAATTAACACTGTGGCCTGCCATGTGACCAGGCTTACAGTTTTGCTCCAGAGAAATTTGAGGTTAACCAACTAATAATTAACATCTGCACTCAACTGGAAGATATATAGCTCTAGGGATGTGTATTACAAAACATGCTATTTTCTAAAGTCTCTTTATTCTAGTTTAAAAAAAATGCTTAACAGTCTAGTTTGCAGCTCATTGCATATAAAAAAGATTGTTGCAGACAAGTCTCCAGCGTACAAGATAAACATGCATAAATATAACTTTCCTCTTTCTAATGGAAACACATCTAATAATGGATTGTCTAACTTCAAATGGAGCTAATACAGTCCAAGTAATTTTTAGAACTCTCCTAGTCTCAAGTTAATTATTTCAGCAAAAGAGGAAACACTGCAAAAATAAGCAGACACGAGATAATATACTGATAAAATTATTCTTCATGTAGTCATCACACAACGTATAAATGACCTGATCTGTCTCGTTACCTGCCTGCACTTTTAGGACCCATGCACCCCGTGTACATGTGTGATGCTCTTTATTTCCAATTCCCTACCTTGGCTCATTTCACCATTTGTACTTGTATCCAAAATCAGTATCGCATACTTTGTGCTACCGTTCACTCCAGAAGGCTGTTTCTGTACTCTTGTCCCCCGGGGTAAAAAAGAGTATGTTAATTTTCATGGATCTAATTGTTAACAGAACCGTGCTGTTTACGTGAACCCAACAGTGAAACGAGCCTGAGGACTCCTATCACTGAAGTCTGACCTACAAGGGAAGAGGAAAAAGACAAGTGTTCAGAAAGGACCATAAAAGAGTAGTAGGCACAGTACAATCATCTCTACTGAGTTGCATATTAGACATACCTACTATGAATTAGATGGATCTTTTTCCTTAGTCCAGAGAAATTTTCTTCTAAGCATGAAGTTCATCTAGTCTAATGAGAAAGTATTATACTACTTCTAAATCAGAGGAGTAGGGGCAGATGGGTCCCTTCAACAGGTAATTTATCCTACTTTAGGACAGCAAGTGTACAGACCACACCTCTCCACTGTTTCAGGGGCACAACTAGCTACAGCTAGAAAGCAGAATAGTAACAGAATATGGAAAAGTGATTCCCTGCCACGTAAATTTAGAACTACATTTTGGAAAAGCTGGGTTAAATTTCAGGTTTTCATCACCAGATCTATTTTCTAACAGGCTTCCAATGCTTTCCACCATGTTCTAAAGTTGCCTTACTCTTCACTTCTGTGTTGTAGTTACCGCGTAATACTAAATCAGGTTTCTTCCTATTACCATCCAAGCTAAAATGTTACATCAATATATAACTCAAAACAGAAACTAAGCACCACTTTTTGTCATGCTATCATTTCCCTTTGAAGCTGAGGGGGGAAAAAAACCTCCAAAATTACATTTTCAAAAGCAAAGAGGATCACTTCATTGTGGTATTTGTGAAATTTTAAATTAAATCATACATTTCACTGCCATCCTTAAGCAGTGGAATGGTCAATGGGCATCACCTCTTTAATGTCTTCTTAGGAGCACATTCTGCTTAAAGAATCAAAGCCACAGCAGTGTTTAATCAGAAACACCAAATGCAACATAGCTTGCCAAGTAAATCATAGCGATTCTATGCTATGAAGTTTTACAAGGAATGCAACAAAGAGTGCTTGATAGTTTGCCACAAAAGAGCATAAAGTCCTCTCAATGACGCTCATTTTTTAAACCTTGCTTTTGCCCCTCAAAATAGAAGAGCTGACACAGCTTTGTAGCTTAGAAGTTATTGCGAGTCGCCTGAACTCTCAAACTGACAGATGAAGATTGCTGCCAGAACGGGAACAATAGGCAAATTGTTGATAGCTAGACTGGCCAGAAAGCAGTGATCTTCTGGCAAATGTAATTTCCTCCTTTCTTAGTTTCTCCCCTTTAAGAACTGGGTTTCAACCAGGACAACACTAATGCAAGCTGGAGCGTATAGAAGGATATAAACCAATAATACTGAATTCAGTGAATATTCAAACAACAAATGAAGCTGGTCGCCTAGAAGAGTCTCAGACTTCCCGTGACTCGTGCGGGTAGTGGAGTAAACATGACGACGTCAGCTGCATCTTGTATGACCACAGTTGCCTCTCCATTCCACTTGAGACTTCTCCAATCATTAATTCTCCCTTGTATTTCATCACCATGAGTTGTGTAAAGTATGCCTGTGTAAGAAAACTCTGATGGCAAGGGGTGAGTTTCTTTCAGCAGATGGACCTATTTGGAAACATTTGTTTCCAAAACAATACTGACCGGTATTTCGCAATGACCTCTCACACTCTCAGAAAGAGGCAAGGGCAATGACAGTGCCAGGAAGGTCTCTTGGTGTCATAAACCAGAGCAAGACTAGTGAAATATTTGTATTGCCATAAATAAATAAATCTCTCTAGAAATAAAGGTAACTGTTTCAAAGATTATTATGGTGGCGTATTTTGCATTAGTACACTTGATGCTGAAGTGCTCAACACTAACAGAAACAAATACAGACTTGCTTTAGAAAAGAACAGAGGGTTTCCATTTCTATTTTACCCAGTACAGAAACAAACCAGGTCTGGCCTCCTGAAGCTACATTTTACAGTTATGTTTTTATATAATTAAAAGAGATCTGACTACAAATAGACTGGGCATGTTAAACTGCATTTCTGTTTACCGGAATACTGGCTCCATTAGGCTGACACACTTGCCTGACCTTTCTGTAGATCTAACCAGAACAAACACTGCCTGAAAAGGTATCTCGTGCCTTTTACATCCTTTTGGAGAAGGGCTTCCTCACATACAGAAATTAAGAAAATAGCATCTGCCAATATGCAGTAAGAGTATTTAGCAAGAATGGATATATCATGGAGCCAAATGATTCAACCCAAGCAGTTCTGGCTTTGTACCTGGCCAAAATGCTACTAAACATAAAGAAACACTGCTTAGCTTATTTAAGGGGCAAGTAAATTCTATCCACATCACATCTATTTATCAACTGAATTAGTTACTAAGAGCAAGGTATGCATTCATTATAAGATTCTCTCTTATAACCAGAAATAACAGACAGCAGGTAGAATGCTCTGAGCTACACTGTGTGAGAGCACCCACAGTACTGGCATCTTCTCTTAGGTCACAAGCAGCCAGAAGAATCCATCCTGCACATGCTGAATTATTATTCAGAGCACTTCCAATGACAAGCACATTTCAAAAATTGGTTTACTGAGCGAAAGTTCACTCAAATTGTGCATTTAACAGCTGCTTTTGGAAGACAACGTAGCCTGCCCTGCTCTAAGATATTAACCTTCCTCCCTCACAGATAACAGCAGAGAGGAACCCTGATTACCAAGACACATTTCACAGAAAAGTTACATTTAGCTTTGAATGATTCCACTGTGACAGTGCCCATGGGGACAGCAACAACAGGTGAAGACATACAACTGATTGCTCAAATGCTCTGAAAGCACAGGCATGATGTTTTGTCCGTCCTCCCTGGCAGCATGAGCACATGGCACAAGATACAGCAGGTTGAACTACCACCTAAATTTGTTATCAGCCGTTCCTGCCACGACAGTTTGCATAGCTGTTGCCACAGGGTAACACCATTAGAGCAGTGTTGCAAAGCTAATGAGATTCCTCATGAGCTCCGAGATACAGAAAGCACAATCCTACTCACAGATTTTATCTAAATCTCCAACACCTGGGGTCAGGTGTTTCCACACAGTTCAGATCAGCACAGGCCCATAAGCCCTAAGATAACAAGAGGAGCCTAGTGGGGAAGTGGAACTCAAATGCTTTCTACGTCACCAGTTTATGGTTAGTACTCTACACTGCTGATATGGAATTAGAAGCATCACTTCCCACCCAAATGCAACCTTGCACCAATACATGACACTGATACAGTGCACTGATATTTAATGTACTCTTTTTTTTTTTTAAGTTACAGGGAAACATTTGATCAATTTATCTGCCTTCCAGACTATTACAGACCTAGAAGCTAACCTGGTCATCCAGCAGCTCACAAGACAAAAGCAGTCATTCTGGAAAGATTCATGTCTAGCTTTAGAAGAGAAGCCTGCCACTTTCCTTTAAAAGGCAGTTCAAAATCCCTTAAACTCCCCTCTGTAAAATTCTTCTTTGCTTAAATATTTGTTTAAGCTGCTGTTTGAATACGACTAGCTTAAATTTCAGGTATTTGTTCTTTCTGTGTCTTCCTCACTAGACTAGAAGTTCTCCTCGCTTCTTCACAAGCTCCTGACACAATCTAAAGAAAATATATCTTAATATCCTCTAGAGGAGGAATAAGACATGTCTGAGCTCTCTTCTGAGCCTTCTATATTTTCTCAACATAATTTAAAATACATTGGTGGAGGAGCTGGACATACCACTTCATCACATCTGTTTCACAAATGCTACCTTCAACCCTCTCAGCATTCTCCTACTACTAGTGTAAGCAAAAATGACATGAGCTATTACAGCACCACACTGATAGTCATTCAGCTGCTTGTCTGTAATGACACAAAACTCTTTTCACAGTCACTGTTTCCTATACTGTGGACGCTGCTTGCATTCTTTATTCTTACATACAACATCCCATTTTGTTTGAATATCCAAACTCTATCAAGTGATTTACATAACTACATATGACTGCTATACTATTTAACTTTCTGCAACTCTTTGCCTTCCTTAAATTCTATCAACATTACATATGATTGATACAAACTAATTACACAGTCAACTTGCACTAAAATAGTTTATGAAAAATATTATAACCAGGAGCTCCTCATGTGAAATATTTATGCTCCTTAAAGGGATGAAACCCCTAAAGTTATTAAACTTTTCTAAAAAAAAAAAAAAAAAATCAAATTCCAGCTCTTACTCTGTAACCACATAATTGAAAACAAATGAAAGTGTATAGTATCAGGTGACATGCTCTGAGCTATCAGACTTCTACCTTCAATTCTGTACATTGCAGTAAGCATTAAAAAAACCCAAACAACAAAAAAAAAACCATATCAAGAAGCTCTTCTGTGTCTTCTTCTCTCAATAAACTACTTTCATTAGTTTTATTACAGTTAGAATGAATATTGTTGTTCACCAGGCCAGAAGGAGCCAGTATGCTTACACTTCACAGCACATGGCTAAAGAACAATAAAACAAAGAGAAGAATCAAAACATAAAAATGTATCAACAATACCAAAAACATGCACAAAAGCATGCAAGAGTGTTATCATAGAGCTCAAAAACAGTCAAACTGAACACACAATACACTGTATATTAAAAAACATAATGACATTTCAAACTATGTCAATTTTAACTATATATATATATATATGGCAGTTATAACAAGTGGGTGTGTTCATTCAAATAAAAGAGCACCTCAGTTGAAATGTCTGCATTTTCAAATTTTACTTGCAGGACTAGAAGAGCATTATCAAGCTCAGATTATTTTTTTTCTTTCTTCCTTTTTTTCTTTTCACTTGTGTTTAAATATTCCAAGTTTAAAATTTTTTAGTACTTACTGCAATCACCAAAACTGACAAACGTAAATCTGCTGAAGGGATACTCTGCATGCTAAGCAAGCTGTTAAATGCTAACAATCAAATGTAACTTAATCTGAACCATGCAAATTTTACTAAGTGTTGGCTGTTTGCCTTTGTTCCATGATTGAAGATTTAATCACTTACTGACTTAATAGCATGACTCTCCTCAAACTCAGAGGGTTCTTGGAAGTCTGTAATGCTTGAGGAGTGCAACTGCTGCAGTACCTCAGCAGGAGCAACTGGAGTGCAATTCTGTTAGCTGTACTGAATTTCTCCCTTAATTTCACCTGGTCAAAATCGGGGTGCTTTATCCAAATAGTTAACTGTCACCCTTATATTTTTAGGGAGTCACAAATTATATGCTAGTGCAATTCATTAGTCACATTTCTGAAGATCGATTAATGTAAACTAAAATATAATCAACCCAGCTCTGAGACTTAAGTCACTGAAATAAGTGGTGGGCAGTACCATTTGACTCTCACAGAATATGGATAAAAAAACCTCTCGGCAACTAAATACCACAAAACTATTCAAATTCTTTTACAGGGTCATATTAGGAGACAGCCATAAACACAAACTTTTTCCACTAAGTAAGTTTCAAACAAACTCATTCCTTTTGGGGTTGTTCAGCCTGGAGAAGAGAAGGGATGGCTCTGAGGAGACCTGATAGTGGCCTTCCAGTGGCCTACAGGAAAGGTCTAAGGGGGGCCTACAGGAAAGATGGGGAGAGACTCTTTATCAGGGAGTATAGCGATAGGATGAGGCGTAATGGTTTAAAACTTAAAGAGGGTAGATTTAGACCAGATATTAGGAAGAAATCCTTTACTGTGAGGGTGGTGAGTCACTGGAACAGGTTGCCCAGAGAAGTTGTGGATGCCCTCTCCCTGGAGTGTTCAAGGTCAGGTTGGACGATGCCCCTGTCCATGGCAGCCGGGTTGGAACTAGAGCATCTTTAAGGTCCCTTCCAATCCAGACCATTGAATGATTCTATGAAGGAGTTTTTCTAAATTCAGCTTGTGACAGAGGCCATCTAAGTTCAAGCAGGTGCAGAACAAATTTCTTCAGTTTTGTCAAACAGATCAACGATATTCATTCAAAACAGAAAATTGAAAACTTGACTTTAGTTTCAATTTAATGAATAGATACTACATAGAAGTGACTCAGTTATTCTTTCTTTTAATTGAAGACAACAGAATGAGTTAAAATACTTTCAAAAAAACAAAACCCAAAATAATCTGATACACAAACTAGTTGGATAAACCTATTTTAATGCAGGTATATTAAAAGCAATCCTTCTGTCACATAACATTGACAGAACAGTTGAGGCTGGAAGGAACCTCTGGAGACCATCTAGTCCAATCTCACTGCTCAAAGCTGGGTCACCTAAAGCAGGTTGCCTATGACCTCATCTACTATTTCAGTTGTTTGGGGATTTTATTTGACTCCACTTTCTTTACAAATGTATTTTGCCAAATGTTTAAGCCATCCAATGAGAGCTAACCTTAAGTCTAACAACAAAAAGAAGCAAAAGAAAAAAACAGCGAAGGTAGTTTTTCTTCAAGGAAATAAGTATCATTAAACTTCACTAATTAATATGTGCATGCCCTACAACTGAAGTATTCCGAATTGACAGTAATTATATCAGTTAAGTCTAAAGTTTTACAATACTTATTTCAGCAAAGCAATTCCAAATCAAAGAGTTTGCTGCTGTTTAGTTTAATATCCATGTACGTATGTTCCTTTACTCATTGACTATCAGCCTGTCTGGGCCCTCTACATTTTTCAGAATGTGAATAGGACTCACATAAATATGGTACTGCTTTCTGGAGTTCAATGAATAATGAATGAGTAAAGTACTCTGATATTTTAGAACATCACTTTTGGCACTCAGGCTGGCATAGTTTTAAGAATGAGTTAGTTCATACCTCAGAGCTATTGTTTCAAGGTCTCTGACAGCTGAAGCAGACAGCATTTTACTGGACTGACTTGGTTTTGGCACTGAATGTTTTCCTTTCCTACAACTACAGAACTGGCTCTCATTTGAAAACAAAGTTAAGATGACTAATCAAAAAACACAGGTCTACCTGTATTCCCAAGATGCTTTTTTTTATATCCTTAAGGACTGCTATTCCAAGAAGTTTGGCTTTACACAAAATCCTGCTTAAACTGAAGGAATAGCATGCATATATTACACAAACCTGCAATACAAAGTTCCACTAATAGGAATTTATTGATTCAGGGTTTGAAGATCTATGTTTACTCACTACCAATGTTTAGAAAAAGAAATCAAATATCTGTATGTTTACTACAAACATTTCAAATCTTACTTTATGAGGTCTCTGATTTGGATCATCAAAAGCAACAGGAATGCTTAAAGAATACAAGAGAACTCCAATGCATTGAGAAAACAATCATCATCATCTAGTTGGGTGAATATAAGCTCTTACTGTAATCTGTTTAAAAGCTACATATTTTAGTAATAGGATGGAGGACAACCCTAAGATACCCAGAGGACTTAATTAATTGAAATAACAATACCCAAACAAAATACAGACATCTCACTACATTAATCAAAGGTCCATGTGGACTAAGGGATTTTTGTACAAAAGCAGAGGTAGCACAGATCAAAAAACAACCCAAATCAAACAAACCAAAACAAATGAAACAAGAAAAAGCACACTGGAGAATTTTAGGACTAAACATTAGGTAAAACAGGGAACAATGAGGAGGATACAAAACGAAACAAAATATAATCCATTTAACTCACAGGACACTATACTTTTTAAGTAAACAGGATAAATGAAGTCTCATCACAATAACTGGTAAAATTTGGGAACAGCTCTATAGATTAGCTGTGAGAGGTAATTTAATGTATTTTGACTATAACTTCTGATGAAACTATTACAAAGTAAACATTTGAAACCAGTTTGTCCCATACTAGTCGGCTTTCTGTAGCAGCTTTATTGCTTTTTACCCAAGGGCTTAGAGAAACAAGCATTTATTAGGTCTTTTTTTTTTTTTTCCATTTGATGGCAGAATACACAAATGGTAATCTTCCCAAACCATTGTTTTCCCCTGTTACAACTACTGGAATAGTAGAAGCTAGCCCTAAAAGAAAACAAAGAGGACTAGAAGCTACTGAATATGTTTTTCTTTTCATTGTCAGAGAAGTGACTGCCTCCATCTCTTTGAAAACAGCTTTTGCTTTGTATATATGTGTTTCAATACCCCTGCAGCTGATGATCCCATGGAGAACCCAAAGATTAGCAATTGAAATATGAAGACCCAAGTTAACCTAGTAAAACACCCTTTCAGTGATTCTGCATCTTCAATACTGTTTTTGTTCATCCATGAACCTCCAGTGGTACATTCTACTTTTCCTGCTGAGATGCTCTAAGAGCTTTTACCAGTAGGTTATATTAGCTTACATGCCTTGTCACGGCAAGACTGCATAACAGATGTGCTGGAATTTCAATCCATGACTCTCCCCAAAATCAGTAAACTTAACAAAATCTGAAAGCACACTCAGGCTGTCAATGTAAATGATGTGATAGACTTTTGGGTAAGAAGCAAAAGCACTACTGCTAATTGATCAGTGAAGACACACCTTAAAGGAGCACTTAGTCCTCCTCAGAAGCAATTATTTACATTTCCAAGAGTTGACAAGAAAGGATGTCTTCCTGAAGACATGCAACAACTTCACACTAATCAACCAGCGTCAGGAGACAGATGAAGTTTATACGAGTTCAAAAGTACACTGACAAATCATATCTTCAATTTTTTTGTCCCTGAGGTTTGTTGGACAGTTATTACTGTAGTTAACTCACAGTCCATAAAGATTACTAGTTAGTAAAATGTTTTGGGGCTGCTGAAGTATAAAGTTGCCATTCTCTTAAAAAAAAAAAATAAAAATCCTATACCGAGTTTTGTAAAGCAGTAAGAGTACTACTTAACTAGCGGTCCTAGTTCAAGTCTAGCAAACTCTGAGAACACCAGTACCACAGAACACAAATATTCCCATTCTCATGTTTCCGATTTGGAAGTATCTGCATTTTATTTCCAGTACTAGTGGAACTGTTTCTGTTTTGGACAATGCAATCTATTTAACTGTCCTATTAACAGTCAGTTTAAGAAACAACTGACACACTTGAACTCGCTCAGGCACCTAGAACAAAAGAACCTGGAATTCTTGATAGGAAAGCTCAGGACAAAGAAGAAAAGGACATACTTTTTTATTCACAATTAAACCAAAAGGTGAAAATAAGATAATATAGATTCATATTATTTAGATCATTTTAGCAGTGCAGCACTGTGCCAATTTATAAATTAGGATTTTTCTAGTGCATTTTTTTATTTTTACAGATATTAGAAGCATTTTCCAAAGGCCCACAGGAAGTTGATGGAAAAAACAAAATCTGACCCTAACCATTACACTGCTCTTCAATGCTTACTCTTCCACTTGACAGTCAAGCACTTGGAGAACTGAAGACTATAACCCGGAATAAAAATCTGTACTTAAAAAGTATTTTGCATAGTTAAGACCAAGACTCAATGGTATTACAAACCCTAGTCAATTCACTTGACTATATCAAAAGTAAAATACATACCAAGTTTATAAAGAGCAACTTCTGAGACTGGTGAACGCTACAGCATCGTATTAATAGTGATAGCTGTGGACTAAGAAAACAACCTGAAAACCTCACAATGAGAGAGTAAGTCTTGTGCAGCACTAAAGAGAAGCTGACTATTAAAACTTCTGGGCCTGTAGCCCTGTAAGAGACAAAGAACGTCTTTATTTCTAGGAAACGCAGAAAAGAACTGCCATCCAAACCACCAAAAGGCCTTGAGATCTAAAAACACAAGTAAGGGTATCTCTTTTTTGTCATGGCTTTGGTCAGAAAATCATTCATCAGTGTCACCGAGGTATTTCTGCACTGTCCTGTTCTAAAATGAATGTTCCAGCAAATTTTAAATACTATTACTACAGATTATGGATTACTTCAGGGGAAAAAAAAAAAAAAGTGAAGACAAAAACCCCCTATGTTTCTAACTCTTTCATAAGGCAGACTTCCAAATAAGAATAATTTCAGTGCTATGCCTGTAGAAAAATTGCTCCTCTGCCTCTACTGTTGCTATTCATAGATCCGTAAGCAGCTACTAGTCCAGACCAGATGACTGTAACAAATTCAAACACTTCTGGCAGAGGCATGTTTATTATTTTCCAATATGATGGTCTGCCAAGTTTCCCTGTCCAGGATTTTTTTTTTTTTTAAAGAAAGGAACTGTGTGAGCCAAAATATGTCAGGGACTAGCCTTCAAACAATTATTTCAGAAAGTGGAAGTGCATTGGCACGTTTGCAAACCTGTATTTGAACATGGTTCAAAAACATGAGAAGACTCAACACAGTCACAACTTTAATCTTCAGAAAACAAAATGCTAGGCTGTGAATCTTTGAAATAATTTATCCGTACAGAATACTCAAAATCTTACTAACACCTGATAAAAAAGCATAAATTTAATAAAATAAGCCAAAATAGACGAACATAGACATCTTTAATTGCCCTCGCAGTAACCTTTCAATAACACCTTTTGTTTTATGTTTTTCAGCACATGTTCTACAATGTCTTTTTCCATTCTATTGCTCATTAGTTTATCTGTATAAATCTGCACACATTATGGCATAAAGGCACATATCTTGTGAGGAATTCCTAGAAGCACTGGTGCATATCGTTATCTTAAATGACGGTCTCATGATTAAGACAGCTAAAGGCAAGAAAAGGAGGATGAATGCCACTTCAAAACATTCCTGACCTTATTGTACAAGTCATTCAATCCCTCAGTCTTAATTCTGCACCTGTAATACTAAATTAAGAATTACTCAAGTATTTTAAAGCATAAAATAATTCACTAACCGCATATATGTCATTCAGACAGAAATGCAATTATGCAGTCTATAGGATAAACACTCAAAAATTTTGCAAGAGTAGAATTTAAAGAAAAATCTAATGTCTTTGCAAAGGCTCTGCACATGACTCTCGGCTTTCAATTCGAAGGTAATCTTGAAAGGCAAACTTGAATGAACTACTGTCTTACAGGAGTTTAATCCAATTTAAAATAACACTAATTAGTAAAAAAAAAATGAAGTCAGGACCAAACAACAGAGATATTGCTTCAAAGGGCAATGGTTTGATATGGCAAGTCTTGCATTATCTTTCTATTATCAGGTTTTTAGGTCTTGATGTATAAAATTCTGTTTAGGACATGAATGGGGGAGTTGTGGGGGAGACAAAAACCTGAAGTTATGACTGCATGAAAATAGCAATCACTTAAAAATACAGTCGTGAAGAGCTAAAAACTTACCCTCATATGCAAATCACAAATGAGTTCTGCTTATTCTCACCTACCAATAAGTAATCACTCTTGACAATTATGCATTAGAAAAACACAGGACACCAATCATTGTCTGTAAATAAAACCAATTGTAGCACATTTCTGTTAAAAACAAAACAAAACAAAACTGTAAGGGTGGAACTCCTGGAGCTAGCCAGAAATACAGGAAATTGATATTATAAGAATTGTGAATATTACATGCTTTTGAAAAATCATCTTGATGTCATCGAACCAGATAGACAAATCATCTATGCATAAACTATCTTGCACTCAGGTAAAGAATTGTCCCTTGAAATTTTCATAATGGCTCAAATATTAAGAAATTGTCTTAAAACAAAGATCTAATACCCGATTTCCTACAATAATGGTAAGTTAAATCTTTAACTGTGACATTTTTGACATATTAATCCTGTTATTGTGGCTGCTACAGTTCAATAGATAAGGATCAAGATCTGTTACCAAAACAAAAATATTTGTCTCCCCACTGGTAAAAGCGCAACCCATTTCTAAATAAATATTAATTATATTCATCAACATCTACTGTGTTTCTCTTTTTTTCACCTTTCATTTAAATGAAATTATGAGTTTTAACTGCATCAACAATTCCATTCATATAAATTTATTTCACTTTTGGAAAAGATTGCTCCATTTTCATCACATTCTTTACTAACAGTAAAAATGTCTAATTTTAATTATTTTTTTTTTAACAGAATTTTTAACTTCCTGAGCAAATTCTAATACAAAAATAAACCAATTCCATCCACTACAATCCTTCTTTGGAGTAAAGCCTTTTGTCTATGATTGCGTTAAGTAGAAATATCACTAAACTTTATGAGAGATGATTTTAGAAGCCTTTTTTAAACTACATTGTTCAACATACAGGTTGGCAATGACGTTCAGTTGCAACTGAGCTTATTTTAGAGTGTGACTGAAGTTCCTGAATGGAAAAAGCTCTTTGACCTCACTATGCAACTAAAAACAGAGTGACAATTTTCCCTACAGATGTAACCTATATTTCATCAATTCAGAGATAAACTTGAACTAACTCACAAAGGCAGAAACTACCTCAGATCAGATTTACTTCTGAGTTAGGGATGAGTGTACACAGAAGCTATTTGCCAGAAAAACACCACTTCATACAGTTGGCACCTTACCCTTTCACATGGCTAGCCTCCAGTATCAACTTGGAGGTTTCCTTGTTCTAAATGTTGGCAGCTACTAGAACACAGGTTGATGAAAAAACACTTTTGTCCTTGTAAAATATGTCATGTATCATGGTCATTAATTCTGTTGGTCAGCTGAAAACTAATCAAAGAAGAAAACCCACCCCAACAGGTAAAAAAAAAAAAAAGACTGCTTCCATACATACAAAAGCCTTGTACTCTTTCCTTTCAATTTTGATCCTTGCAAACAATAGTACTAGAGAATATAAAGTTCCTTTATATCATGCATTAATAATCACAATATGTTAAACACAGAGATTAGTGATTGCTTAAAACAGTGGTTCGGAATAATCATTGTAAACAGCTACTGTACTTTGGAATATGTAATCTTGTTTTCTTTCATTAAGAACTACAGTTAGTTCTCAAGTTTCGTTTAAACTGGAGAGAATACAAGCACTACAAGGAAGAAAGAAAAAAATCAAAAAAAAAAGAGTAGTATTCTAACAGTAATCTCAAGCAGGATTTCATGGTTTCTTCCTTAGCTGGAACACTGAAAGAATTTGTGGAGTTATAATTAAAGTCCCATTCACTAGAATCATAGAGTGTTAGGGGCTGGAAGAGACCTCAAGAGATCATCTAGCCCAACCCCCCTGGCAGAGCAGGATCTCCTAGGGCAGGCCACACAGGAACACATCCAGGTGAGTTCTGAAAGTCTCCAGAGAAGGAGACTCCACAATCTCTCTGGGCCTGTTCCAGGCTCCGTCACCCTCACAGGAAGGAAGTTTCTCCTCATGCTGAGGTGGAACCTCCTGTGTTCTAGCTTGTACCTCTCATTTCTTGACCTATTACTGACCACCACAGAAATGAGACTGGCTCCTTTCACTTGACACCCACCTCTTAGATATTTGTAGACGTTACTAAGATCCCCTCTCATCCTTCTCTTCTCCAGACTAAACAGTCCCAGTTCTCTCAGCCTTTCCTCATAGGAGAGATGTTCAAGTCCCTTCATTGTCCTCATTGCTCTCCGTTGAATTCTTTCCAATAGATC
>VWZK01010970.1:0-23779 GCA_013396935.1 Baryphthengus martii
AGAAGAAGGAAGGGGGAGACATTTGGAGTGATGGTGCTTGTCTTCCAAGTAAGAGTGATGTCTAACCAAGGCCTGCCTTCCTGGAGATGGCTGAACACCTGCCTGCTGATGGGAAGTGGTGAATGAATGCCTTGTTTTGCTTTGTGTTGTGGTGTAAGAGTTAACAAATTGGGAGCGGGGGGGCACAAGAACACCTGGGATTCCCTCCCCTTCCCTGCCACACTCTATAGAAGGACAGGAACTTTGGGGTTTGCCCCTCCTTTCTCTCTCGCTGGGACTGTGCTGCTGTGGGACCGCAGTCTAGCTCAGCTAGGCCTGGCTCAACGTGCTCTGCATAATCCATCACCAGCCCAGGACTGGTTTTGTATATTTTTTTATATGCCCCTTACCTTCATATTTCCTTCTCCCTGTTTATCTGTTACCTATTACATTTTGTTCATAGTCTTAACTTCCAATTTGGTGTGAGGCGCTTCCTTCCTCATTTCCCTTTATATCCTCCCTTGGGAGGGAAGGGGGAGGGGGAGAGGGGGCCCACAGGAATTCTGCTCTGTGGGATTTTGCCCTGAACCCTAAATAGAGACACTTTGCTCTCACACATAGCTTTTGTTTTACCTATTACACTGTCTTTATCTCAACCCGTGACTTTTCTCACTTTTACACTTCAGATTGTCATCCCACCAGGGAGGGGTGAGTAAGCAGTTCTGTGGGGCTTAGTTGCCAACTGGAGTGGAAGTATGACAATATATACGTGACAAAATATATTCTCAACCAACTAGAGTGTTTTTCCTGCTCTCCATCCTTGCGTGAGACAGCTCTGATGGGCTTATTTGCTGGCTATATGCAGAGGCCTGCCTTGGTCCTACAGGTCTGTCTCCTCTCTGTGGACAGACCTGACTGCTTCTGCCTCTGTTTTAGCTCACAGGGCTTAGGAGTGCCATGTTTCCTCAGCAGAAAAGGGGTACTCACTGGGGTCAGAGTCAGCCCAAAGCACAGTAAACACACCCAGGAGCACAAGAGGAACTGTAAATAATTCTCTATTGCATCAGCTCTACTTGTGCAAGCAGCTGCTAGACATACTTCCTCCTGAAACTGCTGGCGTCAATGCTATTGCCGTGTGCCTAAGGAATGTTGGTTTTTAAGGAGATTGATGGAATTTGAAGTGAGGCTACAGCTCACTGTGGTGATCCCCATGATCGGACTAACTTGGACAAGGAGTTCTGAGCTGTAGTACCATGTTTCTCCTATCTGTGACAGTATTTTTAATAAGGGATGATTTTTCAGCCTAAGCATAGCAGTGGACAGTTTAGGCTTTCTAGACCTGAACTGGCATCCGGGAACTGGCTCCAGAGTTAGGACAAGTGGGGCCAGCTCAGATGTCTCCAATGTAAAATACAGGTCTAAGTCCTTAGGCTTACCCTCTGCGTTCACAGTGTAGAGCCATTGAGATGCTGTCCTCTGGACGACAGGGTCCAGCCATTGTTTCTGATAGTCGGCAAGACAGAGGTCAGTGTCGCTTTAAGATGAGGTGAATCCCGTATTTTAATATATTTCTGCTCCCATGAAAAGCCAAATCTTGTAGTGTTACTGAGATGAAAAAGCGCATTTTGACTCCTGGCTAAGAACTAAGTAAGGGACAAAAGACCTACCCCTCTTAGAGGGATTGGTGCCACCATAATACCCTAGGGATTTCCTTTCCTCTTTGCCAATGCTCAGGGCTATAACTGAGCAGTTACTGAGTGACTTAATGGCTGTCAGCCTTGGTTCACTGCACCACAAGTATCGGCTTTTTCAGAGGGATCTCAAATGCCCTGGATGCAGCAGAAACTATAAAAAGGCAACAAGTTAAAGACATTTGTGGGCTTTCTGCCCACAGGGTTCACATGAAAACATGTTTGTTATCTTGCCTTTAGAGACTAGTGTTATGATTTTGAAACATTTTCTTTTTCTATGAAAATATTTTTCACATTGCTTAGATTCATGCATGAAATCATCTTTATCTGTTTGGAGGAGCAGTCTGATCAATTACAAAGGTCATCTTTCACTGATGGGAACTGAGAAGGCTCTGTAACACTTGTTCAGCAATGCTTGCAGAAGCATTTATTGCTTATTCTGGGCCAGGATTTTGTAGGCAGCCAATATCAGGGTTCTTGATTTAACCATATCAGCACGTCTTAAACCTGTCTTAAGCTGTAGCTATTCTGAAATCCTTCGCTGTTGATAAATTTCTCATTCTGCTGTCATTGCACAATATTAGCAGCTTTCTCCATGATTTTCACATTCAGTTCTAGTCAGCTTATAAAAAGAAAACGTCACATACAATATACACAAGTAGCACTTTCCAGACAATTTGAAAATTCTATCAAGTTACTTTGACTCTTTTCTCATAAACACATAAAATTCATTGATCCAAGAACTTTTGATACACTGCCACAAAAAAAAAAGGAGAAGCACTTTCCTTTGCATTGTTCTTGGCACTAAAATACAGTGGCATGTCCACACTCCAGTGTCATCCCTGTTACACAAGCACTTGGTTGTTGGGCCAGGGCCGGTTTCTGTTCACCAAGGAGCACAGGCACAAGCTTTTGTGAAGCTTTTGGTAGAAGAGAAGGTAAAAGCCACCTGGGTACTTTGCTGCCACGTTTGGGTCAGTATGTTCCAGTGGTTTCTGAGTGATGATGTTGTGAGTAAGTACAGACCTGGGCATGGAATTTTGTGAAGAGACCTCTGATATAGAACAGCCAAATGCCAAATTATCCATGCAGTTTTGTGAAGCAGGCCTGTGTACATAAACAGGGCTGTGTGTAACTATGCTATTTATATATATAGAATAGACAAGATGATTTTGGCAGTCTGGTCTAATTCCTTTCCAAGTTTCCAGTAGTTTAATCATGATCTAATTTGAAATAATTAAATCAGCTGTGTTTGTTGGTTTTTTTTTAGAACTGCTTTTTCATCTCCAGGGTTATGAATACCCTCACTGCAGTCATAGCTAGAATAATTTTTATAATAACCTATGATTTTAAGTGATCAGATTTATAAGATCCCCTGTAAACAGCAATCACCACAGGAGATAACCAACTGGTGATTCTGAACTCTATCCTGACAGTTGTGCTATGAGATGGAGTGGAAAACATGGGTCTAAACTTGTTCGCTTTTACTAAATTGGTGTGTGAAATTTAAATCCAGACCTGTATATGGAATTTTTAATTTATTTTTTTTTTTTTAAATCCATGTTACAGCTTCCATCAGATTCCTGGCTAAAAAGGCTTCTCGACCTAAAAGTATTGAAAATCTAGATCTGATTTTCTAGTGCGATTGTTCATAGTCTTAAACAAATACACAAATTAAACATATATAATATAAAGGGAAAATGTAGGTTGGGTGTAAATATAGGGACATATATTTTATATTTAGTTTGGTTTGTTAGAAGACGTTAGGTTCTTGACTTCTGGTCTATTAAAAAAAGAAAAAAAATCTTGTACATGGTGGAAATTTACAATCCAGACATCAATCTGCATTTTTTTGTACAAATTCCTCAAGAGTTTTAGCACAGGTAATAAAATGCAAGAACTGAACAACCCACTTTTCTAAAATCAGTTGCTTCAAATATCTTCAAATCTGAACAACCATGACATAAATCTTTCTAATGAATGGACACATGCAAATGTACACGCTTAGGGCTTTCATTTTAAACTAAAGAAACACTCTGGCTTCAGCTAGTGAGAACACCGGTTTTGCTCATCAGATTTTTCTCATATTCTTAAAATTGTATTTGTATCAGTTTCATTTGAATATGTTTTTCATTTGTCCAAACAGCAGATTGCTATCATAAAGAGTCTGTATTTAACTTGGCACTTTCCATTCCACATTCCTTTACTATTCATGTCATCTCTTGTACACATGAAAGGAGGCAATTCGACTTGCAGCTGTAGATCTCCTCAAATGTTAGAGTATTTACAGAGTCACTTACAACCAGAAGACCAGACACTAGATGTAGTGGGTGGATTTTTTTCATCTCTACCACTGTCATGGAAGGAGAGACACTGGGACAGGAATTAAGCCTGTGTCTGTAGTAAGGAGCCCCTGCATTAAAGATTAGCTTCATGTAGAGCCCACATTCAAACAGGGAGAGTGGCAGAAAAATACATGGGCAGAAAAATTTGCTCTTGAAGGTACAGTTGTGGGTTCTGAGACTAAATTGTCAAGTAACATGAAGAATAAAATATTCATCCTAAAATGTGTATATATAAGGAATCTGTGCTAGAGTAATGCCTTTTTATTACCAGGGCTTTACAAGGGCTCAAAAATACTCTTGAGTATTTGCAAGCAACACATTTTTTCTTCAATTGCTAATAGATAGCAGAATATGTTCAATAAAACCAATTTACTAAATGTCGTTCAGTGTTTTCTTTCAAATTAATTTGTCTATGACAGAAAACATCATTTTTACTTACTGTGTTTTCAACAAAACATAGTCAGTGATTATTCCTTTTTTTTAATTATGGTTTCAAACATGCAACAAACTTCTAAAAAGTGATCTCTCAAGGGTTTTTTTGGTCTACAAGCCTGAACAGTGGAAACAGTTGGGGTTTTTTTCTTGGTAGTATTCTTCAGTTTGTGTGCTTTTCCAGAGCCTAAGGAAGAAGAACTTAATCTCAAAAATTGGAAAACAGTTTTTTTGATACATAAATTAAATTTCCGTAAGACTCATAGCCTGTCTATTGCTTCTTTAATGATTATGACTATGTATGACAAATGCTCATCCCTTAGAAATACAACTCCTCCTACTGAACTCAAAAATGTGCTTTATTTTCAACATGTTATCAAACTGATTTTTTTTTCTCTTGCCATGACTAGTTCTAAATGTTCTACTGTTCAAAAAGCCTGTCTTTCCAACATCTACGTAGCTGGAGGCAAGCAATCTTAACATTTCACATCAAACAATAAACTCACCATACTGAAAAATATATACAAAGACTTTCCTTTACTCTGATATAAATACAGCCATATGCTTACAACACTCCACAGCATTGCTTGAATATTATTTTGTTATATTAAGAATGACTTGATCTCACCAACAAACTATGTACAAGGCTCTAACTCTTTCCCACTGAGTTCTTCATTTCAACCACCAAAAGGCCATCATGGCAGAAAAGCGCAGACAAGTCTTTGTTCTCCACTCCATTAGGTAATTTGTATTGTCTGGTAAAGCTTCGGGATACAAAACCATGTTCATCCATCCTGGGTCCATGGTGAGCTTTGATCAGAAGCCAGCCTTCAAAAGTCTGAATAATGATATCTTCGGGACGGAACTGCACAACATCCAGCAAGATCTGAAAGTGTGTGTTTTCCTCCTTCTGGCTGCTCTTCCCAGCCCCAGCTGTACTTTCTGCCATACACTTTCTGTTGGTCACTGCAGCTGTAGAAGGGCCTGGCAAAGCGTACAAAGAGTGGTCCAATTTGTGTGCTTCTAGCTCTTGGGCAGCAAACTGCTCTTGATAGCGTACAGGAGTTTCCACCCAGTGTCTTATAACAGCTTCTGCCATTGCTGAAGCAAAAAAGATAAGTCGCTGTTCCTGTCGCTTTCGGGAAGCTGCAGAGTCAGAGCAAACTCTTCCCAGCCATATGTCTTACCCGCAGGCTAGTTTATCAGTTGATGTCACCGTTCACTTTTAGCAGAGGCAGAGCTTAACATTTAATAGGGCGTGCTGTGCTCCAGTGCCAGGAGACTTGCTTCGTCTTTTATCCACTAACAATAGAGCACTATTTATAGTGCTGGGGTCTTGAGTGGCTTCAACACATGCACAGCTTTCATACATAAGTAGTAAAAGCAAAATTTTAATGCATCTTCCATTATTGCAGTATTGTGCTGCATGCCATCATGAAAAATGAGAAGACAGATAATGTGAAAGATTCTGTGATTTAAATGGAAGTTTAATGATTCTGGTTTTCCAAGGGATACATGGCAATAGACAGAAACTCTGTATTTCTTCTAATTGAATACAAACTTACTGGGGGAAGGGCTTTAATTATCTCGGCAGTAAGAATGCAGCAGATTTCAGGTTAGGTAAACTATAAAATTATCAAGTGCATTGGACATAGTGCAGAAGTTGTGCATAGGTGAAATATGGGCATGGTTAACCGTGTTGCTGATCGAAGGAGAGAGCCATAACCATCCCTCCCCAAAGAGAGGGTGCTTGAAGGGCTGAGTCTGCAATCTTTGTGACCTACAAACACAGCAGAACCTTCTCCAGTATGTCAGGGAGGCAGACTCTAGTGCAGGGAGAATTATAACGGCAGCTCATGTTTCACAGCTTCCAGAAGAGGGCAGTTACTTTCCCCCAGGAAAATATTAAACACAATTCTGAAGCCTTAATGCTATCATATTGTCTCAGTAACCTTCATCTTCTGGGGCTTAACAGCTTGAATCTATGATGTCGCATACGTCTGAGGAGCAGGACTGATGACCTCAAAGGCCCTGTAGGATGTAATCTTTTTGCTATTCTGTGACCTCAGAGCAAATAATGTCTACTAGTGTTAATAATTTTGTTAACACGACCTAAGAGAAAAGTGCAGTTAAAAGGAAAAAGCATTCCCAAATTTTAGTAAGTTTGCTAGAAAATCCGTCTAGCTGGGCTTGGTAATGTAAAGCAGAAGGCATTATGACACCTGATGGAGAAAACTGTTTTATTTCCCTCAGTTGCACTAATGCTAGAAATAATCAAATGAAATATTTTGTTTCCTCCTTGTTTCATTATTGTTGTTCAGAGCTTTGTCTCTCTCTTGTCTTTATGTATTCTATTACCATGAAAATGACAAATCACTTTATATGGGATCTTTGGTTGCTAATGGACTGTAAGCTTACAAAGAAAGAGACAGTTGAATTTTGATAGCTATTAGAAATGAATCTCTGTATTGAGTCGACAGCAGAGCAGGATTACCAGGCATATCTATAATTAAAGTTCTAAGGTTGATATCCTGAAGGCTGCATTGCAAGGTAAGGAAATTTTCAAAGGTAGATCAAAGGTTCAACATAATTTACATTAATGGCTAACCATTTACTTGAATAATGTGGGAAAGAAGAGTTATGCTACTTTATTTAATAATTGGCTCTTTTCATTTCAGGTTGTCTCCCAGAAATTCAAAATGCAATTCTGAATGTATGGCTTGCTGAAATAGTGATAAAAATAACCTGGAGCATTGCCTGTTAGCTATTCAGCAGCTGTTTTCTGTTTTGCTAGCCAATGATTCACTTGATGAGGAAATGCTAACCCTGAAGTGAAGCAGAATGCCTGATTGTTTGTGATATTATGCTCTTAGGGATTGCTGAAAGTTTTTGCTGTCTCTCCTGAATTCCATGATGATACTCTCACTTATTTTACTTTAGTTTTGCACCTCATTAATACATGTACTGTACAGGAATACCACGTTATTTTATTCATTTTAGTTTAATTATTTTCATTGTCTCTGGAAAAAGGTAAACTTGCCTATACTTACACTTTAAATGAAAAGAGAAGTAACCTTCTCAGTGTAGCTCACTGTGGGACAGCTATATCTATTCCCAGAAACAGTTGTGTTGGTCTTCCAAATGTCTATGTTAATCATACTTGGAACTGTCTGTCTGGTCTAATCAGCACAAAAGATGCTTTGAATACCCTTTAAATTCATGTCATGTGCAAAGTTCTACAGAAGTACATAGGATCCCTTTCTACTCTGTAGGACAAGGAATCGAAAAGGTTTGGGGAATTAAGACATGTAGCCTCTTGCTGCTCTCCCATCCTTTTCTCTCCTTGGTCCCTGTCCCCTCTTCTCTCCATTTGCCACCTACAGGCTCAGAAATGGTGGTCAATGGGGCAAGAGTCTA
This sequence comes from Baryphthengus martii, assembly GCA_013396935.1. Taxonomy (NCBI): domain Eukaryota; kingdom Metazoa; phylum Chordata; class Aves; order Coraciiformes; family Momotidae; genus Baryphthengus; species Baryphthengus martii. Next base: position 7,865 of record VWZK01010970.1, read on the forward strand.
GCTGGAGACCTGTGTCCAGTGGAGTCCCTCAAGGGTCACTACTAGGACCAGTATTATTCAATATATTCATAAATGANGAGAAACTTCTATACAGTGAGGGTGACGAAGCACTGGAACAGGCTGCCCAGGGAGGTTGTGGAGTCTCCTTCTCTGGAGACATTCAAGACCTGCCTGGACATCTTTCTATGTGATGTCATTTAGGTTCCTGCTCTGGCAGGGGGATTGGACTAGATGATCTTTCGAGGTCCCTTCCAATCCCTAACATTCTGTGATTCTGTGAAATTAGCACCATCGTTCTTATCTCTGTTGCTAACATTGAGATTATGTCAACTAGAAAAAGAAAATACCTTTCAAATGCAGTCATCCCAGCAATTTAGAGTGTATTTTCAGGCTTTCAAATGTAAATATGGACATGGTGCTGCAATACTGAGGAACTTTTGATGTTTTCTACAGCGTGCTCCAGTCGAGCAATGCGTATTAGTAACAATTGATTACTGAAGTAATTTTGAATCTTCAGAGTAGGTCCATCGGGGCAGGATCAATGCCCTTAATTGCCAGCTCAGTGGCTTGGGTTTTCTTTCCAGATTTTTCTGTGCGTGCAAGGTGTGGTGCAGAGAAGGGGGGCAGCCACTGGTTGGTGTGGGAAGTATTGCAGAGCTGTTCTTTGCAAAACTGAAGTGAGGCAATTAGTTGTCCTGGGCTTGCACTTCTCAGTCCACGCTCTCTTTCACTGATCACACATGTTCATGGTCTCAGTATCTCTCGTGGATTGTTAAAGGAATTGGAACTGTTGGCAACTTGCAACAGTGGGCTGGGAGAAACACGCTGCCAGTATGAATGGGTCACACCGACATCTTGTGGAGAAATGAGAAAATAGCTGCGAAAAAAAATCAAGCTGCCTGCTGCAAGCTAACACCAGATAACACTATCAGTCCGTGAAATACTTGTACGGATTGACAAATCAAATGAAGAGAACTGCAATCTTTTAACTCACAACAGGCTATTTTCAAGCTAATATAAATTCTTTCTCAATATTTTGGAGAGGAGGCAAGAGGGCATAAATATTTGATTCATGCTGAAATCATGGAAAATAGAGAAAGCAGTTATCTTGGTAAAGCTGTACTGTAAATTGTAAAAATGTAAGGTGCACAGACTCATGAGAATAACACGGTTTTGATACGTATCTTAAGAAATCCAGGTGCATCCAGCTTGACACAACTTAGAAATAATAGATTACCTTCTTGCAATTCTCTGCATACTTGATTCCCCCAAAAGACGTATGCTATTCAACTATGACTGTAATTCAGTAACTGCTCACAGGGGGGAAAAGTGAAAAGGCTGGCAAGATGAAGTGAACTAGAAAAATCTAACAGGCTAAATTGAGAGCCATGTAATTATCCAAATTACTTTTACCAAAACACCCAAGGATGCCACTCATGTTCTACTTCACATGTCATTCAAAAGAGATGCTGTCACTTCAGGCTTGGCAATACATAAGACATGTAAGGAAGAGCAGGACTTGGTGGATTTTTCTGGTTCTGGCTTTATTATACACAATATGGGAGTTTAAGCTTTGTGGTGATTCTGAAGAGCTAGATAGTAAAATAAAATATATGTGAGAGTGGAATGTAGGGTGACATATATGGAAACTATAGAGTAAAGAGCTGTTTTCCACGTTGTATATAATATATTTTTATGGAGTGAGAAAATTATTGTGTCCTACTTGTGCCACTGAGTCCATTACTTCTTAGTGCTATGAATTGTCCTTTTAGCTGGATTGTTAGATCTGGATATATGTAAACTCTGACGGAATTAAACACGTAATCCCTCCTACTCCAAATATCAGCAGATACAGGGTGTTCTGTATGCAAAAAAAAAAGAGGAATTTTTTTTTATTAATGTCTTTTTCCAATCACATGCTATTTATATTGGTCAGTGAATCACAACATAACTCTTTCTGCAGCATGACTTCATGCTGTGTTATAAAACTTCTTGCAAGTTGTAAAGGCTGTGTTGTTACACAGCCTGCTTAACTGAAGGAAGGCTTCAGTCCATGGGTCATGTCCTTCAAAACCTGGAAAAGGCTGGATCTGCCCAACCTCTTGGAAAATCTCTCCAGGGCACTGATGCGCACTTGCAACTGTAAACTCAATCTCCTAATTTCAAGGGCCTTTTAAGAAGTGGAAAATTAATCTCCATTTTTTGCACTAAGAATCAAGTGTTTACTCATTTGTTAGGAAGCTGTTTAAGGACTATAAGTAAGCATGGAAAGAACTATCATTTTGACGTGTTACCTCCACTGTTAACAACATCTTTTTTTTGACATATTGAGATGATAGAATGGCAGATGAAGGATAAGGATGAGAGATGACAGGATCAAAGCAGTTGCTGTTGCAGTAACACCTTTACAGAACAGTGAAGTAATAAAAATTAAACTTACATAATAACGATTAAAAAATTTCAAGTTACTGTGAAAGTTACTTTGAAGTCACATCATGGAACTCTACAAGTATTTGCTTTATTATTCACATGGCTTGTTTTCTAAACATTTCTCTGTCTGTCATAGGCAAAGGTATCTATGCCTCAAAAATTCTTGGGAAACTCCTATAGAAAGCAAGCTATAGTATTGTATTTAAAGTGATAATAATCTGGTCACTTCTTGCACACAAAAGGGTAGAGAGGAAATGAATAATTAAGAGAGTAATGTGCCTAAGGGCTTGGAAGCTCTGTTTTGCCACCGAAAGGCAGAATCTAATATACTCTTGCTATAGAAACAGTCTTATTTTTCACTAGTTAAAAATTACCTAGTGTTCCAAGAAGAATGCCATTTTTCAGGTTTCCTTGTCTGCCTCACTGAAATCTTGACTTGAGACTTGATAGGAATAACACAAGGCAGCTGACTACAATGACTGGTGTATTTATTTTGGATCTGTCTAAACTTCTTAGCAAGTGCTCACTTGCTTATTTAGGATGTGAAACTCCTATTCCATGGATCAGATCTCCAGGTTTGTATACTTTGAGGTTGATCACTTTAGTAAAAACAATAGAAGTACTAAAAATCTCACCTATGAAGTTCTGGGAGTAGGAACATTTCTGCTGTTTAAAAATAGGTACTCCCTCAGGCTTCTAGGAGTAAGGGCTGGAAAATCTTGGACCTAAATTACACACAAAACATGGTTAACTTGTATTTAGCACAAAACTTCCATGATCTCATTTTGTTTATGCTTTTCTAAGAACAAAGTTAAGACTGAAGTTAAATAGCTAGAATGAAGATCTATGATGTGCTGTTGCTCTGGATATGTTTGTCAAGATAATTACTTCCCAGAAAATAGTTGAACTTACTAAATGAATGTTGGAATTTAAAATTTTCACTAAGTTGATGTGTCGGAAAGGACTAAAGGTATTACTGAATATGCTTTGTTGCTCAGCTACCATGAAAATACTGTGTTATGACATAAATGCTAGAGTTAAAACTACATTATAGCATACATATTTCCATATACTTAGGAGATTTTAGAGCGGTGGGCAATACTTTCTGAGTATTTGCTAGCATTGAGATATCAGCTTAATGGCCGTTTATATGAAGGTGTCCTGTGGCTTTAGCTAAAGTCTGTGACTTGGCACTGGATGCTGTATGAAGCCACTCTTTTAAGGCATCCTGTGCTGCTGCATCTGGCATCCTGCATCCTTTGTGACTATGTCTTGTGGGCACAATTAAAATCAGTAAGAATCTTTAACATCAAGAAAGTTCTCTAGGGCCAAGCAAAGAATTACCGATCACTCAGCCCAAAACTCACGGAGCCTAAAAGTCAACACCTTGGTCTGGCCAGCTACTGATTCCAGGGTAGAAGCACCTCATCCAGGAAGTCTTTAAAGAGCAACTGCTGTGATTACTGAATAATTTACAGAAAGAGTTTGCTATGGTTAGTGAAAAATTACTTTCTGGAGCCACATAAATGTGCTGTTCCATGTCAACATACCTTGGGAATTAACTTCTGTGATGAGCATCTTTAACTGAAAAGCAGCAGCTGAAGACTGGGTGGATCAGTAATGAGAGTGGAAGGCTGCCCCAAAATCTCAGCTGTAGAGTGACTGATAGTATTACAAAGCTAGTCTCTCCTTCCGGTTTCCAGTCTTAGAAGGAAAGCAAATAATTCCTTGGCAAACATACTGCCCCCCCTTGCCTGCCCACGTGGAGAAAGCCAACCAAAATCTGTCTCCTATGTCAGAATTGTTATTTCCTTCAGTGTTTGAGTTAGAACAATATTCTTACATTGCCTTAATTCCCTGACTTTGGCGATGTCAGGAAGGCCGCAATTTGTAAAATCTGATACTAGAAATCCTTTTTTGAAGGTACAGTTTTCAGTTAAATCTGAGGACCATATTCTGATGTATGAATCTCATAATCCTTTTATCATAATTGGAGTTGCACATATCAGATAAGAATTTACATCCTTGATTTTAATTTTATCATCCATACTGGTTCTGAAATTACATGTTCTTTCACAGTATGGGTTCAGCTCAGAAGACAGCACTTGGCCAGACTTTTCTTCAAGAACATAGATTAAGTTTACTGTGAATCTTGATTTACAGGAATTGAACAGCTATGATATTCCACAGACATGAGTAGTGAAGGCTTTAATGAAGTGTTAGACCTCAAATTTAAAACTTTTTTTCTCCTGTCTCTTATTTGAAGTTCTGTACATAGATGTTAGTATTTGAAAAATCGAAAAACATGTTTTCTGGCCTGCTTTGTACATTTGCTTTTACAAAAAGCATGCCATGTAGATTGGAAAAAAATAATGGCATATTTGTTTTTCTTCTTAAAGTCATTGCATCATATACTATCCTAGCAGAATCTCACTCAGTCTTTACCATACTGTTTAAGCAATGATCTCTGTACATGTAAACATTTGTAACATGTGACCAGATACCTGCTTAGTAGGTAAAATAGCACTTTCTTTTTATTGCTGCAGTACTCTTCTCCAAATAAATGTTCATCAATAAAGCTATTTTTATAATAATATAGAGCAGAATTGCTATGAAAGACCTATTGCTTGTATGTTATGCTGGAAGTCAGAAGACCCTTAATTCAACTTTATTGTACCAAGGTTTATGTTTAGATAGCATGTTATGCTGGAAATAAAATATTTGTAATGAGATCATGAGAGAGCAGTAATGTTTATAAAGGCAGATTTAACGCCCATGTTATAGAAATTGTTTTATTTTCACAGTAGAAGCTCTTTTTCCCATATTAATCTCTGCTGTATCAAGGAGTTAAATTAGGTCTATACGGACTAATAGGATAGTTCTGTAGCCATATTTCTAATCCTGGACTTTAGGTCGTTACCTACTCTTGGAGAGAAATTTAAAAAAATAATTCAGATCTTTGTCAGGCATTTTAAGTGTGTTAGCTATTTCTATTGTAGCATTCTTTGGAGTTGGTCAAAGTTACTTAAAAAAGGCCGACAAGCATGGACTCTGTTATTCATGAAGTGAGGTGGGGCTTCTCTGTGCTAGACATGAACAAAGCCACAGGAAGATCATTCACAGGAGTTGACCATAAGCAGAACACCAACCATAGAGGGGAATCTGAGCTAGTGCTGTTGGCATTTTGTATCAATTCAAAATGCTATACTGTCATTCTCTGTATAGCAATATATTTTGAAATGGATCGATAGAGAATTTAGAAGTAGAGAATGAGAGTGAAAGACAAAATGGATTGAACTAAAATGTTCTAAAATGGAAGAAATTTGATTACAAGTGTACAAGCAAGCTCTCATTCAGCAAAATATATTGAATGATAGTAGCTGAAGGCAGATGGATGTTGAATAATGACTGTCTGCCCAGTTCACCAACTCCTCTCATTGCTATTCCCATAGCATTCAGTGAGGTTATCAGGGAAGTAAGGGTTTCGAGATTAAACCTTATTCCAGCAAAACAATCTGTGAGAGAAAGAATCATCAGACAGTTTCAGATGGACTCCACACTGTCTCACGCCTATTCATTTTCTGTCACAGTTGGAATTTTGCTGTGGAAACAAATAGCAAAGAAAACAATAACAGGATTAAGAACAATGACAAACTATTAAGTCACATACCAGTGAAACCAGCCTATGACATTTTTTTCCACTGGCGCAATGTTAGATTTTTTTCGTTTGTTTTGCAATAGTTTTGCTTTTTTATGTACAAGATTTTTGGGGTTAAGCACATGACCCAACTGAAGAAGGTATGCTTTCTAGTTCCTCCCTACTCTGATACAGTTTGCCTGTTATTTTTGGTTTAGTTCTCCCACCCCAATCTGTGTAATTTGGAAAGAGGCCCCTTTTCTGCTCAAGAACAAGAATTAGGGTCTTGCTTGCCAAACCATGCTTCATTCTTTCTAGTTATAAGGAGTCACAAAGAGCAGCTAGCCATCAGCGAGCAAACAATAGCAATAGACTCTTTTATGAACTGTAATTCTGCAAGAACTAATGTGCACAGACTGCACAGCAATAGAGATTTGGGACCAACATACAAACAACTTGTAATTCTGTAATCCTGGGTCTCATCTAACACTGTAGAAAAGCAGCATATTTTAAGGTTAGATACTTAAATAGTGTAAGAGGACTCTGATATTTTGAGAGATCAAATTCAGTTTCTTGTTTGTATTTCACTTGCTCCCAGAGTCAATAACGCATCCTGATGATACTGTAAAGACACCAGACTGTCCTGCAATCTTGAAAACTCGTTCTACTGCTGCAGTTCTACTCTCTGATTATATAAAAACTCAAAGTTAATGTTTCTTCCCATCAGACACTGTATTTCCTTACTCTTTGAAGTCACTTTGTAAAGTCTGATAATAATTCTAATTTCCTGATCTAAAAAGTCCAGCATTATTTTCACACATTTTAGGCTTTTTTTCATCCATATCCAAGTGTAAAGTAAGTATTTAGATAGGTAGGTAATGGGCTTACAAAAGATGCTTGCTACATAACAATTACATATCAGGTGTACAACCACTTGCAAAATTCAGCCCCATTTGAACACAAAAAGGCATTAGGACTTTACAAAATGCAGCTGCTACAGTCACTTGTCTTCAACAGCTTGTTACTCGTAACATGCACAGCTCATAGGTGTGGGTGAGAGGCAGCTTTCTGCCTCTAAATGAGCTGCCATAGGAGACTGCTACACCAACTGTGCCTTTTGTACAAACTAATATCAAGTCAATTGCCTGCATTTACAGAATACCTGGACTGATCCCTTCTGCTACCAGATGCAACCCCCTGCAGTTATTACCTCCAGATGTGAAGAGAAAGGCTAGCAGAAATATCTGGCTCTATTAGCTTACACTTTGATCAACTACAGCAGGTCTGAGATGGAGTGTCAAGACTTGGCCTGCAGCAGTGTTGGTCACTCAGAACTGTACTTACAGATAATATTAAAACCGATCTAGCTGGGATGCTGCTTGATGCTAAATGTTGCAGAATCCTATCTGTCTTATATTAGGTATCCAAAATCAACAGATACTTTCACCTTCAACTTTCTGTGTCTTATTTCTTGTTGTGAAAGAAAGTAATAATAACATTCTCTCATCCTAAAGGATTGCTGTGAAAATGAACTAATATCGGTGAAGCACTTAGTATCATAGTGCTTGCCAAAGCAATGAATAATTCCCTCCTCAGAAGGGACTTGACAAGTGATGAGTAAATAATACATGGGGCCATATACAGCAATAATAACAGTAGAGAAAAAGGAAAATTGAATACTTATTAAGAGAGTAGTCAACTGGAAAATATACAGTAATGTAATTGGACAGCACATCATAATAGACAGGCACATGCTGACTAAGGTAAAGCTGCCTAGGATATCTGAAACCTAGCATTTTCTTCCTAAGTACCTGATTTTGATGTTGATTTTAATGTTGTGTTTTGAGTATTTACTTTGCTGTAGCCACAATTTAGTTTTCTATTCCTCTTTGTTTTGCAGTATGATACCTAATTTGCTGTGAGGATATGGGATATGTAGAAAGAAAGAGTCACGCCTGGAAAACACTTGAGATAGTAATGCAAAGTTTTCTAAACTGAAGTTAGATCTGACCATACTGTGACTCCATCTACTCCTCCTTTGTGGGAGTTATGAGTCAGCTTATGTGGTAAATTGAAACCTCTTGGTAGTTCCGTGTCTGGAGACCAAACCTATTGGCTATGTTCTGCCCGCTGTCCCAGCAGAGATAAACCAGAATTTCCCCATCCACAGCAGGAATGATATCAGGAAAGGTAGGCAGGACCTGGTAGGATCTAGGTTAAAATGCCTCTATTGGAATTTTCTGTTTGTATCCCACCGAAACTGTTGGGAATTTTACCAATATCTGTTTGTATGCACTAATATGACTTAGACCTCTGGAAGCTAAATATCAAACAGGGAACGTGTGAAAAACATTATTTCTGCCCAAGGCTCATTTAGTTCTGAAACACAGCATTGATATGAATGTCAAGCTGCTGAACAGGGTGAAAAGGAAGAATTAGTGATCTATATTAAAGACGGTCATTTGCTCTAAACACAAAAGTACTGTGCTTTTTGCTCACAATATATACAGCTTTACTTGAAAGTTTCTCTCAGTCTTCAGTTATTTTAGTACCACTGCTTATGATTTTTCATGTGTTCAGAGTAACATTAATCTTTAGCCTTAATTCCCTCAGTAAGCATTAACAGAGTCACATGTTAATGAATGAACAGACTCACCTTCCTTGTCTTCTTAAAACCTCCACATAAAAGCAACCGATCAAATGTCATGTTGGTTATACAGAAAGCTTTAGTTTATTATTTAGCCAGGACTACAAAAATCAGGTATGATCGAAATCCATTCTTCATGCTGAAATGAATCAGAAATAAAATAGAGCAGATATTCCTCCTCCCATATTCTTCATATGGGTTAAAGACAAGAAGCCTATACTTTGGCTGCCGGCTTCTCCCTCAAGAGAAAAAAAGAAAAACACATTAGTGAGACTCAAAGGATGTAAAGCATGCTTTGGACTTGCCCCCATTGCTGAAATATATACAGTTACAACACAGAATACCTAACACTTCATTTGTGACCTATTTTCCTGATCTGAGATTCAGTTTGGCTGAGAGGTCTGTCAATGTCTTTTAAATTGCAATTCCCTTTAATCTGTCATGGGCTAGCTACTTGCCAGTTTTTCCCATCCTCAAGATGACGTAGGGGACACTTAAAGGACAAAAGCAGTTTATTCCTAACCAAGAATTCTTCAAGATGGACTCAGAATATTCATACCCTTATCTTGCATTCCCCCACATTTGGAGTTGTAATTGTATGTAGGGTACATAAAAAAATGCACTGAAGGGGCTGAATTCACAAGCTGTCTTTAGACCCTCATCCCAACCCTATGTAGGAACAGTGGGGAAAGAGATACGGTGCTATTGTAAAGTTCCTACCCACGCGGTAAATTGCCTGAGTGGAAATGCATTTCCAAGTGTACATGCTCTCTGTCATACTTATTATTATACCCTTGACTAGAGCGCGATTGAACCTCTTGGCTGCTCCCTTGCACATCTGCAGCACTACTGGGTTTGTGTTGTTTGGGTGATTGTCACTAACTGTGTTGTTTGTACGGCTGATGATCTTGCCTTTGTTTTATTCACCAGCAGAATACTAGTTTGCAAACAACCCATGAAAGAATTCCCAGGCTAGGCTTAGCTCACTGTAGTAGTATTAATGGCTTCTGTCTACAAAGAGCTTTTACAGGATGAAGTTACTTGAGTTCAATTTAAAATTAACAACGGTAGGCCCACCTTTCAGATCTCTTTTAGGTGAAGTTTATAGTGAAATTGAATTTTCCATATGTAAGGTCAGAAAAGGAGCAAAGCGACAAAAGGATGAAATATCTAGTTTTCTAATACCTATACTGTAGAAAGAATAAAAATAAGCCTCAGAGACTTGTTGGAAATTAATATGAAAAAATGTTTCAATGATAACAAGTGAGTTAAGTGGCTGTATGTGCTAATGTGCTAAACTGCATATGTGAAAAATGAGAATATTTGTGGATAATTGTGAGCACAAAAGCATAGCAGTAAATTTACTGACAGAATAAAATTATCTTTAAACTGTCCTAGAATGTCAGACATTAGGTACAGTCCTCTGCTACCCTGCGTGGCTGAGGTACAATAAGTAATACCAGGAGCAACAAGATCTCTTATTTATATGCTTCTCTCTCTATAGATACTGTAACTCACATTTCCGTGGTAGATGCTAGTAAGATATACAAGATTTAAAAAGCAAATCTCAGACATGAGACTTTCTGAGTACAGACTGAAAGAAAATTCAAAATTATTTGTAGGAAGTGTGCCCAGATATTACTCTGAATATGGGGATTATCATTTGTGTAATAAAAAAGGAGCTGTGAGTGTAGTTTCTGACAAAAACCCATGTAAGACAAATTTCAGATATGCAATCTTGACCAAACAAACCCCAGTGTTAGTATTTCACTCACTAGATCTTACATCACTTTTTCCCAATTTTTGTCTTTTTCTTAAGTCTATGCATTGTTCGCTGGTTTTCTGTCACAGTAGATACAAAGCTTTTCCTGATCTTCCCTAGCTGTTTCCTTGCATAGAAAGTGGGAGATCTTCAGAAGTCTTTTTTATCTCCTGAAATGTCCTTGATGACTGTAAGAATTCCCTTACTGGTGGGGTTGATTTGGTTTTTGGTTTGTTTGTTTGGGCAAAGGTGTCCATTTTTTGTTGTTGTGTTGTTGCTTTTTAAAAATCGAATCTGGAAAGAAAAGGATCTTTAAAAAGATCATTCATTTTTGTGGTTTGACCTTGTCTGGCAGCCAGGTGCCCACCAAGCCACTCTGTCAGTTCCCTGCTCTCCTCTTCTCAGCTAGATCAGGGGGAGAAAATAAGATGAAACTCGTAGCTAAAGACAAAGGCAGTTTAATGAAAGCAAAGCAAGGCTGCATGTAGAAGTAAAAGAAAACGAGGAGTTATTCTCCACTTCTATCAGCAGGCAATGTCAGGCACATCACAGGGAAGCAGGGCTCCAATACACATGGCAGTTGCTCTTGAGGACAAGATGATGCCCTTCCTCCTCCTTTTTCTAGCTTTTTATAATTGAGCTGATGCCATGTGGTATGGAATATCCCTTTGGTCAGCTTGGGTCAGCTGTCCCAGTTGTGGCCCCTCCCAAGATCTTGTCTACCCCATCCCGCTGTGGGGCGGAGGGGAATGTTGAAAAAACCCCCAGTGTTGGTGCTGTGTGAGCCCTGCTCAGCTGTAGCCATACACACACGTGTGTTTTCAGCACCTTTCTAGCTCTCAATATAAAGCCCAGCACTGTGAGGGCTGCTATGGGGAAAATTAACTCCAGCTCAGACTCAGTACATTCATTTATGAGTTCTTGAAAACTGGGATTTGAAGCATAGATTCTCTTTTGGTTTCTATTCATAAAGTAGATTGTACATACGACAAAATCGCTAACTCTGCCTCACCAGCCAATAAGAAATTACAGGAATCTTGGGATCAAATTGTCAAAAATTTACTACCTTTTCAGATGGCAATACTCTTTGAAGTATGCATAAAAAAAGGTTCTTTCCTTCCTTCTTGTAACTTTTCAGGTTGTCCTGATGTTTTTCTAGATAACACGCATGGTAATAAGAAGAGCTGACAGGGAATACATAATTTTCACGCTCACTTAAGTCAGAACTCCTATAGCACACTTCCACAGGCAATGAGGGTGCTTTGTATAGCATTGACTTCTAGACAGAGATTTCACATTCCTCGCTGTCACTTGACGAAATTTTCATTATAGGATAGCAGATCTGGCAAAGATAATGAAAGTTTTAAAAAAATCTAGATCTATGATTTTAGCTTTATGAAAACTTTAGATATTTATATTAAAGAGCAAGTTTTGATACAGTAAAATAGAGTTGAAAACAAGCGTTAGCAAAACACTTTCTTCATTTCAGTCTTTAGTTGAAAAACAGAAGTGCAGATGAGTATGTATCATTAAGTATAACTGAAATAGTGCCTAGTTTACGGGGAAATTCAGCTAAGACAGAGTGCGACCACAATCTGAGGAGTGTACAACCAAGAAATGTGTTTTATCCAGGATTACCATAAGCATAGCTGGCATAAACCACATGATTTTCTCTCTTAACTATATACTTACAATTTCCTGTAAATAATAACATGGAATAGTAGCTAGTCATTTGCGGTTTGTATGAAATAAGGAGACTATAAAAGAAGTGAGCATTCTGCCTATTCTTAGTTTGTAGTTACTTCTAACTAGAAAGTATACAGAATTGATCTCATTCCTGAGCCTCTGCAATTCTTAATGCATATTTACCGGTACAGACATACTGCAGAAAGTCTGTCAAGAGGGAGTCATCCTAACAGAAATCTACTCAAATTTCCCTTCCTGAGTCTCAAAGCAAGTTAATAGAGCCTGAAAAGTTAGAGGCAGTGGTGGAAAATGCTGAGAGATGCTCTGATTCAAGGCAACTTGCCTATGTCTGTGAGCAGAAGAGCTTTTTTAGGGTTCTAAAAAGCTAAGGTTTTTAGTTGGTTAGGGTTTTTAGCCTAGGTTAGGGTTCTTTGCTGATATTTAAAATCAGCTGTTTGGCACCTCCATTGTCCTTTTGAATCCCTTTGGTTAGAAAATACTAACCGGACTTTTTAATGTAGTAATGCGCTGTGTTTTCAGATACAGTGACTAATTGTTATTATCTCACACAAAAACAGTTTACACAAATCTGCCCTTGGCCATAGTAAGGGCAGGTTCAGATTTAATAGAATTGTTAATTAACATCTCTATTAATCTCGAACATCCTCCCAGTAAAACCAAGCCAATGACAGCCGAACACACTCTGTTCTTTCCAGACTGAATCCTTCCCTGCCAGTGATCATCTTCTGTTCTCCAGGTCAAAGGAACAGTTGTTCCTTTGTTAAATGGCAATAAGCCTAAGTCCATGCTTTGTGTGAACAAATAGTTATATATATTTAATACACTTCAAAAGTCTAAATGTCATAGTTGAAATATTAAGGTGTTACAACAGGCTTTGCGTCTAGCTGTTTTCTACACCTGATTTTACACAGCACACATAAGCAAAATTAAATTGTTTAAATAGCTTAATGTCATACAACTGGTTCAGTCAGTAATGTCCTTAACGCTTGCTACACCGTATTTTTCCTGAAAGGATTATGTGCAATTTACCCTATTACCCTACTATTATTTTGCCTTGTTTAGGAGAGGAAGAAATATTTCTCAAAAATTATATTCTGCAGGGAGCAATAAAGAGGAATGTAAACCTTGGATATATCATTATATGTTCTACCAGCTGATGGAACCATCTTTATACTGCTGTACGAATACTACCAGTATCCTAATAGCTCTTCAAAAGGTAGCAATGGCAATAAAGGTTTCCTTGCCCAAAGAAAAAAGGGCCAGGCTGACAAACCATTCCATTTTGAGTCATGGAAATCAGCTGAAATCTGTGGAAGCTTTTCTTACCGATACCAGTGGCAATAAGCAAATTTAATGTCCAGGCACTGCCAAAGTAAACAACAGTATGTGACCTTGCTACCTGTTTTGCAAGATCTTACTGGGAGTGAAGCTGGAGTGTGTAAAGTGTGGGCTGTTAGTATACGAGACCTGGCAACAACCTACCTGCTTATTTTTGGCTGCCCCTTCCCTTCCCTGACTGTGCAGTCAGGTGAATGCTTCCTCTAGGAAGGGTGGGAGCTGAAACCCAAGGGGAGCCTTCAATGGGAGGAAGAAAAGGCCTCTAAGTTTTAAGATGTGAGTGGACTGTGAAGGGAGGAGAGTCTACTGGGAGTGAGGGAGACAGAAGGATGTGTCCTGTATCCTGGCATCTGAAGGCATGAGGGCCAGTGAGTGTGTGGAGAAATTCCCCAAAGCCCAGAACTTCCCTCGTCCTTCTCATTCCTTTTACTATAATCCCACACCTTTCCGAAGACCTGACTTTTTCCAGTCATCCTTCTCCTAAACTCACTCCCCATTCCACTTTCCCTGCTTTCAATCTGTTCTAAGGAACAAAACTCTCAAATATACTTGCTAAGCCCTGTCACTTTTTCACCACAGCAAAACTTGATACTGATTTTTTCCGTTTATTACTGATCAATCTTGAGCTTCTGAGACTTCATAAAATCCATTCTCTGACTCCCTGAAGGTGTACACACTGGCCTGAGAGCTAAAATATTAATTGTATTTCTCCTACAATATTCTAGAAGTCAATGGATTTAAACAGAATCCCAGCATGTGATATCACACTTTATACCAATACCGTATCTGTTGCCATTTTCCTATGTTAAAAGGATGCAGAAGCCCCACTGTATGCTATATAACCTGTTCTCATTCCTAGTGAGTGGCTTCCAGTCATTCTGGAAGAGTATTACTGGAAGGATCTTCTGGTCAGAGGACAAGATACAGTAGAGAGCTGTCAGAGTGACAGTGTTTCAGGGTTGGCTGCCCATCTCCCCACAGATGGTGTTTTACTGTCTCTCATTAAAAAATGTCCAATGCAGAGAGTAACAGTGTCAGATTGTGTCATGCTAATTTAGCCTAAATTCAGTGATAAAATATGTATTTCAAAAATACACAGGCTATATGGGTCAATGTTGTTTTTTTTATATAATTGCATATTTTTCATTCTACTACTACTATTTTCATTAAAGTTAGTTTTGTTTTCTTTTCCAATCCATAACTCTCTGTTCCTTATTCCCTTCCTCTTCCCCTTTGGGAAAGGAGAGAGGTTAATGGAGAGCATCTGTCGTTTGTTGGCCATTGACAATAAGGCCTATGGAAAGTTCAGCTCAATTACTGGAAAACCCTTTATATGCAAGTCAGGTATCAGTGTCTTGCTTCTAATTGAAAGCAATTTTTTATTTGGAACATGACTAGGGTCTTCAAATCAAGTACCTGGATCTTTGCAAACAGGGGCATAGGCTTTTCTCCATTCTTCTGAAGAGAAGATGTTCTCATGATTGCTATAATACATAAGGTTATGCTGAAGATGCAAATACTGGATGCAAATACTCTTTATGTTTTTAAGTAGCTTTCTGCATGTGATTTCAGAATTGTTAAGATAATCCATTTTGCATGGGGATCGTTTCTTATTTCCACTCACACTACCAGAACATTTTCTTAAATATCTGTAATATAACCTCCAAGAGGAAGTTGAATAAATAAAAACCTTAAAATTAAATATCATAGAAACTTTCTGGTTGGAAGAGACCTTTCAAGATCATCAAGTCTGTTAACCCAGCACTGTCAGGTCATCACTAAACTACATCCTTAAGTGTCATGTCTACATGTCTTTTAAATATCTACAGGGACGGTGAGTACACCACTTCCCTGGGCAACTTGTTCCAATGCTTTACAACTCTTTCTCTGAAGAAATTTTTCCTGATGTCCAAACTAAACCATCCCTAATGCAACTTCAGGCCATTTCCTCTTGTCTTATTGCTTGTTCCTTGGGAGGACAAACGTCTCCCCCCATCACTACAACCTCTTTTCAGGTATTTGTAGACAGTGAGAAGGTCTCCCCTGAACCTTATCTTCTCCAGGCTACACACCACCAGTTTCCTCAGCCACTCCTAAGAGTTGTGCTCTAGCTTTGTTGACCTTCTCTGGACATGCTTCAGCACCTCAATGTCCTTCTTGTAGTGAGGGGCCCAAAACTGAACACAGGATTTGACTTGTGGTCTCACTGGTGCTGAGTACAGAGGGACAATCACTTCCTTACTTCTGCTGGTCACGCTACTTTTGATACAGGCCAGGATGCCGTTGGCCGCCTTTGTCACTTGAGCACACTGCTGGCTCATCTTCAGCTGGCTGTTGATCAACCCTCCCTGGTCCTTTTCCACCTGGCAGATTTCCAGCCACTCTTCCCCAAGC
>VWZK01010972.1:0-19519 GCA_013396935.1 Baryphthengus martii
TAAAAACCCCTAGTATTTACAATAGTTTTCACTTATAATTGCTCCATATAACTCATTTTTATTTAACATTTTTAAGAAGAATAACATTTAAAAAAACCCTACTATTTACAATAGTTTTTATTTATAATTGCTCCATATAACTAATTTTTATTTATAATTGCTCCATATAACTAGTTTTTATTTATAATTACTCCATATAACTACTTCAGACTACAGAAGTATGGTTCACATCAAAATTTCACCCAGAATTGTTAATTTTACTTGAAAACAGCTTTATTTTCAGTCTCAGACTTCTCTGCTTTAGTGTGAGTGTGGTCTGGAAAGCACATCTTAAACATGTGAGCACATTTGTAATGGGCGGTTTGAAAGGAACAGGATTCTTCCAGTGTCTTGCTTATGCAAATGGTGATTAGTTGTGATTGGGACTCCCAGCAGATGTCCAACACGTAATTATTCTGAAATAGTGAGAGAGCTGATATACTGTTCTTTATAAGGTATAATGACAGGTATCTTTAATCAGTGTGTTGGGGGCACCACTTGTGATAATTACTGATGAAATCTTTAATCTTCGGTTGCCTGAAGATAAATGGCTGATCTTTAGAAAGAACTAGATGATTTCCGAGCTGGAGCAGAAATGGTGGCAACTAATAATGTGGCACAATAACTGGTTTCTTTAATCATTGGCATATTTCTGTTCTGTGGCTCTTACTTTTTGATCTGGCATACGCAGGGTACAGCAAGGCAATGCCATGTATTATAATAGAGTTCAAAACTGAGGTTAATTTGGGATTAGGCTTCAAATATGATGTTGAAAATGCTTTGCAGTCTTTTCTCTGTGGGTGCTGAATGAAAATGCCATGAAATCATCTGGAGATTCTTGTGAGACTCCAGACAGCGTGGTGATAAAGTCTCTTTCTGTAGAAAATCCCCAGGAATTGCTTGTATTGGACTGATGATTTGTTGCTTTTGAAAATCAATAGAATTTGCGTAGGAAATTCTGTTTTTCATATCTTCTTTTTTTTTTGTTCTATTTTTTTGTAATCTTTATGTATTGGAAAGAGTCAGATTCCTGCATTCTCTTTACAAATCTCCTTTCTTTGCATACCACGGTGAAAAAGTCAATTTCATCTAGACTTGTAGAACTGAAAAGGAGTTTTTTTGGCTAATTTAGAGTAGTTGTGAGTAGTGTGGTAAAAGGCAGACTGAGCATGGAGAATTTATTCCTCTTTCACTGCTACTATTAGAGTTAAATACTGAAGAACTTACTTGGCTCCCATCCCCATAATTTCTCACTTCAGAGCTAAAATCCACTCATGTGGTTTGTACAGTCGTTCATTCGACTGACATTTTTTCGGTTACAGTTTTCCCTTTCTGTAGATTTCACCATTGATTTTTGAGGAGGTTTGTAGGAGCGGGCTCAGGACAGATGTTTCTTTCTTTCTTCCCTGAAACGGAGGGCGCGAGCAGCAGGAACAGCCTTTCTACTCTTCGGTTTAGGAAGTGGACTTGGCTGCTCTCTGCCTTTTGATAGAGTGCTCTGAGTCACTTTTTCTTTCTTCTCGGTACTTTTTTTCCCAGTGGTACTTTGTTGAAAAATTATCTTCATATGCCTTAAAGAATACTACAGTAATTCCCACTGACTGATGATGAGAGAGTTCTTGAAAGGAGACCTAATCCACTTTCATAGCTTCTGAGCTGAGGGCCTTTGCAACAGCAGCACAGATACCGACAACAGCACTGTTGAGATCCATCACCTGGAAGCCAACCCTTTGCTATTGGCAGGTATCCCAGACAGCAGCTCAGGGACTGGGGAATGAGCAAAAGAGATTCTTTTTCCAACCACTTTGTCTTGTTTTGTGGAAACAAATCTTCAAGTGACAGCAAGAGCCTGTACCTCTGTTGAAAGCCGTCACGCCAGTCATAATCACCCACAATCATTTTTGCATCTCGGGGGAATTACGTTTTGATGCAGTGCTTGGGAGGAACACTTAGAAGCACAGTCCCTACAACATCAGCTTGTACACAAGCATCTGCCCCTGCTCCAGTGATCTCACGAGTTCTGTGAGCAGCAGACAAGTTGCAGCGGTTTCACAAAGAGAAAAAAAATGGTCTAAGAGAGTAGAGATGGATCACTGTGTTATGGTTCTCAAAAGGATTGCCGGACAGTGGTGAGTAACATAAGCCAAAAGTTTAGCCAGTATAGATAAAGCATTTTTTGAAGCTTCATGACAAGATAAGCATAATTTTAGAAGCTCTTGAGTACAAGAATCGTTTCTCCTGAAGTTAATTTGACTTAATCACATGTTCACAGTCTGTACTGGAGGGTTTTGATGAATGATAAAGTATTTTGGGGCAGAATTGAGTAGTGCTTCAAGGAAGAGCTTGCAGTGTTTGCTCAAAGGTTGGACTAGATGATCTTGAAGGTCTCTTCGAACCAAAGACATTCTGTGATTCTGTGAAGATCTTTTCATAACCAAGAAAGGTGTGTGAGTATTCAGGCAGTTAGACAAATGAGTATTCAGGTGAGAATCTGGGTCTAAAGATGAGTTTGGGGTAAACTAGACACAGTTCGAAGCATACGAGCTTACACTGCTTCTTTGACTGGCAGAAACCTTGAGAAATGAGGCTTCCAGTCAGTCTGGTTTTACAGTAGTGTTCACCTCTGCTATCCTCAGCTTCATAGTGTGGTATTTGAGTAGGGTCTGGTGCAGTCATGCTGTCTGTGCACTCAGTCACTACATTATCCCAGAGTATCTGGGTGTGTCATGAAGTGTGAAGGAGCTGCAGCATCGTCCTTCTGTAGCCTCTGGTTTCTAGTAAGCCAGATAAGGCCAACAGCCTGTTCCCATCACTTTCCTCCTTGTTGTGTTCATAGAAGCACAGGCTGTTTTGTTCTGGAAGGTCATTTAGTCCAACCCTCTGCAATGAGCAGGGACATCTTCAACTCGATCAGATTGCCCAGAGTCCCATTCAACCTGACTTTGAATGATTCCAGGAATGGGGCATCTGTCACCTCTCTGGACAATCTATTCCAATGTTTCACCACCCTCATAATCAAAAAATTCTTTCTTATGTCTAATCTAAATCTACCCTCTTTTACTTTAAAACCATTACCCCTGGTCCTGTTACAACAGGTCCCATCTTTCTTATAAGCCTGCTTTAAGTATTGAAAGGCTGCAGTAAGGTCTCCCAAGATGTTCCCCAAGTCTTTCCATCTGCAAGAGAAAACCGGTTGAAGATACTCTATATGCTCTTTGATCACCCAAATCACAAGTCATTTTCATCTCAGAGGTTTTTGTTACCTCCTGAAGCAATCTGCAAGGTTTCTGTTGGAATTAGATGTACCTGGCATTGCTAGATGGAATTGGCTGATGAGAAGCAAGTGTAAAAGCCTAAACAGGACAGAAGGTTACCTCCAAAGCAGTGTTAAGTCATGATCCTGGGGGTGGTAAAGCACTATTTTTTGCTCTAGGTGTTGTGTTTCTGTTGTAAACAATTGCAATTTGACTCCCCAGAGCTGTCAGTCAAATCCTCTTTCTCCTCTGCTGAGCTCTGTAGAAATATTTTATTTAAAACCATAAAATGATGACCTGCAGAATAAATGGTAAGCTACTCATGGCTCGTGAAATTTGATTGTCTTTGAGTGTAAATTACTTGAGGGCTGGTATATGTACTATGCATAATACAGGAGGTATCTACTGGGCTAGGAAAATGAACCTGTGAAAATGTAATAATTATGCAAATTTATACAGCTACAGCTATTCAAAAGCTCCCCATTTTGTTGCAGTAAATTATAGCAAATTAATATAATTGCCTTAAAGTAACATATCCAGGAAAGTTTCTGATTAGCCATTACTTCTGTTTCACTGTTAAAATAGAAATTGTGGATTTCTGAACTGATAAAAAGGACTGGATCTTGTTTTATAATTGGCTTTGCAATTTGATGTATGTTTGCATGCATGTCAAAGAGCTATAAATGATTCATTGCCTGGAAGTGTCATAAGTGAAGACTTCAGGAGTGCAGCATAATGACAGCATGAGACATTGAGTTGTTTCCTGGCAGCAAAAGGCATGGAAGCCACATCCCCCGACATCAAAGAAAAGAGACCAACCTTATAGCACCTAGACCAAAGTGGCTCATTTCTTGTGCAGCCTGATTGTAAGAAGGAAACCTGTGCCTGTAACCAGGGCTTACACCAGGGTGTAATTGGTTGAAATAAAGTAATACTCCAGAAAAAAATTAGATTTTGAAACATTGCTAAGAGAAAAATGCGATGCATCTCATATGGTCGCTTTGAAACCTTGAATTGTCTGAATGGTGGAATTCTCTGAGCCACAGAATTATCTTCAGCAAAATGAGGGGGAATTGATTCGTCTTACTTCTGTTGTTTGTCTTCACAGTACAATAATGGACAGAATTCAGGTAACCTGAAAAATACTTTGTTTAGAACCGATCATTACTTTTTTTTCACCATTTTTTTTAGACCATAAGGTAGGTGGTAGAGCACATTGCTGGAAGAAGCTTCTGTGAACTGTGTAGGATTTCCCACAATTGTGCAAGATAACAGTACTGGCGGTTCCTACAGTCCTTGTTCAGAAAGGACAGGATCTTTGAGGATTGTGACATAAACCAATATTTGGGCAATTTGAGAAAGACTGCCTGAAGGCATGAAATTCCTTGTCAGGGCTTAGGTTTGGATTTTCTTTTCTTTGTTTACCTCTGTCTCCTCAGTGAGTGGTTGATACTTAACTCTGATCGATTGCAAAACACAAGACTTGTTGGACTTCTGTTCTTACCCGGTTTGACAGAGCCTGTGCAAATCAGTGTTTTACTCACATCTTGGGGGAAAAATAAGAAATCAATCATGAACCAAATAGAAACAGGGGGATATGCAAGAACATTTGCAAATAATAGTACAAAGTAATAGTGCTATCAATAGAAACATAATTTCTTCCCACCTCCATATGACTCATAGAAACCTACTTGGTAGCCCTGTGGCTGTGTAACACACTGAAAGAAACAGTAAAAAAAAAACAAAAAAAAACCTGCCTTATTAACAAAATGTCAAACAGCTTAAAAAATGAACCCCTAAAGGTTGAAGTAATTTGTCTCTGCCAAAAGGCAACTAAATATTTCCTCTTTAGCCATTGTTTGACAGTGTTACTGATGTTTAAATTTACCAAGCTGAAGAAGAGATCAGAAATAGTGTTATGATTGTTCTAATTTTTATCTCCATTTGTGAAGATGAAGCTATTTAATTGGCATGCAGCAATTGCTCTGTTTATAGAGATCTCCACGCTGAATTCTGGGCAAAGCTCTCAAATACATAGATTTGGGTGGACATGGCTGGCACCATATCCTTTCTCTCCTATGAGACTGTGTCATCAAGAACTGAAATGACCCACTGGGAAACTATTTTCAGATAATACCTATTGTAAAAGTCATTTCAGAAGCCAAGCCAGTGGGAGCAGGACGACAGCATTCAAAGTGATTTTGGCCACCTGCAGATGTACTCTGAAAAGCAAAGAGTGTAATTCGTAAACATCCTGTTGATAGGCAGGAATGACAGCATATCACAAATCCCAAGAAGCTTGTGTTCCCATACCCTTTCTTTTAAAATAATTCACAGGCCTTCTTGGTTTCTTGATGTCACTGTGGCCCTGTTGGAAGACAGTAGATATGCGTTCCTCATAGCTAATACCAGTGGGGTTTGATTAGAGCAAAGGCTCAGTCCATTAGATTGGTAGGGAATGTACACAAATGCTGTAGTGCAAAAGAAATATCTCTTATTTTATACTGCATGATGCTTGAATGATAGTCAGATTTTACTTGCAGCAGCAGCAAACTCATTAAGATCTTTTCTGCAAAATGTGTAATGTAAATGAGGAAATTTGTCGTATCATTTAAGTGAGACTTGCTTTTTGATAATCTTTTTAGTATCCTTCCTGCCTAATTCTTTATGTATTCATTACTTTGGACAGAAGGATCCCTGTCTTTGCCTTTGAATCTTCCCTTCTACACAAATGTCAAACACATTCGTCTCAATGATGCCTGAGAAGCAAATTCTATTTATACTTTTTAGTTTACACCAGTTGTGGAAGAAGAGACAGAAACAGAACAGGGAAATACTTTCTTTATAAGTTGACCTAACAAGTTCTTTTTTTCCCAGTTTGGGCAGCAAGCTGTAAAATCAATTATTCCTGTAGCTCTAGTCATACATGAACAGAGATCCAAGCCTGAAGTCTCTTTCTCTCCAGTAGTAACTGGCAGTATTTAATAGAGCCTGGCATTTCTAAATAGGAAGCTGTGGTCCCTGCTGTTGCTTTTATTAAATAAAGGACATTTCAGAGTGACCATTTGCTCTGGATCTGTACGTCAGAAAGCAACACTGAGCCAAGTAGTTCGTTGCGTGAGTGTGATACAAGTTCACTGTGTTTAAGAGAACGTTGTGCCAAACAGTATGAGAGAAATGACATCTGCAAGAGAACTGTTTTTTACTAATTTGTTTGGCAGGTCCAAAGTAGCCCACATGCTCTGGCTAAGTAGTTTCAGTTGGCTGTGGCCATACTGTCCTGCAGGGAACACTGTAAGGACAACACATCATGAGACCTTCACTTCCCTACACACCTCTTTGCTTCCATCTCAGGTCCCTCCAGTTCCTGCTTTTTCTCTAAGTTAGAGGATTTCCAAGAGCACGCTGGATCCAGACAAATACATCCTCTGGGACTGGTTGTCAGCTCCTTGGAGCCAGCAGTTACCACTGGGTGAAGAATTAAGTCTGAAACAGTCGTACTGCTTGAGGGAAGAAAATATCTATTTAAATTCGGGACGCCCCGCAGTTCTCTGCCTCTGCCTGCACCTGAAAAGAGTTGCTCAGATGATCTTTCTGAGCATTACTTTTCTCAAATGCAAAACAGGGAAAAAGATACTAACTTATTTATGATGCACTTCAGATTTTATAAATGACAGCTGCTATATAAAACCAGAGCCTGTTAATATTTGTGCGTTGTTTTTTATTGCCATTGATATTTCAGTATTTCCAGACTGACATAAATATAACCCCTCAATTAAATTCTGATTCTTACTCCAGAAGCTGGAGACTTAAAAAAGTAAATTAAATTAGAAGCTCTGTTGCCTTTAAGCCCTGAAATGTCACAGTTCACTAGGAAAGGACAATTCAAAACTGTATGAATTACTTTCAATTTGTTTTCAGTGTGCGCTGAAGTGGAACTTCTCTGCCCATCTCTGAATTGTCTGCATCCAAGCTTCTGGTTTAATTTTCCATCATACCCAGTCTGTGGAGAGCAGGGAGCATTTCTAGGGAATAATGTTGATTAACATCAACATTTGAAGCAGAGAGGATGAACTGGCCTCCAAAAATGCCTATTTCTTTCTATGTGCTATGAAGGGAATACAGGGTGATAAACTGAACTGGACACGTTTACAGTACAAATATGAAATTTTTGCTAGATACTAATCTCACCATTCCTATGTGAGCAACCTAGGACACGTGCTAGAGTGTTGAACATTGCTGCCTATGTAATTAATTGCAGACTTTTAAAAAAGAAAACTATTAGGATGCTATAAAATCCTGGGAAGCACATGTTTGTTTATTTCTTCATGTATTTAGTATCAGACAGGACATAGCATTGATGCAAAGAGAAAAATTCCTCCGCCAGCTGCTAACCTGCATGATCAGATAGCAGAAAGTCACCATCTCCACCCCAGTCAGAGTAGCACCTGAACTTACCCTTTCCTGTTGCTGTGTATAAAAGCTGAATCAAACCATTTTTGGTATTTTCTGTTGTCCTGTAAGCCAGTTCTAATGGCATGGTTGCATTATGCCACTCAACAGGATCTTCTGTATGTGTGAGTGTGTACTTACAGGTGGGAGAGGCAAAAAATTATTAACAAGTGTCCTTTTGAAACTTGACTGGTTTTATGCCTGCTCCCTGCAGGGATGTGTAATAACAAGGCAGTTCTTCAGCTCAGGGGTCCTTGTTTGATCACAGCAACAGGAGCAGATTTGCTTTCCTTATCTGTGAGTAAGCAGCATGGACTGTCTTTAATCAGAAAGGGCACTAAGGCCCTTTTTGATGTCTCCAATGTATCATTTTCTTTAGGTAAGAATTTACACTCCATGTGTGTGTATGTATTTAGAAATAATAAACTTAAAATTCCGTATAAACCCTGCTTTTTATATATATATTTCTGTCTCTCTATCTATCTGTGAATCTAAGCTGGCCCCTTTTTTGCATAAACAATTATTTTCAGATAGTTGGTAAAACAACAATTTTTTTTTTCCCATAAAATATTTATTTAGTATTGCTGTATCATCCCTCAGCCAAAGGATACTCCCGAGTGTTTTGTGAATGTTCCCTACACGGAGTCTTAATAATAGCAAGATAAAAACACGGACTAATACATGTCATTTTCGTACATATATCCTACAGAGGGAAAGGAAAGCATATGACTTTTCCTGTGCCAGATTATTCAATGCTCAACTTGGAAGAAGTATGCTTCCTGTCAGACACCTGCTCTAGCTTTCATGAGATGTCTTCCTCAGTGCTGAATTTACAGCTACAGAAATGTTTTTATGGCTTTAATTTTCTCTGTACTGATGTATAACCCTAGAGATCAGGTGGAGGAAACAGGTTTTGTTTTTTTTCTCTTATTCATCATCATCAGAATTGCTTATAGACTTCTAAAGAATACCCTGTGTGTGCTTTTACATGAGGAGCTATCATGATTGTAGACACTTGGGAGGATATATAGGATGGAACTTCACCTCCAGACACTAGGTTCAGTTTTCCAAATGATGTGAGAAATACACTTCAGATAAGCTAACAAGATTTTAGAATTTGGCTTCGTTTCTATTGAATAGAAATTTTAAAAAATGTGAAATGTCCCCGAAGAGAAAAATATGGGAAAAAATATGGGAAAAAAGCACAACAAACCAAAACACCTGTGCATGGAAGAAAGCTTTCTGTTTTGTTTTGGACCTTTAAACTGTGCAATATGCTGCTATCAGAAAATGATCTAGACAAAAAAGAAAATAAATTTAAAAAGCCGTAAGTTTTACATGAAGTGAAAAATCAAAATGCTTTGTTCTGAGTATCAATATGATACCTTTTTGCCAGGTTTTTCTCCTAAAAGAACTTTAAGGAAAATCAGTGTGATCTGGGAAGCATTTTTGTTTTGCTAGAATGGTATATTTAGATAGAAGTTTTCCTATCAAGTATTTTCTTGGCCACTTCTTCTTTCTCAACCATTGCATTAAAACCTACAACATTAACTTCTAGTACTGAAACCCCGAAACATAACCGTTAGAGCTGACCAGGATAATTCTCTTCTACCTGTTCAGGGGATGTCTGTTTTTCAAGCCTGATGATTCCTGTTTTTCAAGGGCCTTGGGTCAAATACTGGCTTCATGCTAGTTTT
Organism: Baryphthengus martii; assembly: GCA_013396935.1. Lineage (NCBI taxonomy): Eukaryota > Metazoa > Chordata > Aves > Coraciiformes > Momotidae > Baryphthengus > Baryphthengus martii. The sequence continues at coordinate 9,443 of VWZK01010972.1, forward strand.
GTACAAAGTGTAAATTTTCACTAAATCTGACTCCAATCTCAAATATTTTTTTCTGCTGTGTTATCATTCCAGTGGTTATGACAAAGTAACTTTAAAAGTTAATATAAACATCACATTTTATCTTGTATTAATGAGGTACCAACCTACATTTTCTCACATAACAAACATAGAGGCAAAGCATAAATAGTTCCATATATTGTCGTTGTCTTTCCAGCTATTGTCCTTTATTGAGACTTTTGATTAGTGTTCCTAATGTCATCTAAATCAAAGATCAATAAAATACACTGATTTTATTTTTCTTTTCTTTTAGAACTTTGGGTAATGAACCATCATATCATAACTCATAGCAGACTAGTGAATCAATACAAGCAAGGCAATTTATTAAGTTGATAGACTACGGCCATTGAAGTGTATCCTAGTCAAATATATCCATTTATCTTACATGTTTGGTTATAAGTTTCACATTATTTGAAGGAAGTTATTTATTTTTCCCAATTTTCCATAACTGTTTCTCCTATAAGTGTGCTGTCTTCCAACTGGTGGATATTAGAGGAATGAGGTTTATAGGAGCTGGCCTATGTGCTTGCCACCCGTCTCTCCATAAAGTTGTGTGTTCACGGATCTGCTGCTGACAGATGGAGAACACAGAGCTGTATTGTTTTCCCACCAGACAGGGTCAAGGTTTGTGTACCATGCCTGTTATGTGTAGTCTACAGTCTTTCTGTTAGACAGCTATCTAAAGTCCATTTTCTTTCTTGGCTGCCCAGTTTCACTACACTTCTAGGCATTTAGTGTCTTGGATACTTTTTCCTGTCTCTCAAAGAAGGCTCAATTCACTCACCGTTTAGAAAAATCGCTGGGAGCACTGTCAGTGACACATACACAGACATAGTCGAATATGCAGAGTTTTCTGAGGAAACCAGGCCAAAAAGAAACAATATGTCACCATAGAGTGACATCTACGAGTTGGCCACTGTGGATTTTCATGTCTTTGAACCATGGTACGGTTTCAGAGTTGCCAATAATTTTGCACTGTCCGGCACAGGGATCTGCAAGTTATTTTCTATAGATGACTGAATTAATGAGGGGGGAGTTGTTTTGGTTCAGGGTTTTTTCCATAGCTGAATGGACATGTAAATATACATATATACAGATGTGTGTATATAGAGTTTTTTATATATATATATACCATATATATTTGTAAAAATATTCTTATTGAACCGAAATGCAGAATTTTTAACTGCAGTATAAGCAATATGAATCTTTCGGAAATCGTGCTTCTGAAAGCATCTATCAGCTTCTGTAAAATAAAGCATTTTATCATCAGTGGCAAGAGTTATGAAATTAAGCGATAAGTGTGTTATAAATACGAAGTTCAAATTGATCCAGTAGTTATGGGATGGTAGGGTGTCAGGGTTCTGACTATAAGGATTCTCAGTGCACTGAGGAGATAATGGATCAACCTGAGAGAAGGCAGCAACAATTCGAAGCAGCATTAAATCACTGCTGTAGAGTCTTTCTGGGTGGCATTTTTGATCAGAGCCAGAGATTCCTCCACACAGCTCCTAGAAAAACTGACCCGTACAACTCGTGTGTTTTCGCAAAGTGACAAAGATCTGCTCTGAGATTCTGAGGGGAGGTTTCTGATGCAGAAGTGACCAAATTGAACATAGAGAAGACTTTGACTTGGTCAATAGGAAGTAGTCCTGCAGAGGTCTTCCTAGAATATTCTTTCATCGACAGCTGAGATATGAATAAGATGTTTCATAAGTTGTTTAAGATCCTCAGTAACAATGAATGATGCATGTGCTGGAGTGGTCACACAGGACCACAGCCCAGCTGGTGTGGGAATTCAGCAGGGCAGTTGGGGGATTCTCACCTGATCCAGCTGAAGGGCCCTTGCAAGGGAACTTGCCTCACCCTCTGGACAGCAACCGACTGTCCTGTTCAGGAGATTGGATTTGCATGCAAGTGTTACCTGATGCAAAGACCTCAATAAGCAATGTTTTTTTTGTTTGATTGTTTCTTTGGATTCTTTTTATCAAACACTTTGCAGATATAAATGTTTGTGAAATAATTAACAAGTGTAACATAACTGACATAATATAAGCTGCATGATATAACGCCTGGTTTCCTTCCTGGTTTACTTTTTAAAAAAATTTGAATTATAAAATACAAATATCTCTTTTTGTCATTTGTGTTCCTACACATATGAAAGTGTATTCTGCTCATATGCTTCAGTCATATCCCTAATTACTAGAAATTGCTATCTTTTAATCCTTTCATTTTTCAAGAAATGATAATGAGGTGTAAACACTAATGTATTAGCTCAAGCCATAACTGTAGTTTCATTTCCAACCACCAAATGACAGGAAATCTCGTATCTTAGAAAACAGTCTCCAGAGTAGAGATGAAGTATCTCCTTGGTTAATGGGTTTGAAGCCAGATTGAAATTTATATATTAGATGACCAATATGGTCGCATGCAAACGAATGGGCAGACACGGTGCTTTCAGAATCTGCATTTACCTTGAGATGCTGAGATTTATTCCTCTATTTCAAGCAGTTCTCTAGGTCTTCACTAGAAGTAAGCAAGGTAGGCTGGTTCGTTCTGTCTGCTAATGAAAGCTGATGGAGACAGCAAAACTTGTCTATTTAGTCTGGAATGGCTTTTTCGTATCTTTAGATTCTTGACAAGCAATTTGAATTTGAAGCTGAATTGTTGTTTCAAATTAGATCAAATGTAAAGGATCTACTTTACTGTTAGTGCTGTTGTTGAACACCACACAGACTTCACATACCTTGTAGAATTACTTGAATACAAAACAAATACAAGCAACTTACTGTACATTACAAATCCAATTGATGCCTTTTGTTATTAAATGGATTTAGTACACTGGAAGAGGATATTCGCGAATTGTTCTCTGCATCTGAATAATGATTGGCATGAACTGTATTTAATTATACTGTTTGCTTTTCTTGAGTAATTTTTCTCTCTCTTGTTATCAAGGAAAAGTACGTTTATGAAGTAATACACTCTAATTATAGGAGAAATCTGTTGACTGAAAAGAGCATTACACAGGAAAACTATTCATTTAAAAGGCTGATGTATTTAAATGTATTCAGCAGGGATATTGTCAAGAATGTTTGTTTGACGTTGTTGATTTTGTAGGCTATTTTACGTTGCTGGGTAAATCTACAAGAAGAACATTTTAGAGGACAGATATACAAGGGACAGTGATGGTCTAGTGGTGGAATACAGCTTTTCAGAACGTGATCAAATTGAACTGGAGCCTTTACATTTCCAAAATACTAGGCAGTTGTTTTGTTGTTTTTATCTGGCATCTGATGAGGTTTATCTTTATGTCATCACTCTTCAGTAAACTGAGAAGTGGAGAAATTAATGCTACATCTGCATGATCCTTCATGACACCCTGCAAATGTACCTCAGGTGATACATCCTTTTTGATATAATGTCTTCACTTAGCTGTGAACCTGTTTCAGGCTGTAATCTAGGAAACAGGGGACCACCTAAATAAATGTGCAGAAGAGATGCAATATTGAATGTGGAAGGTTTGTAGTCTTTAGGCCATCCCAAAGGAAGACATTTCTTGACGTTTCTCAGCTTACTGAACAGTGATGGATAAGCTGATTTAGCTGCAGCAGTTTATAATGGCATCCTCTGACAGATGCCTGCCCTGCTGGGGTCCCTGCAGATGAGGATGCACAGACCTTAGTTGACATTAACTTAAACTGTCCCCAAGGTGGGTTTAATAATCTCTGTTATGTCCTGCTCTGCATCCTGTATGAGTGTGACATTTTTCAGAAGAAACAGTCCTGTGAGAACAGTAATGTCTTTAAGTCACTGAAGGACCAGAGATTTGGAGCTTGGCGTCTTATTTTCTATCACATCGAGTTTCCACCTTGACAGGGTGATTTTTGAAATTAGGATGGATGTTCCCATTAAACAGCAGGGTTTCAAAGTCAGCTGCCATTTAATAGAGTTTCATCAAAATGCTTCAGCTTGATGATAGGGCCTCTTACTCATGCGTGGCACAGCCTCAACTCTGCCTGTTTGGCATTGCCTTGAGTTGCGACTGTGCGGTGCTGTTCCTCTCGTGCAGTGGTATTCTCAAAACACAGCACCTTTCTTTGGCACAGATATTCCTCCCAGAGATCTGAGACAGGAAGAGAAAGGAGATCTGAGAGCAACTTTTACAGCCCACTATGCACACTTGTATGTCATCTGTATTTTATGGTAATTTGAAGAAAGGTTGTATTTCAATAAATGGTTGTACTGAGTGCTTGTCTGTATCTACAGTGTAGAACATGTGGCCAGTTGTCATGTACTTCCTTCACGATTAATGGAAAGAAGTGGCCACTTGATTTTAGGTTCATCTTTGTGGTGAAAACAATCTTTCCTCAGCAATATGTTTGTCTTTATGATTTCTCCGTCTCCCACCAGAGTTGGTAGCTCAGAAATAGGTGTTTAAATTTGCATGTGAGTCTGTCTCTCAGAGCCCAGAATTTTCTTATTGTCTGCTTTTAATTAAGGTATTTGCCAATCTTCCTCCTTACCTGCTTTCTCTTTAAGTGGAAGGTATAAAACTGGAACCTTTTTCTGGGAGAAGTACAGCAAGTTAATCTTTATTCACTCAGTGCTTAATACTAGAAAATAGCACTCCTTTAAGGAGGGAGCAGAAGGGATAGCTTCTGTGGGTGTGGTTTGATCCTACTTACATGGAAAACCAACATTACTTTGGAGGACTGCACCAGGTTCTAGTTGTACTTCTTCCATCCTAAAGGATGAAGATGAAGACCCAGACTGAAATGTATAGAGTATGGCTAAAATGGTGGCAAAGGCTCTGCTCTTTCTCTTGGTTCCAGAGGACCAGAGCTCTGAAAGGATTAATCAGGAGGCAACTTGTCTCTGTCAGTAAAGAAACAACCTAGTCCCCCATACGTACACTCTTGCTATTCATGCATTAAAAAAAACAACACAATGACATCAGTCCTGGAGTTGTCTTTAGAGTCAATAAACAAATTTAGGTTGACATTTAAAATCTTCAGGAGATAGATGAGTAAGGCAATGACTCCAGGTGCCTGTTGCTTTTGCATGGCAGTGTCTCTGGAACTAATTGGTTTGGAACTTAATGTTAAAGGATCTTCAGAAGTATCTGTCTTATTTATTTATTTGTTTATTGGATTCATAGTCATCTAATTTATTTTCTGAAATCCTGAGTAGATCTATAGGGTTAATTGACAGAAATGTTTGAAAGAGGGCACAAAGCAGGTAAATTCTTCTCCTTCCTGTGTCTACAAAAGAGAAAGTATAATTGAGTCCTCAACAAAAGCAGGTGTGTTTCAAGCTCTCTGATATACATAAAAAAAAAAAAAAAAAAAAAAAAAAAAAAAAAATTCCTGACAGCATCTGTGAGAGCATTGCCTGCAGTTTGAGAGAGGTAATCCTTCCCCTCTCATCGGCATCTGGAGTATTACGTCCCGTTCTGTGCTCCCCAGTACAAGAGACTTACTGTGGACTTACTGTGTTGAAACCTGGGAAATTCTGACGATACATGGGGGAAAAAAATTACTGTGAAGGTGGTAAACCACTAGAACATATTGCCCAGAGAGTTGGTACAATCTGTCTCTTGAGAGATATTCAAGACTCAGTAGGAGACAACACTGAGCAACTTGATCAGAGTAGACCTGTTTTAAACAGGCAGTTGGGCGAGATGATTTCCAGAGGTCCTTTCCAGCCTAATTTATTCTAAACTTCTAAAATAATGACCAAGTTATGCTACTAACATGCAACACTCAATGAAGCAGTTTTATTTTTTTTCTGTATTGGTTCTTTCCTATTCTATGTTTTGCCGCTGTGCGAATCTTTTCAAAGGATACTCTCCTAAGCCCTGTACTTCAATAGTTGAACTATCTGGTCTCTAAGAATTTTTATTAATTCAGATGAGGTCAAACTTGAAAAAGAAGAGAGGTGATCAAGCACTAAAGAATTTAAAACAGAGCTAACAGATAATGATTTTCACTGTTGTTAATTCACAGATTTTTTGAGCCTACCTGCAGTTTCATTTCCCTGTCAATTTTAAACAATAATCTATGCCAAGAAAGGCCTAAAATAGACCTGTTCAAGTGTAGTGTTGCACAACAATCCTGTGTCATAGTATTAATATGAACTGTGAATTTATCTCCCACTTCTCCTTCTGCTCCTCAGTGTAACATTCAAATGCCCGAGTAATTTTTGGTTAAAAAAATCCACAATGGACTATAAAAGACATTTTTTCCTGACGTTGTATATCTATCCGCTGACGATTTTCTGTTGTTTTCAGCAGCATTTTGATGTGTTCCGTGATGAGAGTAAAATAGATTCACGCTGAGGCTGGAGATTTTGAAACCTTCCAAGAACAACCAACTCCATCAATTATCATTAGTCATTTCTCTGTGGGTCAAGATGAGCAGTCCCACAGAACGCTGGTTAACATCTTGAATATTTGCATGAGAAAGCTGAGGGAAACATCTCAGCTCAAGCTGATAGACACAGGCTTTAGGGAAGTTAAAGGCAGAAAAACATAGGAGATGCACTGGTGTGTGATTGGTGAGTCTTACCCATTGCTCCTGGAGTTGCATAGCTCATGGCACTGTCAGTGTCCAAAAAGGTACTCAGTTCCTAGCTGGCTTGTAGGAATTGTATTCTTCCCCCATCAATGATAAGAAGTGGACAAAATTGCGAGTTGTTCATGTTTGGGGGTACAGCAACCAGATACAGCCATTGATTGCAAGTGCTCTCACACCTTTCTACTGCACTGTTGGATAAAAATGGAAAAATGCAGAGACCTCAGAAACACAAGCTGTTAGTGACAGCTGTCTTACTACTCCTTGCAACTTTCCATGAAACTTGGCCACAAAACCACAGTTTAACAAATAGTTGTATTTTAAATCTGAGCAGGGCAAATTTCAAATGCAAGTAATTTTTAAAAGCAGTGTTTTTGACAGAAGAGAAGATTTTTGATTTATGGCACCCTAATGCAAACTGAGCTTCTGTTGTAAGTGTGAATGTGTTGTTTGGGAAATGTTGGAATTAAACATGCTTCTGATCTGACCTGTTACATCTCCTCCCTCAAGAGATACACTAATCCAGATGTTGATCCTGGACTACAGAGTGGCTCATAGTTGTTGATATGATAGCAATGACGTTTTTTTTCACTAATACCCATAGCAAAGCACACCGTGGTACCAACAACTTATGACATTTGCAGAAGGGGTTAAGAGGAAAAAGGAAAGCAAATGTAGACATCTTTATAGTCCTTTCCACCACTCCTATAGCAGAGAGGGTGTGTTCTTCACAGCACTATCTACTTTGTGGGAAGACATTGGCCCCACAGTGGGACATGCGTGAAGGACAGAGATGGACTTCACTGTTGGAATGCTTGGACTGAGGATCTTGGTACATGTGACAACGTTGCTGGGACCTGATAGTTTTAGCAAAATGTACATGTAGAGTGAAGTACTGTTAGGATTACACATCTAACTAACTGGCTATCTGGGGAAGGTAGGGATGGTTAAAACCTCTTTGGTGCCAGCTGCTTGATTAGAAAAGAAAGGCTGCCCATAACAAGAAACCTCTAGGACGAATCGAGTCCGTGAATTTTATCTCTTGTGTTTCATTTTCTTCATACTTTTGTTACACAGGGCAGCTTTTATGTCCCGTCTGAAAACTGCATGCAGCACGCGTACAAATGGCATAAGGATCTCTGTCTTCTGCTCTTGAATGCTCAAAGAGGACTTCACACGTACTACACCCTAATAATGACGGAGATTCCTGATTTACCACAGCTGAAGTTAGGTAAGTAAACAGACAGTTAAAATCACTGAATGTTTTACGGTGCTGCATTTTCAATGCACATTTTAGTACCAAAATTCTTAGGCTGTTCAGAGATTTTAGAGGATTTTTTTTTTCCCAGTTTTCTGATTAGTATTTATTCTGGGACACTGGGGTTAAAAGTTTTGATCAACTTCTCAAAATAGTTGCCTTTCAGTAATTTTGGCCTCAGTTGCTTTTTGAAGACTTGAACTTCCAGTTCTGAATTGCTGTGAAATCCGGGGAAGACTCCAGTATATTTTTTTTTTTCTTGAGAAGACACTTTTTTAAAACTTGAGAAGAAAAATCTGAAAGGTGATCAGAGTGTTCTTGAAACATATTCCCTCACTTACAATTTGCAATGTATTTCTTCCTTGCCAGTTACATAATTACAAGTTGCTCTTTAAAATGATCCTGCTTTTCTTCCTAATTCAATTGTTTAATAGATTTTCTGGTTTTGGCAGAAGCTTTTTTTTTTTGTCTGGTCAGGCCTGTTAGGTCCAACATGGAAATGCTGTCTGGCTGGATCTGTAGGATGGAGCTCTGTCATTTCTGTTTAGTGAGGTTTGTAATGACAGCATGAGCTCCTGTGAAATTGAGGCACAACCCTGACTAATTCCTGCTGTCCTACCTGTTCCTTTGAATTCAAGAAATGTGGCTCATGATTTTACATACGTGGTTTTGTGTCTTTGTGTTTCTGTATACAAGTTTTGAAGTTAACAGTTTGTTATGTTGCAGAGATAATTATATCAGAAGAGTCGACTGCATTGGCCAGCAGATTTAAAAACAGAGCAAAAAACATTTTCCAGTTTCACTATACAGTGCTTGTATACAAGAATTATCAAACATAATACATTATACTTTTCATACTTAGGAACTGGATGGCTCCTGTTTTCCACTTCGTACCTTGTTCCTCAACATATACTTACTTTCGAAATAGCTTAATGCTCATAGAGGGGATAGAGCACACACTAGGTTTTTATTTGCAACTTAGGAGCTCTCAGACAGAATCCAACATGCCACAAAACTCATGCTTCAGGCATCTTGGCTTTCGGGCACATATAATAAATAATTTGCATCTGATCTGGACAGACTTGTAGGTTGAGAGATGGCAGAGTTATGTACAGTTGGTTGACCACAACTTGAGAACTGCCCCAGAGCATGTATTGACTTTCTAAATACAATTAGCTTGGTTTTCAAATGTCTCCTGGTACTGAAGCAGGCACTTCATTTGCAAATGCACTTGTAATGCATGCAGATTTGCTAAATGCAAATACCCTTTTTAGCCTCTTGAGGGGAGTACAATTTGCATCATTTTATTCACAAGTCTGAAAATCTAGTGAAGGTTGGTTTTAGGGCTAATCTTGTGATGCCTGTTGCAAAACACAGCGATACCGTGGAGTGTAAGATTCACCTAGTGTGATGAATATGAAGCAGATTTTTGTATCTGTCTCCTTACAGTCAGTGAGGAGAACCAGCCCCATTAAGGGCAATAAAATATATTCTCTAACAAGTAGTGCTTTCTGCCTTGGGATGGTATGAACTGTGCCTGGTAGTTGCTCATTTTTCTCCACTGACCCAGGGGAGAATGTAAATGACTCCTTCAGTTCTAAACATCTATATTGGTCAGACTAATCTTGTCATAGGTTTCTAAAGATAGTTAACATAAATCTAAGACTATAATTCTCTGCAGACTTTCGTAATCATTTTTTTCTAACTTCCTGAGTAGCATATTAAAAAAAAAAAAAAGCCTGGTTTAGACGTTAAAAGTGGGAATGATTGTCTTCCAGATTTTACCAGCTGAAGATGTGTCTTTTCAAGGTGCTACCCATCTCAGTTTGTCCTTTCCCATTCCTTAGTACTATTTAAGAAGAGTCATTTGGGGATTGACCTGTTGGTTGCTCTGCTTTGGTTCTTTACAGATACTGATAGAAAGTTCCACACTGCAAAATCTATCTGCCAGAGTTGAGGAGTTGACTTATGTCTTCCTTTGCCTTATCATCTCTGGTGCATTCGAAGTGAAGTGTCCCTGTGCTGGATTCTCTCAGGACCACATCAAAGCGCTGCTGCTCGCTGTGGGAGTGGAGAGGTGCTTCACACTGCACAGGGCAGTACTAGTCATGCAGCTGGTATCGCTTGCACAGTCCTGTGTAGTACAACAGGGACACATATTTCTTGCACATTTGCTCAGACTTCGCAGTGGTG
>VWZK01010972.1:19535-77469 GCA_013396935.1 Baryphthengus martii
CCTGCATATAAGTATGCAAAAAAAAAATTAAAAATAAAAAAAAAAAAATAAAAAAATTTAAAAATAAAAATTTGGTTTAGGTTTCAATTACAATTTTTATGCTGACGGGAGAAAAGATACTTTGGCATGTTGCACAACCATATCTTTTCAAATACAAATCCCTAAAAGTATAGGGAGACTTATGGGAGGAAAAAAAGTGATTTTGTCACAGAAGTGACTCAACTATTCTCCTGAACTTGCTTCTGCCATGTTTCTTTCAAGTGAGACACAGACAAGTCATCAAGGATGCCAGGAAGAGATATAAATGTCAGCTGCTCACTAGGGAAAATGCTTTATAATCTGAGATTTAATAGATTTGATTTGCTCAGTTTATTAGCAGGAGGGACAGCATTAGGCAGAATGACAAAATAACAGTTAATGGAGGGATGCTGAAGCCAAACCAAACTGGAAGTACATTTGCATTCCAGTTACAAACGGTGGGCTAATGTTTGCCAGCCATGAGTGAAAAATGTTTGAAATAGCAAATTTCTTAATTTTAAACCCTGACTTGGATTCTTTGCAAGAACTGTGATTTCATCTAAATTTGATTTGGAGAAACATAAGGTATTTGGCTCAGCTCTACTAGGTTTAGACGCCGATAGGGTGTAGGAGGTCAGACAACACAATCTAGAGTCTCCTTTGGAGTTACTTCGCATGAGTCTGGGGAAGCCCAAATTGGCTTGGCATACATCAGAGAATGCCAGCATTAATTTCTCTGTATTTTCTAATTCCTGTCTAATTCCTGTTCTCCCACAAAGCTTATTGACTTGTTTTGCATGGCAATATTAATAAAACCAGACTGCTCTGACCATTGTTTGAAAGCTGTTGGGAGCAGCATAGCAACAGGTAGGTGAACACAGCAGTTGGAACAGCTGGTTCTCTGGGGTGTTATAAAAACTCTGTTTTTCCTGTACACCATGAAAACATTTTGCCTTAGCATCCTAAGATGGTCGCTTTCCATCCATCTGTGCATAATTTGATGATAAAGACAGTGAACTTGCAGACTCTCAAGACGTAAATGTTGAGGATCTTGTACAACGTTGGTGCGGCACAGGCCCAGCATTGACCATCACTACAGTGTAAGTGCTGAGGTTGTATGTCCCTCTGGATGCTGTGCAGATTAGTATTGGCAATGCTCTCCCAGGATTTTGCCTCTAGGAGTGTATGAACTGAAAGCATTTCCTTTTTAGCAGAATATATGGAAACCAGTCATTTATAAAGGAAGAAAATGCTATTAAAAACCATGCAGAGAGAAGCCTGTGGGGTTAGTCTCCCTTTACCACTGTGTTACCAGAGCCAGGTCATTTCTGAAATTAAATACAAACAAAAAAAAAGAAAAAAAAAGCGAGCTTAACCTGCCATAGCTTTGTATTCACCTCAAGAACACAGCAGATGCTCAATGCAGGAGAAAGTCGAAGGGAAATATTTTTTTTAATCGTGTGATTGATTTGTAAACAAGCAAACAAAAATAACTCCTCAAAAAAACCTTTCGATCTGTTTTGCGTGACAGTATTGTTAAAGCCAGGCTAGCCTCTGAGTGGGGCTTGAGAGGTGCAGTCACAGGGAACAGCCCAGCAGCAGGTATGTGAATGGAGTAGCCAGAATCACATTTGGTGATCTTTTTAATTGCTGGGTTTTGCTCTGAGGAACTGGGTCGGTGGGATTTGACCTGCGTTGCAAGTGTTGCTAAGCTCTCGTCCTGTCTTGTGTGTTGCAGTCTACTTCACAATTAGAAGTAGGCATTGGCTTTTCCTTCCTGCTTGCCTGCCTTGCCTGCCTTTGCCTTCCTGCCCCCCTGTCTTCCTGCCTTCTTCCTTCTCTCCCTCCTTCCTGCCCTCCCTCCTTCTCTCCTTTCTTCTGACTACATAAAAAAATGTAATAAAATTGACATACAGGTATAAAGTGAGCATAATAAATAATGTAGCACCCTGACTCTGTGAAGAGAAATGTTTGGGCAGGTTATTTTCCTTTTGCTTCCTGCCTTCCTTCCTGCCTCCCTGTCTTCCTGCCTTCTTCCTTCTCTCCCTCCTTCCTGCCCTCCCTCCTTCTCTCCTTTCTTCTGACTACATAAAAAAATGTAATAAAATTGACATACAGGTATAAAGTGAGCATAATAAATAATGTAGCACCCTAACTCTGTGAAGGGAAATGTTTGGGCGGGTTGTTTTGTCTACAGTATTCCCCTGATTTTTCCAGTACCAGAATGGATACTGGACCTTGTGCCATTTTGGTCAAGACATTAGTACAGGATAGCACCCAAACAATCTAAACTCAGTAACAATATGTGTGTTATCCACACACATTTTTTTTCTGTTTCTCTCTCTCACACACAGACAATTTGCTATTAAACATGTCTTAGTTTACAGTGTCATCAACCTGGAAACTACCTGCATAATAAAACATGAAAAACAAGCAGACTTTCAGCTAGACTGAAGTCCTAATGAAAAACAGACCTGGCCAAGAAGTAATAAGCGATTCCTCTAGTATTATTTCTGGAGTATTGCTGGTAGTATTACTGGTTCAATGGAAGCAGGTAGGGACCCCAGGAGTAGATGAAGTTCCTTGTGCCAAAGCATGGAGCTAAAATGCAGTGTCTGTCTCATCTTAAAGAAACTGTGAATCCAGGGAGTTTGGTATGCAGAGACTTTGCTGCTGAGGTGCGCTTCCCAGGCTGCAGAGCTTTAGCACAGAATTGCAGCGTAGAGACGGAGGGCACAGAGTGCCCCAGCATGTCCTAGTCTGGGAGAGAAGCAACAACAGACTCTGGAATGTCTGTTTGCATTATGTGTTGAGGACACAGTGTTTTGATTTTGGGTTTGTTCTTTTTCCCTCCCTCTCCCCAATCACCCATCTGGTATCCTAATGTGACATGGCTGAGAAGGCTTCTTTTGCTATCAGAAAGGAGATAATGATGTGCCATGGTAGATTATTTCAGAGCATCCAGCACCATCTGGTGGATAAGTTGGAACACACGTTCTTTGATTTTTTATTTTTTTTTTCCCAATTACTACATCTGCAGTAAAGTGTCTCTAAAACTTGAGGCTGTTCCCACTTTTTGCTCTTCAGTTGTGTAGCTAAGACCAATTGTGCTAAAATACGTGGCTTTTAAAGAGCAAAAGCAAAATTTTCACCAGCTTTATTTGCAGTAAAGTAACTGAAAATAGTAGCTTTAATAATAATTCTAATGAAGAGGAATTGTTGTTCTTGTTGTTCTTCCTAAAAGAACTTAATCTGACATACGAACTGACTCTCCTTCCTAACGCTGTCTTTATCTCAAAATGTCTTTTCTCTCCTTCAGCTGCTGAGCAATCCAGAGAAGATAGCAGAACAGATAAGCAAAGACCTCACCTGGCTTTGCTCCCATCTCCTGGCCCTGTGGACTCAGTTCCTGGAGGTGACAACACTCCATCCAGAAGTCACAGCCTACCTGACTCAGGAACATCACATGCTAAGGGTAATGTTGAGAAGTTAAAAGCAAGTTCAGTAATGGTAACTTCCTGATAGACATCAATGATTTCTCAGGATATATATATTTCCAGTAGTATTCTGCCCATATGAGCATTTACTTGAAATGTGATGAGCAGGGCCAGTGAAGAAAAGGTAAAGGCCAGGCTTTGAAATTACAAATCTCAATTTCTGCAATGTTGCTTTTGTGGGACCCAGGATCCTGTGTAAAATAAGTGCACTTTGAACATCAGAATCAGGCAGGGAACAGGAAGTGGGTGGGAAGAGGCAGGTAATCGCCTGTGCTTGCTAAATATCCATGAATCATAAATATTTGTTTTACAAAGCAGAAGCATCACAATAACAAATAACCAAAAAGATGATTTTAGCTCAGCTTCTTTCACAAAACTACCATAAGGAATATAGATTTGTTCTCTTCACTACGTTACATATATATAGCTAGTTCTTGCCTTTCTCCTAATGAGGTGCACGTAATGAAATATTAATATTATTCATGTGGAAATTGCTTTTTGTACTTGATAATAAAGAAGGCACAAAAGGACTTGTCTTTTGAGCTTTGTCAGATCTGCTTATCTGATTAATTCAGCAAGTGCTGTGTCTTCCATTAGGACATTTTTGGTTATTGACCAGACATCAGTTCAGCACATCACCTGAGCTGAGCTCACAAGGAGATCTAATCTTTAGAGACACAGAGAAAAGGGTAGGATTCACCTTGCTTAGCTTTAGGAATCTGCAGTGTAGATATTGACATCTCAGTAATCTTGTGATTCCTGTCAAAGCCAGTGGAGGTCACAGAGTGACCAGAACAACTCTCCAGTTTTTCTCCCCAAGGGCATGGTTGAACTTGCAAAAAAGAGGCATAAAATTCAGGAAGAGGTGGCTTAAGTGATGCTGAGACTCCCCTGGTTAGTTTGATCAGGTCTCCCTTGACTCAGAGAGGGCCTGGGTGTCTTTTGGCCAAAGGATCCAATTCTGTATGCTCCCAGCTCCAGTAAGATGAATCCCAGCCTCAACGGATGCCAACTGCCTGCTTGACCTTTGGCAAATGACACAGCTTTGTGTGCTCCAGTTCCTTGCTATATGAAATGTGTGTAATGATACTTTCCCAGTTCTGGAAAACAATTTGAGAGCCCCAGATGAAAAGTTATGCTGTTAAGATACAGTCTTCCTAAAGGGATGTTCACCTTTTTTTTTTCTGAAAACCTGTTTGTTAAAGCACAGCTGGGATTTAGGGAGGTGCTGGGACATACGCTCTTCGCTGCCATTTTCTAACACTGTAACAGAGGTCACTTTTACAAATAGTAATGTATGGACTGCAGTTTAACGACTTAGCACATTTGATTGCATATTATGCTTGATTCATTTGAACTCAAACCTTATTCTGGGGAAGATAGCAGCATTGAATTTTTTATAGCTTATTTCACACTCTGTGCTCTGTCAGCCTCTTCAGATCTGTGGCTCTTCTGTCATTGATTATCCAACACTGAACAGAACTAATGTCCATGAAGAGATTTGAAGAGCTCTCATTTAGAAGTATCATGACATAGGCAGATGTATTTCTGCCATGATAGGGCTTATTCTTTTCTGGGCTGATACATAAGACTTTCTTTACTCTCTTGGGAGTAGCTGTGGATATTCACATAGAACACATGAGCAGTTATAAATTATTCTATTTTAGTAACTCAGTCCACTGCTGCTGTATGGTTTGCACAGTGGGAACAGAAGAAATCTTCCCCACTTTAAGGATGCAGGGTGAAATAGTAAATTTGACAGCTTTTTAGAAAAGTAGTCAAAAGATGCACGTAAGCAAATCTTGATTTACTGTCAAGGAACACTTCTGTCCTCCCAGCAAAATATACAACACCACCAGTTGTTTTGTGCTGGACTGGGAAAGTGAAGCAGAGTCAAGCTCTGTGGGGTTTTTCTGTCACCAGAGTGGTGCAACGCAGACAAAACACGCTGAGGAATCTGGTCCTGCCAGTCAGTGCTCTGTTGTTAGCCTGATTGTACTTGCACCTTTCAGCACGTCTCAGCTTTAATTTGTGTGTTTCTCGCTCAGGTGAGGAGATTCTCAGAAGCCTTCTTCTACACTGAGCACCAGAAACTCGCTGTGCTCACATTCCAGGAAGGCCTGTAAGTAACCCATTAACCTTCCCTTGTCACTGAAATGACACTGAAATGAAGATTTTAAAAACATTTTGCAGTCAAAACTGAGGTCTTTTTTTTTGCTGAATATGGAGGATTTTGTTTTGAGAGAAGTCATTGGATCTGTTCTAGCTCCATACTGTAGAAGCACTGAAATCAGTATCAAAAGTAAGTGATTTTGATTAGGCCCTAGAAACTACTAATTTCAAGATTCTAATATTCTAGGATACAATACAGGAAATCCTCTTTCCCACCTCTCTTCTCAGTTCCAATTGAGTGCATTCCTCTTCAGACTGTATTTCCACCAACACCACCAGCCTCAGGGCAGGCAGAAATATTTTTTTATGTCTTTCTTCAATTAACTTCCTAAACGCACTACACCAGATCCGGTAATGGATGGGAAAGAACTGCTGACAGGCCACTAAAGTTTAACCTTTAAAAATTTCCTTTTACCATCCCTAATATGCATTTCTGGGGGTAGGTAGTCATGGATTTCTTTTGTGGTTTAGTACAGTCCTACTTTCTATAGCAGAAAGGGTCTTTAAAGGCAGACAGGAGCATTAAACAGCCAGTGCAAAGCTGATGCAGAAGTGGAGGACAGGAACGAAGAATACCACTACATTACCTGAAGGAGTTGTGGGAGTGATGTGAGGTCAAGGATGATAACCAGTTCACCAAGAATCAGCAGTACAGAACAGTCCAGGAAAACAAATGTGCACTGGGCTGCATTCATTAAAATATGCTATAAAACATTGTTGAGGTAAGTATTTCCTTCTGCATGACACTTCTTGCTTGGAACCAGGCTGGGCTCTATGAGAAGCCAGTTTTAAAGCTATACCAGGGTAGATCCTGCCTTCAGTTTTAGCCAGCGATCCCCAATGGGGCACATGGATAATACTCAAGACCTGACCCTTGAAGGCAGAGTTCAAAGATAGGTGGTCAGGTTTGAATTTCTGATTAATGAGGAATGTCTGGACTAGTTGGCCATCGAAACAGCCTGTCGCTGTGGGGAGACCGCAGCAGTACTAGTGTGGAAACCCATCTTTCAGAAGGGCCTTAAAGGCCGTGGGTTCAGGTCCTGTCATCATGATAAGGCTTAAATGAGACATTTACTTCTGACCTGATGCAAAGAAGAAAATTACTTTCTCAGAGCTGTCACTAGGGACATTAGGGCCGATTCAGCATTGATGGAAAGGACCATGACTTCATTAGTCAATGGGTTGTGCAAGGCTACCTTGTTCTGCCAAATGAAAGCAGCACTATGCCTCCAGGGGCCCAGCTGTGCTCACTCAGTCCTCCCATGTCAGCTTTTAAGTGAGCTATGTGCAAGGAAAACCCCACATCGAGATCCTGGGGTGAGGGCACAGACACATGGCCCCCTTCAAGCAAACATAACCTTGCACAGGGGGAAGCCTAACAGCCTGAGGTGCTTTTATTTCTCCAGGCAGCCACAGAACTAACCCATTTCCTATGTATTTTTTCTTCAGCAATTATTGAAGAGGCTGAGTAAAAAAAAGTAAAATCATTTACAAACTTTAAAAATTGGCCTGTGTTGTAAATTCAGTCTATACAGGTCTCATGATGGAATCATGTTTTCTTTTTGATTTTACTAGATGATGTAGTTGAAAGAACAGTCTTGTCTGCCAGAGTATTCCTAATATTGAGGGTGGCAGTAGGGAGTATTAAATGTGTTCGGAGAGTCTCCAGGTGAGATCAGCTCTCAGTGTGCCATGTACTGTACAACCACCTCAAACAGTAATGGTTTTTTCCCCTAGTCCTTTCTTCCTTCTTACCAGACAAGAGCCTTTTTTTGCCTCCTGTGCTGCTGTTGTGAGTTCTGTATGAGGCTGTGCAGCTACATGCCTGTCAGCATTTGACTGCTTAGACAGAAGAGGACACACCATTTTCAATAGGCTGGGTATCACACAGGGTGGGAGCCCCTAGCAAGTGACATATCCTCCCAAAATTTTATAGAAAAAATACGTTTTTCTCCCACCTTTCAATATCAATGATTCATCTTTTGTGCCAAGTTGGTCTTGAAGCAAGTTTAGTTTGTTATTTTTTATGTGGTCTTTAGTAAAAAGTAATAAGTGAGAATTTTGTTATGGTGCCAAGAGTTAACTCTAAACAGCCAAATGTTGCTGCAGGCGAGAATGAGCAGTTAGCTGTTTGTGACTCCTTTCTGAGTCATGTTTTAGCAACCAATAACTTGTTTATCTTTGAGGAAAAAATAACTGGCCTACAGGTAAGAGCAAATGATAGACAGCAACAATTATGTTCTGAAGTTGCAGCTGATACACTGAACAAGTTATTTGTGTCTGGACACAGGAATCTTCTGTGCTGGCGTGAATTACAAACCTGCTGTTTGAGTTTTGCTTCACAATGTGTAAAGTGTGTTTTTTTCCAATTAACTGCCACATGATGATTACCTGCCTTTTGCCAAGGATAATCTGATATATTGCCATTGTGCCATCCAGTGGGATCTGTGCAGAATTGCTTTCAGCTGACCGTCTACAAAAAGCTCGTTACCTTAGGATGAACAAACTAATTCATCAAAGAGTCAACGCAGCTAATGTATTTCTTGTTTTCTCCATTTCTTTTGAGGAAGATGCTTGCATAGGAAAGCTCATAGAACTAAAAAATACTGTATTTATTATAGCTGAACCCATATCCATGTGCCAGTTTAATGCCACGGTCAGTGGTGAAAGCTTGGTAACATTTTACATGACCCAAATGATGGAAACAGACACGTACTCTACATCTGTCAGTAGGCAGTGGCTGAATTGATGAGTTGTATTGGGTTTGCTCGGCAAGGTTTTTGGTAGCGGAGGGCTACAGGAGTGGGTTCTTTGAGGAGATGCCAGAAGCTTCCCCTGTGTCTGATTGATAGAGCCAATGCCAGTCAGCTCCAAGATGGACCCACTGCTGCCAATGGCCAAGCCGATCAGCAACAGTGGTAGTGCCTCTGTGATAACATAGGTAAGAAGGGGGAGAAATTGCAGCTGGAGACAGGAGTGAGGATGTTTGAGAGAGACAGCTCTACAGACACAAAGGTTAGTGAAGAAGGAGGGGGAGGAGGTGCTCTAGGCACCAGAGCAGAAATTTCCCTGCAGCCTGTGGTGAAGACAATGGTGAAGCAGGTTGTCACCTTGCAGCCTGTGAAAGTTAGTGGTGAAGCAGAGCAGATATCCACAGGCAGCCTATGGAGGACCCCACGCTGGAGCAGGTCAATGTGCTCGAAGGAGGCTGTCACCATCTAGAAAGCTTGTGCGAGAGCCGGCTCCTGGCAGGACCTGTGGATCTGTAGAGAAAGAGGAGCCTATGCTGGAGCAGGTTTACTAGCAGCACTTGTAACCCTGTGAAGATTCCTCACTGGAGCAGTCTGTGAAGAACTGTAGCCCATTGGTTTTATTTCTCGTTATCCTACTCTGATCTGATTGGTAAAAAATTCAATTAATTTTTTCCCCCAAGCTGAATCTGTTTTGTCCATGACAGTAATTGGTGAGTGATCCCTCTCTGTCCTTATTTTGACACATGAGCCTTTTATTAGATTTTTCCTCAATCCTGTCCAGCTGAGGAAGGGAAGTGATAGAGCATCTTTGGTGGAACCCTGGCATCCAGCCAAGGTCAGCCCACCACGTGTGTCTTGACTCTTCCAGATTTTTATATACATGAGGTAGCGCAGCGCTCTGAGCGCTGGTATAAGTTCTTCCCTGTACTGCTCAACCAAATTTTTGATTATTTCTTCCTGCTCTGGGTTTTGAAACTCTTGTCACAGCCAGAGTGACAAACCTCTTTTCCTGACCTCAAAGCCAACTGAGGGCTTCAGTCTTAGCCAGCTGCAGTGACCCCTGGGAGGCAGCAATGAGTTATGGCAGCAAACAGCAGCCTGTGGCAGCAGCAACTGAAAGAGTGTCAAAACAACAAGAGGTTTTGCAGTGAGGGAGTGTGCAAGTTGATGAGATCAGCTCACAGGAAATCTCCATGGAACTCTGGGTACCCCCTCATCTTGTAGTCCTGCCTCCTGTCCTTTTGAGCACATTGCGTTTGTCCTCTGCATACACATCCAGCTTTGCTGCTGGGCTTGCAGGGCTGGTGGAGAAACAGCACAATATCTACTCACATAACTCAATTTCGTTTGTGCTTTGCTGTCAGGATCCAAAGTCATGGACAGATTTCTACAGAAATTCGTAATTCAGAGTACTTCACCAGTATGCCCCCACTTCCAGCAGAATGCCTCGATATAGATGGTGACTGGAACACGCTCCCAGTGATCTTTGAAGATAGGTACTTGGATATGCCTTGTAAAGGTGAGTGAAACACCACAAGATACAGCTTCATGAGACAGCTTGAGCTGAGGGAGGTTCACTTCCCCAGCCCAAGGTAAGCGTTCCCACATCCCCCGGGCTAAGTAGCTTGAATGACCGTGGTCCACTATGTAATACAGCTGAATTCTTCTCTTTTTCCTAGTAGCAAACTAGAGTAATTCCCATAGCTTCGTATTTTACATCTTTAAAGGAAGCTGTTTAGTTGCAAGAGCTGGAGGCAAAATCTAGAAAGAAAACAAAATCTTCCAGATTTCTGTTACAGTACAAATTTAAAGGAAAAACACCACTGTGAATTTCATCCCCAGTGTGACATCTAGCGGTAAGAAAACTCAGAACAAAGACCAATTTGAGCATAAAGCCCAATATTGTCCCTGAAAGGCAGCATTGCTTTCCAAAAAAAGTCTTTTCCCCTTAAGTACTCTAAACAAATTCCTAATTAATACATTTTTAGTTCTGCAGTTTTGTAGTAAAAATCTCATAGCCCTCGGTTCTCTTTTTGTTTTGCTCAACTATGAAAATTACCAAGGAAGCAGTACGTGTTAATGTTATAGGTGACCATAGTTCAGTAAATATGGCCTACAGTCCAGAATTTCCACTCTTCCAGAGCTATCCAGCTGCCTGAATTTTGATAATACTCATTACAGATACTGAAACTATTAAACTGAGTGTTAAACTGACTCACAAGCAAGAGCTAGACTGGGAACAATGTTGTATGACAGCAGGAATACAAAGAAGCGTCAGCTTTGATTTGCTTACCTATGCTGTAAAAACCTGCAGTTTATATACAGTTATACTAAGGAAAATGCATTTTACTGATACCATCTTCTTTGACCTAACGATAACTTGTTCAGTGAGTATAATTCTAGTTAAATGTACTCTGGCATTTGCACTTGTAATATGCCTCTAATGTATGTACATTATATGTAATATAAATATACGTGCTTTTCTAGGCCTTACAATTACATTTCAAAGTCCTACAAGAAGAGGTGATGTGGGACTTTTTCTTTTTTTCTTTCTTTCAGATCAGAATTTGGAAGTTTTCCCAGATTTTGAGGTTCCTGCAAATACTGAAAGTGATGTAATAGATGACAACGAAGATTTTGCATCGAATGATGCCACTGCAATAATGAAAGGAGACTTTGGGAAAGGTACTTTGCTAATACACACAGACAGGATAAACAAGGATCCCTCCTGCACATACAGTGGTACTGAAGGTGCTGCTTATCCAGCTAAGGGTGTAAACCAGCGCTCCATATCTCAGGTATGTACAGCAAACAAAGAAGGCCAAAGGAAACCTGAAAATACTTTTGTTTCGAGTAAGGAAACTACTTCTGAGCCGGGCAATACAACAGGCACATCTGAAGACTTTAAAACACTCGAGGAGGTTTTATTAAAAGACAATAGGCTTGCAGCAGATGTTCCCTGTGGAGATACAAAACCTAGCAATAAGGATTCCCACAAAACTGAGCCTGTGTTAATTGTCAGTGCTCAGCATGAATGTGGAGCACATGGAACTGATGGCTTGGAAGACAGGACTGAAATTTGTAAAACAGATAAATCTAGTCATCTGCAGAATAATTTCACTTCATCTGAGCTTATGCTGACCGAATTAACCGGTCTTGAAAAAACAGGAGATCCAGACACCAAGGCTCTGCTCCCTGTTTTGAAAACTCTGCCCACACATAACTTTGAAGTGAAATTGTTCACAAAGGAGCAACGAGGTGAGGAGTGTGAAGAATTTACCCTGATGTCAGGGGTCATAAAAAGATCCTCCTCTATAATATCCGATTCAGGCATTGAAAGTGAACCAAGTTCGGTGGCGTGGTCTGATGCTCGTAGCCGGGTGCTGGAGCTGCCTAGCGATCGAGAGATCCTGCACCACTTGGTCCGAAGGCACGCCATCCACCGAAATTCCCTGGAGGGTGGCCACACAGAAAGCAATACCAGCTTGCCCAGTGGGATCCAAGCATCACTCACGTCCATCAGCTCTTTGCCCTTTGAGGAAGAGGAGAGGGAAGTGGAGCTTACCAAGCTAACGAAATCTGTCTCAGCTCCTCAGATCAGCAGCCCCGAAGAGCCTGCTGAGGAGGTAGATATATCCAAACATAGTGAAGCAGCTTCAGGAGATTCAGGAGAAAAGTATAAAAATTGCATGGAAACAGAGGGTAAAGATGGAAAATCAACTGTGGACTTTTCTGAGTGTCAAACCACCACTGAAAGTGGACAGCTAGCATTAAGAGGATATCCCGAATCCTCCATCAAACACAGTAGCAGTAACACTGAGTTACAACGGGAAGAGGAGAAGGAAGGTTTTCCAGAGACTTACTGTAGTTTGGAAAATGCAGGACCACCCATTTGTCCAAAGCAGCTCCAAAATACTGTCTCTGAGTGCCAGTCACCAGAGAGCAATGGTGAGTGTGGCTTAAAAACACCAAGGGCTTGTAATTACCTGGGCAAAAACACAGATAAATTTGATACATGCATTGAGGATCCAAAGGACAAACTTAAGCCGGACGGTTTAAAAACACAAGGCTTTCACTCTGGTAACAAAATTCCAGGAGAGGAGAGTTTCTCACAAAGCATAAAGCTGGTACCAGATTTTTGCTATCCTGTTCCAGCTCCTTCAGAGACCTCAACTGAATTTGGTTCAATGCAAGGAGAGTGTGGTAGCTCTCTTGCCGATGAGAGCCCGGCGGCGTATGCAGAAATGCAGGCCTTACAAGAAATTGAGCTCAACGACTCGCCTGCCCCAGCAGAGCCTGCTGCAGGATCCTACCAGGCTGAATATCCTCAGGAACCCAACAGCCAGGAGCCTGAACTTGTAGCTAATGGCACCGGGTTTCATGCGGCGGCGGTGACGACGGAGGGCGTAGCCCTGGAAAGCAGAAAGGCTGTTGACGTGGTTAACTTGTCCGTCTCCTGCACAGCCACGTGTCTTCCCTTTTCTTCTGTGCTCAAAGAGACCCCTGCTATGATGGGCTTCTCTGCAAAGCAGGCTGCCTTCCCCATCACACGCCAGCCTCTGGGCTCTTTCGGAGTCATCTCTTCTAACTCAAATGAGATGGATGAAGAGACCAATGAGAGGATGCTGAAGTAAGAATGTCTACTTACTTTCTTCGTTAATGTTACTGTAACGTCAAGAGACCCTGACAAAGCGCAGGGCCCTAATACAGTGCACATACTGTAAACTGGCATTCAGAGACACTTGCTGCCTGAGGAATTACAGTGTAAATAATCCAAGTAGACATATGAGTTATATAGAATAAATAATCTAAATAGACAGGAAAAATGAAAACACAGAGAGACTGAAATTGTCAGAGCCATTAGGTCCTTAGTCCTCATGGAAAAGCCATGGAATTTAGGTGTCTAAATAATCTTTTACATTTGGTGCTTTTTTGTGAAGTCAAGGATACTGAGACTTGAATATTGATCCCAGACAGTCAGTTCAAAACTGAAGTGAACCACAGCTTTAATTTTTTTTTTTTTTTTAAAAGCATCTTGAGATTAATTTCATAGAACCTACTGTAAATCCTGCTTAATCTAAGCATAAAATTTGTTCCTTCTTTGTGAAGCAAAATATTTAAGCACGTATTCATGATTCTAGGCCCTCCCGGTCCATGGTCTGAAGATTTTTCATTCTTGTGTTTTTTTAAGGTCAGTTGTGCTGATATAAGTAATTACTCGCCACTATATCATGTGGCTTTAAGTTATCCCTAAGCTTTAAATGTTTATAGCTCCTGTTCTGGTCCATCCCAGTTTTCTACCTAATTCTACACTTACGTTGTGATTCTTGATTCCTAAAGTCTCTGCCTAAGTTTTACTAAGTCAAAAAGCCATTGAAGAGTTTGGCATCATCAGCCAGTAGAATGCTTCAGGGTGAACTTGTGTGTCAGATTTTAGACATTGAGTAGGAAAGGGGCTAGCTTAATTCTGTCAGCACTGAGCTGCTCTTCCTCTTAGCCACCAATTTTTTTCAAAAGAACCCAAAACCAAACCAAACCAAAAATATCTACATTTGAGGTGCATTTTTTAACACCACAGTCTGAGGAATGGGGAGGACACCTTCTGCCTGCCTATAAATGCATCTGATGCTAGCAAAATGATAACTTTTGCATTTCATCACCTGTAAGGCTGAAGACATCATTAAGATGCAAAACTGCTAATTCCGTATCTTAGACTCATTGCTATGTGCCTCCCGAAATTTTGTTTTTGGTAAATCATTCATTCCTCTGGCAGATGTAAGGTGCGGTTGGGCTTTAGCTATTCCCTGTATGTAGCCAAATGGCTCAGAATCAGATTTTCTTCCCTGAATCCTGATTTCCCTCAATCCGAGTAAATAAGGCATAGTATCCAGGTCTCTACTGGAAAGCTGCAAACATAACTTCTTCCAAATACCAGCCTCCTCGTTTCTAGTTTGAAGGTTTGTTGTTGAACACCCGGTTCTATTGTGATTAATTAATGTATTCTCCAGCTTTTATCAGGCCAAAGAAAAATTTAAAAAAGAAATGAAGATTGAAGGATTTCTGTACAGTGACTTATCTGTACTAGCTTCTGATATCCCATATTTTCCACCAGAGGAAGAGGAGGAAAATTTGGAAGATGGAATTCACCTAGTTGTCTGTGTCCATGGATTGGATGGTAAGGCTGGGAGGAATTGCTGTTTGCAAGTCATTTTGATGTAAATGAAAAAAAAAACAAAAAAGACAGATGTTCAGCAAGTATGAAAGAATGGAGAGTCTAAGGGAAATATTTCCTTCAAGAAGTGGATGCTGCAACTTTTTTGTTGTTTCAACAGAATTCCTCACTGAAGTTCACCAGTCCTTCTGTGTATAGGAGGAGTGCATTACAATAACTCTTCTTGTCTTTCCACAGATACTCGGTTGTTTTGCAGTATGTAACCAGGATGAAAACATTGTTTAACTCCCACCAGTACTGCTATAGGGTAGATAGTAACTGGCTTTAGAAAGTAAGAGACTAAAAATCATGATTCGTTGCAGAGGAAGCATGGCTTGGATTTTTTTACATATATGCTTTCTAAGCAGAAAATAGATATGTTAAACTCGAAACTTCTCTGGACAAATTATTGATATCAATGGGCAAGGTGTAGACATTAACCTTGAAAATGCAGAAGAGGAGAGGTATAGACTCTGAAATCTCAGGCATTCTCAAAAAAAGTGGAAAACAAACACCTGCAGGCTTGAGCAATGACTGTTTGCCGTTCAGTATCTCAGTGGCGGTAAACTCCTTCTCATGAGGTGGAGATACCTCTTTTTCCAACAAAACGTTTCAGGAGACTTTGGAATTTTCTAGTTTGGAATGGAGCATCTCCCAAACTACTAGGAGGTTGACAGTATTTCATGACTGTCTGTAATTGTGAATACCCAGAGGTGGGCTGCTCTACCTCTGAAGGTACAGCCCTATATCCCAGCACATGTGCAGAGGTCCCCAACAGGGCTGCAGTATCCCCTGGGCACTTCACCAGCTGTGAAGGTGGAAGGACAGACCTCATCTTTTTGTCTTACCTCTGCTGTTCAACAAATAAGGGGAGTTATTCTGGGCCTGATCATTGCCCTTTTTTCTCCACCATTTACACAGTCCCTTGTAGCAGGAGGTGATGTCCAGCCCCATTTTGTGCAGGCTGTGGCTATTCTTGCTCTCCTGCTGTTTCACTGTATGATCCTGTGATGTGATGAGCTTAGCAACACTTAGCAAGCGCTCCCTAGTGTCAAGGTTTATAGGAAGATGAATGTATTAAATTGACTTTGTATTACTTATTTTTCTGTTGAATTACATCTTACAAAACAACATGTATTTGTAGGTAACAGTGCAGATCTGCGGCTGGTAAAGACTTTTATAGAACTGGGACTTCCTGGTGGAAAACTGGACTTCTTAATGTCTGAAAGAAATCAGGTAGTACAGAGCTAATTTCTGTCTTTCTTTAGATCCTCTACAAGCTGTTGACATTGCTGAAACAGGGCCTTCAGCAAAGCCTTTTCACCAGCTGAATGAAACAAAAGCACTGGGAAATTCAAGGAATTTTGTGTAGTCTTTAGAGCAGAGGCCTGGTCCTCTTCCTGTCTAATTTGATAGGCTGTTCAGTCCCATCAGAAAATATTTCTAGCATTAAACTCAGACACAATGACATTAGCACTTACAGGACTAGACCTTAGAAGAAGAAAATTGATTTATCCTGTCAGTTTGCAAACTGAGCAGCCTGGTGCCTCAGTCTGTCGGCTGCCAGGCAAAACACCACGGACAGAAAGCAGCAAGTTTAGTGATGCTAAATTCTTTGGAGGATATGAAATATTGAGCAGGTGTTTTCAGCTTCTTCTGCTGCATCAGCCATTGTTTCTTCTGTTGCAATGTTTGCAAGATTTATTTCCTTGCATGATAAAAAATGTCTTCAAGAAAAATTAATTGCTAGACTAGACAATGAAGCAGAAATGAATTCTGTGCTTTATTCTGCAATGAAACCGTATGTATGATGTAGAGGACTAACTTTATGCACAAGATAAGGATTTCCAGTGCCCAGTCAGAAACATTATTCTGATTTTTGAGCAGCTGAGAAACTTGAGTCAAAACTTGCCAACCCTGTTTGTTCAACAGCTTTTATATTTTGAAGTGGCCAGTTGGTGTTGATTTGAACTTGCCACTTTCCAGTGCACAGCTCTGTCAGCAGCAGACCTGCATGGTGAACATCAGCAAGATGAAAAGTTGTTTAGCTGAAGTTTGTCTTGTAGAGGAAAATGGAAATAATTTTTTTTTAGGCATTTTTTTGTGATATATTTAACAAGCTCAATCAGGCTAAGGTGATACTAAAGGGTGGAGAAATAAGGAGGTGAAATATGATGCTTGATGTGTTTTGTATATGATTAATGTTCAGGCTGATATTCTTCCACTTTTAAACAACTTGAAAGATTTGAGATAATGAGCCTAGGAGGAAATCATTAATTATCAATGCAGACAAAACAAACAGGCAGAAGGTTAGTGGACTGTTTGTGGTTTATGAGAACATTTATTTTAAGGCTGTATTGCAAAGTGAATACGCTCATGTTTTCCTTTACAAGAGCTGCAATTAGCAAGATGAGTTGTGTCACAAAAGCATTAATTACTGATATGTTTGCTCTGAATATCTGTTCCAACATTTGATGATTGTTTTTGTGGCATCTCATTAGTTACGAATTTGATTTAGAGTCCTGTTAGATTGCCAAATGACACAGTTCTGAATAAGATTTGCCGGCAATTGTATAGACTGGACAATATATTATTTGTTTTATTGTACCATGACTGGCAGTACAAATTGTTTGCGTCTCTCTCGCTCTCATTCTCTTACTAATAATTCTTGAGTAACAAACACACAGCATTTCATTAAGATGACCAAATAATTTTGTGATTACATCCTTAGCATCAGCATAACCCACGTGTCAGTGTATAGTGCTATAAACTATTTTATCGTAGCAATCTGTTCAATCCTAAATGCCAAAAGCTTTTCTTCCCCGTGCAGAGTATGGTATCGAGAGCCACTGAGCATTAGCAATTCTCACCAGTGTCAAGTCAGGCTGCTCTAAGATCATACTTACGTCTCTGGAATCACTCAGCTTAATATTGTTAACCTTACTGTTAATAAACTGTAGTTCCATGTTTAGCCTATCATGACGTGTGTCAAAGTTTGAGGCACAGTTGGTAGAGAAAGAGATACAACCACAGGAGGTAATTTAATCCCCTTAAAATATTAATTGTCTTGTAGAGGGCCCTATTTCTATGCCTTATGAAGTGTAGTGTTACTCTAGTCCTAACTTGAATTCTCAGGTTGGGTTCTTGAAGATTTAAGACACAATACAGAGTCAAAATGATTCTGTGACAGAAAATTTTGCCTTACCTTACCTTCACCGAGGACAGCGAATTTCCACACGAGCTTTAATGATAACTATGTGACCCACACCAACCCATGCTATTGTTACTGTTGATGCTATGTGAGGAAGAAAATACTTGCCTTGAGTAAGTCTGCAATATTAGGTGGAAGCTTTGTACTACTAAACTGAAAGTGAAACATCATTACTTTGTTTTCAAAGCAGAATTTCAATTTTTAGAGTACCTGGAGAACCAGAAAAATCCCTCCCTCCCTCCTTGAACATGTATAAAGAAAACTGGAACTGATTATTACGTTTCTGCTTGCATTTTACTTTGAAAATAACACTATCATGCAATAAATGCAATATATTTTAATTCACCTACTCATTCTGTTTTACACCAGACTGATACTTTTGCTGATTTTGATACAATGACGGACCGATTATTGGATGAAATTATTCAGCATATCCAGTTGTACAACCTCTCCATATCCAGAATAAGGTAAACATTCTGATAGTTGATGGTCTGTATCTGTTTGAGTTACATGAGCAACATCCAGTGAAATGAGCTTTTCCAAGAGTGCCTTGTGTCAAAAGCCATCAAATCAGCAAGATGATTTTTTGCATTGTTATAGATGGAAGCGTATCTACTAGGCTGAAAAAGATGTGAAATGGCAATTGAAGGACATTACTGAAAGCCCTGATAGAGTTGCCTCAAAAGCAATTTATGCCACTCGTGTAAATAAAATAAAGGGTTTTTTTTTGTTAATGTATTTTTTTTCTTTCCCAACAGTTTTATTGGACATTCCCTTGGTAATGTCATCATTCGATCTGTACTGACTCGCCCCAGGTTTCGCTATTACCTCAACAAGTTACACACCTTCCTGTCCCTCTCTGGGCCTCACCTGGGAACCCTTTACAACAACAGTACTTTGGTTAGTACAGGTAAGAGTTGATAGGAAAGCTATGACTGGCTGCAGTCCATGGCAGAGTGCATGAGGGAGCAACACATGGAGGTAGCAATGAATCGTGACAATGTGACTTGTACACTAAAGTTGTGGAAAATATGTGCTGAAGGCTTCAAACCTACAGAGAAAAAAAAAAATGCAATGAGAGGGGCTTCCAGTATCTGCTCCAAGGTCCAGTACAGTGCTCCCTGGAAAACTCAGAAGTGTGCAGCAGGGAGAGATGACCTTGCTTCCACTGTATTCTTCCAGTTCTCTGTATACTGCCAAACAGAGAGGCATCTCCAAGGCTGAAGAAGACACTTACAGTACTATGGGAATGCAGTGTCCCCCAGTTCAGCCTTCCTGAGTGTTTATGCGACTATGACATGGATAATCACAGAATCATAGAATAGTTTGGGTTGGAAAGGAACTGAAGGTCATCTAGTCCAAGCCCCCTGCAATAAGCAGGGACATGTTTAACTAGATCACAGACTCAGGTTGCTCAGAGCCCCATCCAACCTGACCTTGACTGTTTCTGGGGATGGGACATCTACCACCTCTCTGGGCAACCTAGTTTTGTTATCCTCATCATAAAAAATGTCTTACCCCTCTACAGTGAGACAGTGGACCTTTCTCCCTGTTGCTTAGCAATAAAAGGGGAAACAAAATTTACACTGAGTTACAGTGCTGCCCTTACTGAAGGCACATACCTTTAAACCCCTTGGTTCATAATTGGCACACAGGATAAAAATATGCACCGATTTTCGTTCCAGGTCTATGGCTTATGCAGAAGCTGAAAAAATCAGGGTCGCTTTTGCAACTGACTTTCAGGGACAATGCGGATCTGCGCAAATGTTTCCTCTATCAGCTCAGCCAAAAAACGGGTGAGTGGGGCTTGATATGGCTGTGTAAATATCAAGGGCTATTCCAAAGGATTGTGCTGGGTTGCCATGTCCTCCAGGGAGTAAAGGAAATCTTCATTTTGTTTATTGATCATTCTTCAAACAGTCTTGCTTTCGAGAAGGGCTACTCTGTCTAAAATCTGATATCTATTTTCTCTGTGCATTTTTTCTGTGCCAGTTATCGGTGAATATATTTGTCACAGTGTTAGCACCAAATAAGACCTCCATGCTGTAGTAAACATGCACTTCAGTTTATGTTCTGCAAGCAAGAAATATCACTCTTGACAGGCCAGCATTGCTTAATTTATACTACTAGGTGAAAAATCCTTTTTCCTTTTTTATTGTTTTTTGTAAGTTTAACATCTCTTGTCTCTAGGAAATACGACTCTGTGAGATGAAGAGCAAATTTTATTCATGTCTGTCGTGACACCTTTGTACTACAGAGAGAGATGTATAGCCTCACACTGGAAAAGTGATGTCTAAATAGAGATCTTTTTACTCCTTCCTTGGTCTGACATGAATAAATGAAATAAATCAGGCTTTTCTTAAGAAAAAAAAACAAGCATAATCCTTCTGTTCAAGAAAATGTTTTCTTTTGAGAGTTATTTCTAATGTTCTGTGTGAGCGAGTTAGCGCTAACTATGGAGCCATAAGGTATATTAAATATCAAATACTTGATATTTAATTTTCTTCTCAAACTTTGCTACATTGCTAATAGGAAACAAAGACTATGTCAGGATGGTTATAACTTCTTAATTCTCAGTCTGGCAGACATAGGGCTTTTCCATAATTTTATGAACACCCTATATGACAATCAATGATGGGAAGCTGCTGTACCTTGGCATTATTTGAATTTCCTTGTTTGAATTTTCCCTTTGTTTCCTTGGTTCTCCTTTCTGTGGAGTACAGTTCATGTCTGCTTTACTACTGTCATGTTCGAATAGAATTGGTAGGTCTAGATATGAACATATGAGCTGACGTACTGAGTCAAAGTAGAGGTGTCCCTACTGTAGCACCCTGCTCCCCAAAGTAGAGAGAATGTGTAGAGGGAGATATATCAGAAGTAGTGTTGTTCCTTCCTACTTTCCCAGGTAACTCTTAAAGGCTCCAACAATTTCTGACTTTGTTCTCTTTAAATGTTCCTTATGCTTTTCTTAAAAGTGAAAATAGACATTATTCTCTATTGTACCTCTTCCTGTAAGATTTTAGATATGGTAGCAACAGTCGTTGCTTCTCCTATCTTTTACCGCAGACTGAAGTCACAAACTCAGTTGATTTGATTACATAAAAAGAAGCTGGTAGACAGTGTCAGCCAGGCTTGGTAAAAACAGCCAGTAGGACTCTTCTTTGTGGTGGTGAAGGTCAACTTTTGTATGAAAATCTAGAAATCAGTGGACTCAGTTCTTGACTCTTTTGCCATAAGGAGGAGGGAAAGATAAAGGTCAAACGCACAGTTCTGCATTCAGGATACTCTCTGGACTAGTAGACTAGATCGTCTGTCCATTTTCCTGCTTTTCTGCTGAATGTGAATGGTGGAGGGCTCATGAGACCCCAGACAGGGCAAACAGCAGGTGCCTGTTTCCACAGCCCAAATCAGTGGGCCCATTGCCTCTAGGGAAGAGGAAGGATTCTGGTTTCCAGTCCATGTACTAGCGGTGTGCATTTATCAAGGGACTGCTGAATGCTCAACACTGATGTAATAGAATGACATCACAGCACTGAAATTGGTTCCTCTTCTCTCTCTGTTTTGTTTGAAAATTGTACTAATTTAATGTGTTATTTTTGGATGTGATCCCCATTGCTGTGAACACTTTCTTATCCAAAACCACTCTTTAACTGTAGTGGAATTGTTCATATGTTTCCAATGTTTAGAGGCAGACATATTTGCAAGATTAAGGTTTTAAACATTTTATTTTTTTTTTAACAGAGACAGCTCTTACTTTCTTCCTATTGACATACAACTAACCTATATGAGTGTTGAGAAGTAACAGCAGAAGCAGTAAAAATGTTTTTAAGCTATTACCAATCTGTCTAAGCATGTGTTTCATGTTTTATTTACCTGTTTTGCACTGTAGATTTTCAAATGTGTTTGAACATGAAGTAGTCATGCTGACACTGTATGTATTTTCATCACGGTGCATCATTGTGATAAATGTATTTAATGCATTTGCCACAGGTCTTCAGTACTTTAAAAATGTTGTGTTAGTGGCCTCACCCCAAGACAGATATGTACCCTTTCATTCAGCAAGAATAGAAATGTGCAAAAATGCCCTTAAGGACAGACACACAGGTATGTTTAAGATCCTTTCTATCTTTACGAAGCTGTTGAGGAATTGTGGTTTTGTGTTAACTGAGATGATTGCATTAGAAGTGTTTTTCATCAACGTGATGAAAACTCAAATGTTTATTTGATAAGGAATAAAGTGTTCTCTTCCCACAGGAAATTACTGAAATCCATAAAAGAAACTTTTTAAGAGGCTCTTTGCTGATGAAAACAAATTTCAATCAGGTCATAATCAAAGGTTTCTTCCATTTCTCTGTAATTTATTTTTTTTAAAGTGATGATAATAGAACTAGCTCTTGACAATGCTTTTCTGGAGGTTACTGATTTAGTAGTATTGCTTCACCTTTGTTTCACATAATGAAATCTGTCTCAGCACATCCAAAGTCAGGAGATTTTCCCTTTGTTTTCAGTAGCGTTTGGATGATTGCCAGGTAACTTCAGGGACAGATCTGAAATCATATTGATTTGCAATAAAATCTGTAAAGCACGTCAGGACTCATACCATTGGAGCCATGCGTCCTGCGAGCTCAGATTGTGTAGTGTTCCAAGTATTACCTTTGTAATTAGCAGTCTCCCTAATTTATAAAATATTTCTAACTCTTCCAGTGGTTGTTTCTCAGGGAGATGTTTGACCTAGCAGGAGCTGGAGCTACTTTCAGTGTAAATCATTTATGAGCTCAGGTTTTCTGAGCCATTGTTTTTGTCCTATAAACTCCTCATGTATCTGCACGATGTCCGTCCTTCATTAGATTCCCCAGAGAAACCTGAATGGACCTGTCTTGCCAGATCCTTTCGCATGTGAATTCACAGGCTGTGTGGTCCAGCCCTCTTCCCCTCAAGAAAACTAGCATTTCCTTCCACCACAGAGGAAATAAATAAGACTAAATGCTGAGGAGTGTCCCACTCTTCATGCCAGCAGCTTCGGCAGACCTTTTCAGATGGCCAGTGCCTCCATCAGACCAACAGCATCCAGGCACTTGGCAAATCTTTGAATGCTATCACTTGCATTTTGACCTTGCTTCCATGTTCATTGCGACCATAATTAAGTGATAAAGAGGGGGTCTGGCTGCTTTGGCATGTAGGTGTGACATCTGAACTCTTTTGCAGGTCCTGTTTATGCAGAAATGATTAACAACCTGCTCCAGCCTTTGATTGGGGCGAAGGACTGCACTTTGATCAGACACAACGTGTTCCACGCTCTGCCAAACACCGCCAACACGTTGATAGGCCGGGCTGCCCACATTGCCGTGCTGGACTCTGAACTTTTCCTGGAGAAGTTTTTCCTCGTGGCAGGACTCAACTACTTCAAATAGTGCCTGAAGTACGGGGTAACAGAGGCAAATGTTTTCACTGAATGGAGGAGAATCCCTTAGCCAAAAGACTGCAGTGTTAGAAATGAGATCAGGTGGGACTTTGAACCTCTCCATTTCCATTTCTGTTTCAGAGAATAAAGTGCTATGGCTTTAAGGCATTCAAGCTTCCAAATATTGGTGCTTTTGGAAGAAATAAATATTCCTCTTCAGTTTCTATGTTCTTTGTCCTCATCAAGACATCAGCTGCTTCTGAAGTACAGAATCAGAATAAGAAGGGTAATTCTCTAAATGTTATTGGACCAATATGATTCCCGTTTCTCCTGAATATTAACCCAGGAAGTTGGCTGTCCTTGACTGAATGTTTATTTACTTATTAACAAAGCTATACATTTGTAGCACTTTTGGGGTAGTTAACACAAGAGGAAACAAGCATATATGAACTCAGGTTAAAACCTCCTTTGTGGTGAACTGACAAGTCTGAAAAACATTTGTGAAAGTTTCAATGTTTCCATTTCTTGAAAGAAAATATTTGATTGGTTCCATTACCAGTAATAATTTGTAACATAAGTGCATTCAAATAATGGAAAGGAGAGAAATATTTAACGTAGAATGAAGAAGTCTTGATATTTGTCTTTTTTAAAAAAAAACAACTTTAAGTTGGGAAAAATTTTGTTCACATTAGAAGCTACCAAATCAAGAGGAGTCTGTTGGATTACTTGTAAAATATCAGTGGCATCTATTACTATTTGTTCTGTTTACATTTATAGAGGATCATTATTGTGCTTGTTACAACCTTAGAGGTACAATTTTTACTTTTACATTTGTATCTAAGTACATTTACCCCAACAAATTTTTATTTTGAATAAAATATTTGTAACTCTGATATGAAATTCAAAATCTAACCAGTAATACCCCTAAAAAACCCAATCATGTGAAAATGGGCTGGAGGCAGAGTGGTAAGGATTGTGGAAATCTTAAAAAAAATATAAGGATGTCTTCTTAGGCTCCTCTGCAGTGCTTTACTAATGCCCATTTGCCGTCCTAATTATTGCATGGTTAAAATTGGTTGAAACATTTAAAACTTTATTCGTACAAAGCTATCCAAGTAGTTTCTAGGGGTACAGAAAAGAACCTATTTTTCACTTTTTTTAGTTTGTGGGTTTTTTTCAATTTTTCATTAAAGTTTTTATCAAAAAGCTATCAGATTTAAAGTAACAAATTTCAATAACTTTCTATACATTTTCATAACATTTTGATAAATTTTCAATGTCAGTTGTTTCAAAAAAGAAAAAGTGAATAATTCTTCTCAATTGTTTTTGTTTGGAAGACAGGCAGTTTTTCAATGCAAATATAATTTGTTTAAATACATAAGTGAGCAGCCCTCTGTATCTTGTGACAAAAACTATAATGAAATGACAAAGGTGGTTTCAGCTATCAAGACTCATCAGTAAATTAAGATCAAGATAGTGGAAATTTGTGAAATAGAGACTTAAAAAATTAAAACAAAAAAAACCTGACAAGCGCAGGAAAATATTTGTACATGCAAGAAGTAAAGCTTCTTTTTTTTTTTCAAAAGAAAAGAATCGGAAAACCTACACGTAATTATTTCAAGATGATAAGCATTGCCAGGACACTGGTAAAGACTGCTAAATAACAAGAATGGTTTGATAAAGGTGGGATGTTTTTAAAATAGAAAAAAGAAGGAACATACCAAAGGGTGAGATTAAGATCATCTGAAAATAGGAAGGTTTATTGCACCTAAAATCCATATGCCCCTCAAAGGGGACAGAATTATGTAGAAACAATTACGTGGTGTGTTTCAATATTGACAAGTTTTTTAAACATTAAATATTACCTCAGTACTTGAGTGAAATAGGAAGATGATATTTTTGCCTCCTTCTTTTTTTTTTTTTCTTCTTCTCTTTTATAAATTGTAGTTTAAAGCTAAAAGATGGATTTATGCAGTTAACAAATAAATTTTGTCAGGAGTCAAGAACCTCTGGTTCCCACTTCTTGTTTGGGAAGTGTTTATGACTTCTTGGCCTCAACATTTTAGTGCCAGCCACACTTACATATCACATCTCACTTATTCCTTGGTAAATTGTTTACAAGATTTTAAATGTAATGGGCCATGTTGGTTAAGCTGTTAGTGCAGTGGTTTTGAGACATAAACATGGACTTTGCAGGAGCATATGAAAAGCAAGAGAAAAAAGCTATATCCAACCATCAGCAAACTTCACTGCGCTGTCTGTCTGTTCCTTCTTTAGAAAATGCTCAGGAGTCTGCCAACTCCTGGAAATTTTGAAAAAAGTTAAGAGTGAGGTTAGTTTACATGTATATACATGCCTTATCTGTGTGTGTGTATATGTGTATACAGTCTGTACAAAGATGTGTATTGGTTTCAAGCTCTCACACACCAGGCTTTTCAATCCTGGGTACACTGAGTCTAACAACATACCAGTGTAGCTGTTCTTATGTTCAGATGGGTGAATTCTCACCTTTCCTTGTACATTAGGCAGCATTCCCAACGTTCTGTTTGCATGACTGTGAGAGAAGGGAAGTGTGAAAAGGTCTCTTGTATTGCTGCAGAAGTTGGTGGGCCTTCCACTATCTTCACTTTCACATTCTATACTGCTACCAGTGCTCTGACTGGTGGATAAACATACCTGAAGGTTTCCATGTTCCTATGCACATAATATTCTTCCATGGCTCAGACTTTCATTTGAGACTTGGAGTTGGATTGTATGTGCAGTTGGATTAGGCCCATAAAACTTGTTGTCTGAGAGGTATGTCAGAGAGCTTCTGTGGAGCCTCAGAAAAATCTGGAAGATGTCATTCCTGTGAAATGCTGAGGAACATTTTATGTTCCTTATGCTGGCAGAAGATTGTGGGAACTACTGGCAGCCATGGTCTAGCTGAGCATTCATTTTAAGGTTCTCATAATGTTGTCTGACAAAGGTGGATTCGCTGCCCAGTGTGCAGCAGCCAAAAATCACACACTCAGGAGAGACGTTGTTGTTTATTCCAGAGTTGCGCAAGTCAGGGTGCTCAGTGGATTTCCACAAATGGAGCACACCATAAAGAAACTGCTCAATCTACATTTATACATGCAGTTAGTAACACCCTTCTCACTATGATTGGTTAGTAATTAACAAGAATACTGCTAAAATGAAGTTAATTCATTCAGGGCAGTGCTGATCAATATTTTAAGCAAAAATAAAGAAAACAGTATAATATCTAAGCATAGGTCCTCATTTCCCCAAGATGTTTTCTTCTTCAAGGATGTCTGGCTCTGTTCTCAGGGTTTCACAGGTGTCCGATTAATCATTTGGATAACTTCAAGGATGATCCTCTTACTTCAAACATCCTGCTTATCTAATGGCCTAATTAAGTCTGTAAGCACTATTTCACAAAACTTTTTAACACTTTCTGTGTTTGCATTCCTGTTTGGCGGTGTGGATAACAAGAATAGGCTCTCCGTATTTTTCTTCTTTTATGCTTTTTAATGGAATGTTGCCCTGGTGATAACTCGCAATGTTGTAAATCCACTCGAATTGAGTACACTATATTGCAAAGAAATCTTTATCATCATTATAATATAAATAACATCTAAGTTGCATCGTATTGAACTATAGCAATCAGTATGGACTTATTTTCAGATTTTTCTTTGTTTATCTATAGAGAAATATATATTAAGAATTACCTTTATAACAAATTACAAAATAACTGTACAGTTAGCATCTGTCTTGACCTTTGGACCTTTAATGGTTTGTCCTTTCACATAAAGCCTCTTAAAATACAGTTAAGTACATTAGCAGTATTGCTGCAAAGTTTTCCCTTCAAACTGGACAAGCTCCTCTTGATATAACTGTGGGGGCGGTGCTTAAATTCTTAAGTGAAGCTTTAATGTTCACAGAGGATAAGATAGATAGTTTTTCAAGAACTTGGACGTAGGAGGGACAACCATGAAATTTCTGTAGCTTGTCAGTGCTCAGCGCCAGCTCTGACCTTAGTGTTAGTTGTATTGAAGTGAAATCCCCTTCACTTCTGTGGGATTCTTTAGTTATGAAAAAAATAAATAAATCCAGTCTAGCAATGCAAGTTTGTTTCTTTAGCATCTGGAAGTCTTAAAACCACTATGGAGGATCTCCTGGCTCCAACCAGTAGAGTGTGTTTGTCTATTGAGTTTTTCCAGGGTTAAAGATCAAGTATGGGCTAGAGTCCAGATGAATTAAATATCTGAAGGAAAAAAAAAAATCAAGTCTGTCTACTGACAAGAGGGGAAGTTGAATAAGGGCTTGGAACCTTAGGCTAGAGCTTTGGAAATTACAGACAGGCATATTGAGCACTGTTTTACTTCAAAGTAAATAAATATCCACTGACCAATTCTCTTCACTGTTCCCTTGCCAGAGAAGAGCCACGCTTGAGGGAGAAAGCTATCACAACGATGTGAAAGCTGGGAATTCAAACCAAAGCTTTCATTAGAATTTGTAGGTTCCTCTGGTGCTTTCTGCATGTTAAAAAAAGATTTCTTCCCTTCTACCTCTGCTTTTGAAGTAGCTAAGTGGTGATGCAGGGGAAAGGTGAGAGCTTCTAATAACAGGGTTAGACCCTTGTGAAGGTTTATGCAAATATCTCATGAAACTTTATATATAATGAATAGTCATGGGGCACTTCTGCAGCAGTCTCAGCATGCCAATATGTGTCAGTCTAGCTGAATGATTATTTTCTTTGTGGACTTAAATTTCCATTTAAAAACTATCATCCGAACAGCCTAACATATTTCACTCCACCTGGTCGTTTAGGTGCTAAAGGTCATGTCCATGGAGAACTCTCACAGAGTGTTTTGTTTCATTTCCATACATATGCTCAGCAATTTTGATGTTGAATGTTGTTAAGTAATTGACAACTCCTAGTTCACTCTTTAATATTTATGTAACCCCTCCCTCAAATTTCCAGGGTCTATTTAACCATGCAATCATTTTCAGGTATAAATCGGTATAAATCCAGGGCTGTTGGAGTCAGAGCTCAGCCTATCCGTTCTCACTCTTTAATGCAGTTGCTTTATGGCAAGCTATAGGAATAGAGTCTCAGGATTGTCATGAAATATAGCACAACTGTGTGCACAGATAATCACTGCAGTAAAAATTGGTCCATTAATGTTTGCAGTCATAAAATGCATAGTCTGGGACTTGTTTTGCTATAGCTCACTCTTCTCTGGTTTGGTTTTGCCTTTTGGATTAAGTGCAACCACTGCAAGATTGTGCCTCTTGCTCCTGTTTGTTTGTGATTCACCTAATTTGGTATCACTTGAGAGGCCTAAATTGTCCCATAGCTACTCTTCTGCTTTGTCTGGGCATTCCCAGTTGGTGTGGTCACCTTTCCATGATCTGACTACAGCTTCTGCTTTTCTTTGGCCTATGTCTTCCATGAGTTCCTCTTCTCTTTATCCCTCTGTCCTTGCCATCATGTAAAGCTACAAAATAGTCTTAACTATCCAAGCAAGGTGATTACTATCTACCATCCTTTGACGTAGTCAATGTATTTAGATTTTGTACTGATTTCTTACTAGAATACAGTTAAACTTCTTCATAGTAGCTTGTATGGGGCTAAGTTTTCAGTTTGTGGTGTAAACAGAGTTGATAACACAGAGATGTTTTCGTTATTGCTGAGCAGTGGCTTACACAGAGTCAAGGCCTTTTGGCAGCATAAGAGGAAATGGCCTCAAGTTGCGCCGAGGGAGGCTTAGCTTGGATATCAGGAAAAATTTCTTCACAGAAAGAAATTGTAAAGCCCTGGAACAGGCTGCCCAGGGAAGTGGCGGAGTCACAGATGTGTAGGTGTGGCATTTAGGGACATGGTTTAGTGCTGGGTTAATGGTTGAATTTGATCTTAAAGGTAACAAACCCAAATGATTCTATGATTCTGCTTCTCACACCACTCCACCAGCAAGTAGGCTGGGGATGCACAAGAGGTTGGGAGGAGATGCAGCTGGGACAGCTGACCCCAACTGACCAAAGAGATGTCGACATCATAGGACATTGTGCTCAGCAATAAAACTGATTAGGGGTGGGAGGTGGAGGCTGGCCAGGGCTGACATTGCTCAGGGACTAATCAATGGGAGTTAGTCAGTTGATGATGAGAAATTGGGGGTTTTCATCATTTGTTTTTTTCCTAGTGTTCTTTGTTGTTGGTTTTCCCCCGTTTTTTTAATTATTAAACTGTTTTTATTTCAACACAGAAGTTTTCACACTTTTACCTTTCCTATTCTCTCCCTTATCCCACTGAGAGTGGGTGTGAGCAAGCACCTGTGCGGTGCTCAGCTGCCTACTGGGGCATGACAGATGTGTACAAATCCAGTCCTTCAAGATGCGTTTTATGTGTGTGATGTAAGATTTTGGTTAAGTGACCCAACAGAACATTTCCCAGAATTCAAGCCTATCCTTCATAAATCCTCATTGTGAAGCTGAAATACAGATCCCCTGGTTAATTTGGACTTTGAGAGGCACAGAAGATATTTTACTGATTCTAAACTCAGTACCAGAAAGACTTTGAGGGGAGCACCTCAACACAAGAGACATCGAGGTGCTTGAGCAGGTCCAGAGAAGGGCAACAAGGCTGGTACAGGGCCTGGAGAACAAGTCCTTTGAGGAGTGGCTGAGGAACTGGAGCTATTTAGTCTGAAGAAAAGGAGGCTGAGGGGAGAACTTACTGCTCTCTACAACTACCTGAAAGGACATTGTAGAGAGGTAGGCACTGGCCTCTTCTCACCAGTGACAGAACAAGAGGGGATGGCCTCAAACTGCACCAGGGGAGGTTTAGATTAGACAGTAGGAAAAATTTTTTCATAGAGGTGTTTTCAGGCATTGGAACAGGCTGCCCAGGGAGGTGGTTGAATCGCCATCCCTGGATGTGTTTAAAAGCCATATAATTGTGGCCCCTGGGGACGTGGTGTACTGATGGACTTGGTAGAGTTGGTAAATGGTTGGACTTGATCATCTGGAAGGTCTTTTCCAACCTAGATGATTCTGTGAACTCTATAAATTAAAGAATAAAGTATTATGCAGGTGATTAGCATTGCTTTAAAATAAGTGAGGGATATGCCTTTTTTGAAGAAAAAAAATTATTTGTACTTAAAATGTTCTATAGGCCTTTTCCAGCTTATTCTGAAGTTAAAAAAAGGCTTTCAATACCTTTGAGAGTGCCGCAAATATCCACACATAGATCTTCTTGCCACAGTGAATATTCAGCTGATAGTGTTTGCTCCAGAGACTGTGAAGTCAGTGCGAACGAGTAGTCATCAATATGCTCACCGCTGCCATTCCATTTATCCAAGGTGGTACATCCTGTTCACACATTCATTCCAATCAATTTTCTCAGCCCTTTATATGAGAACTGTTACCCACCTATCCAGACATGTTACAGATGACAGAATATTTTGTCAGAAGGAAGAGCTGGAAGTCTCCCCGTTTAATTCCTGTTCAAAGCAGGATTATCACGAGCATCATGGTAAGGTCAGCCATGTCTTTGTCTGTCTGAGTCTTGCAAACATCTGGTGATAGATGTACTATAACTACTCTGGGTTACATTTTCAACTGCTGTACAGCACTCCTAAGGAGAAAAAAAAAAAAAAAAAATCTAACTGGATCTTTCCTAGCTGCAACTTTTCCCTGTTATACAACTTTTTTTGTTCCATAGGCAAGCTCTTATTTCTGATATACTTGTAACTCCCTTTTCAAATACCTGCAGATAGCTCTTTGATTGTCTTAGTCTCCTCTTTGCCAGACTAACAAGCCTAACTCTCAGCCTCTCCTCAGAAGCCATGTGCTTAGACCCCTCACCATCTTGGTAGCCCTTTGCTGGGCCCTTTCAAGTTTCTCAACCTTGAACTGCATTTAGAAGGCTGCAGGTACTGGCAAACTTCCTTGAATGATAGCTATGGTGCAGATGGGTGCCTTTCTCCTGCACAGGAGGGGCTCACTGGCTGTTGGCTGTCATCACATCCTCGTCCTAGCTCAGGTTCTCACCTGAAGAGATGGAGCTGTTCTCCAGCTGCTACAATTTGCAAGCTTCCAGCTTATATTCCCCTCTATGAGTTCATCTTCTTGCTCCTGTGTTTTCTTGGTTAAGGGATTAGCACTAGCAAGGGCAAAGAGTTGTGACCCGGGGCCTGTCACCAC
Source organism: Baryphthengus martii (assembly GCA_013396935.1). Classification (NCBI taxonomy): domain Eukaryota; kingdom Metazoa; phylum Chordata; class Aves; order Coraciiformes; family Momotidae; genus Baryphthengus; species Baryphthengus martii. Next base: position 50,989 of record VWZK01010972.1, read on the forward strand.
CATTTATGGGCCTCTTTTTTAGTACACAGTACATCTGGTGCCCCATTGCACCCTTAGCATGCTCGCTGCCAGGCTAATTGTTTCCCTCCTGGTTTGGCACATCTTATTTGAGGTGATCTTAGTCATTGGTGAGCTTTAGGCACAGACTGTGAGGGAACCTGATGTGAGTTCACTCCATTCTTGCATGACAGACAGGGATGATCACTTACCTTGTGATCATAGGTCCATGGGATGCTGCTTCCTGATGGTCTGAGAGAGCTGTTGCTGCTGTTTCTTCTCTATTTTAAGAAGACTGTATAGTATATATGCACTTACCTAAGAGAACTCCATGCACTGAATAGAAATGCTTTTGAAAACTGTGTAATCAGGGTAGAGTTGCTTTAAATGCAGATGAGTTAGCCCTTCCCTGCATAGGATAAAAGCGTAAAGAATAAATATGTATAAACTCTTCTTATGGACGAGGTTAGACTAAATTAACTTCTATTACAACCTTGAAACTTGATTTCTCTGCTTTTGAAAATTCAACTCCACTTTCACCCAAAGTGCTGCAAGATCCTATTATCTGTGTAGCAAACTAACCCCATCAGTCTGAAGCTGATTTGCACACATACATCCACGGGCCACGAGGCCATGGGCTCTACACGCAGAGCTGCACATTTTCAAGTTGTTTCTGCGTCTGAAAATATGGAACTGACATGGTGAACAGGACTATTATTGCAGCCCACCATGCCTTTTGGTCTTTGAAAGCTATCAACTACAAACACAGACTGCTTATCCAAAGGAACAAAAAAAACCAACCCAACCTCCTGCACATAAAAGTCCAGTCTCAAACAACTCTCTTTTTTTTTGGAGTGGGTGGTTTGAGTACTGTGCTGGCCTCGCTTGTTCTATACTTCCCACAAATGGGGTTATGCTAATAAGTATAACTGCTTCTGGTGCTGAAAGTCCCAATACTTCAGTTCTCGTGGCAGTTTCTAGCAAATAATGTAAGAACTTTTTCATTCCTTCTGAAAGCATAAGTGCTAGTAGAAATCTGCCTGTCCCAATCCAGGAAAAATGCTCACTTAATCTTTACTATTTTTACACGGATAAGAGTACCTGTGTCATCCTCAGCTGTGGAAAGATGTCAAGGCATTTCTGATACATGATCATATATGCAGCTACATGCATGGGAAAGATTGAAGAAGAGATTATGGGAACCTTTTTTGATCTAAGGTGCATCCTCACTTTCACTAAAACTGATAATATAAAGCAGAGTTAATGTATGCCATATATAGCATGTGTGACATACCCTGCATACAGAAAATGTCTTTTCCTTTATGTAATCTTCTCATATGTTCTCATATGTGATGAATGTCTGTTCCCATACGCAGTGTATTTAGGCCAGACCATGGTGGTTGCTGAGTCTGTTGGTTTCTTTAAGTTTTGGGGGGAATTTACTTTGGTTATCTAAAACTCCTGTGAAGGAGCGGTTTGCTGGCTTCATCCACCTCACTGGAGAAGAGAGATTGTTTTGTACCGTGATCTGTCAATGCCATTAGTCGACTAATATTATCTAAGCAGTCTTGAATTTGATGTGCATTATCTACCACCTCCATGGCTTCCATGGTCAATGCAACCTGTCAAACTGAGCTGCCCTATCTCCTAAGACAGGAAGCTTGTTACCATTTTTAATTTTCCTTGACATCCATCCTCTTCAACCATGCATTCGTTTTTAAGCTGATAGACCAATGATTTATCAGCTTTGCCACTCTTCTTACTAATTTTAGTCTTGTGTATGTTTGACTGTGCATCCATTCTGGGAAATTAGCTATTTCCTTTTCCTGCCGTTAAATCTCCTTATGAAGTCTGAAAGAGATCAGTCTAGACAAGCTGTGGTACTCCTTTATGACTGCATGTCTGAGACAAAAAAAAACAAACACCAAAGCCCCATTAGTAATCTGTAGTGTTTTCTAGTTTTATTTTCCACTGTGCTTGCTTTGCCAAGAATGAAGATACATTGGTGTTTTGTTCCATGCCTTTTAGTGGCTCCAGGTGATTAAGGTCCAGATATATCTCTGCTAGACTAAGGGTGGGAGAAGACAAAGATGCAGGATAAACTTTCATTCTTTCTATGTTGCAGCAGGAATATGGCCTTCACCAAGATGGCAATAATAATAGAGAAAGCGAAAAGAACAGCTTCCCAAATCAGTCTTAGACTAAGGCCTCAGTCATCTTCATCAATCCCTTAATATATCCTCAAGTTCTTAAAAAAAAAAAGCAAACATGACTTTAAATCTCCGTCTTTCCACTTATGCTTGGACAATTAGCCACAGCATCTGGGATATCAGAAAATTAAACTCTCCCTATATAAAGAATTACCTTCAAAGAACAACGCAAGCCTTAACTGGTAAGACTTGCCTGTTGGGTGGTCTTCTTTCTTGTTTAGAGGGAGCTTATGGTAATGAGTGTCTAATTTAATCAAATCAAGAAAACAGGTGAATCCTGTCCTCTCTCTTATCCCTCAGTTCCGTGTGGAAAGTTCACACTCTGGCACTTAAAATTAGAAAATACTAATTTATATTCCAAATAAAACACATTTGTGAGTTAGGTCTTGATTGATGTCATATCTTTGCTTTTAGCACTTACTCTGGTTTTGACACTGGAACCATTCTTCTGGTTTGAGAATCCTGGAAACCTTGATGAAACTCTATAAAAGAGAGTGTATTATACTTGAAAAGTGTATCACAATTCTAATCCTCAAAATCTGGCTGTAGCTTTTTAATAGTTAAAGTTCTCAATGTGATTGAAAATAACTTCTCAGTTGTACAGCAGCTATTCAAATGAAGCATCTTACACTGACAAATTAATTCTCAGCTTAGTGATAACATCTAAAATTTGCCCTCAACTGACATGTGGAATAGAACTCAGTGGACAGGAGCACAGTTCTTTGAAGATCTTTATCCTATATTTCAAAGAGTATGTTTTACTTATTTTATTAAATTGTAAGAAAATATCCCTTGGAATTGAAACCTACTATTTCCTGTAAGTAATTAGCTCTGAAAGTGATTTTCTTTAAGGATACTTTTACAGTTTTTAGTTAACAAGAGTAAGGCTAGAAAATTTTTGAATGTTTTTTTCAGATAAGCAACTGCTAAATACTAATGGGCTGAATTTCAAGTGATTGTTTTCAACTAAGCAGTTCAATATTATTTTATTTTAGTAAAAAAAAATAAATATAAAAAATCAAGAGGCTGACCCCTGGACTTAGTAACCAATTGTACCCATGCATAGTGGATGTAAAATACTAGCCTTGGTGTAGATGCCCATGCTCGTGCACTCAGGCTGCAAAGCAATACGTCAGAGGTACAACATTCTCCAAGTACTTTGTTTAATGCTGATTGCTCAGAGCAGTATGCCTGATTGATAGGACCGGTGCATGTCACAGGAAGTACAACCTTCTGCAGATTGAGATTTAGAGGCAGTCACTTGGTACTGAGGCTGAACTTTGCAGATGAGTAGCCTATGGTATTTTTAATTATAACCATTTCTGTCGTCGGAACGAGTATAACCAATTCTGTCGCGCGACACTAGAGTTTGCACTTTTAAATGAGGCATTATTGCGTTTGATTGAGGCAGTTATGTCTCTCACAAAATAGATTTCAAATCAGACAGACGAGGCAATAATGAGAGGCTGTGAACTTGGAAAATCTGTGCTACTTGTTTATTTTTAAGACACTGGGATTTATAACACATGCTCTGTCTGCCTCTCTCTGATTTACTTCCCTTTCCCTAATGAACATTTGTCAACTGTCACACACTTCAATTTTCTTTCACTGTGTCTGTCAAGATTTAAGTGAGTCTTACATGAAAAAAACAAAACTGATCTCACAAAGTAGAAACAATAGGAGTTGAGTCAATTCCATGACATTCGAGGGAAAAACAGATGCAAATTTCTTTTCTTGAAATGTAGAGTGACTCAGCAGCATTCACAAGGTCTTGACTAAAGGTCTGATCCTGAGAAATGCTGCTTAAATAGACTCTTGACATAACGGGCCAGATCTCCAAGCAGATTAACCTGATGAAGCGGTTTATACAGCATAAAGATCTTACCATGCCACAGCCGGTAGCATTTGTGGCATCTCACAGTTGGATCACCAGAAGATAGCAAATGTCCTGGGTTCTTTTTAAAGCCAATGTTCCAGTTGGTCATTTGTGTTTTAAAAGTCACGTCTTTTTAAGACAAATGCAGACCTCTCCAAGGGATCAAGTCAATGGATTAACTTGGACAGATCCTTATAGGTTAAGGGAAAGGGCTTTTAATTTTTAAATCTGCTACTTTGAATCATGATCATACAAAAAAAGCTGAAGAAACCTGACATGGTCCCTTGTATAAACAACATAATGAATGTAAAGCTTATAATGCCACTGTGAAATTTTAATGCTTATTTATTATTGTTATGATGAAATCTGTATAATAAGATGATGATGATGATAATAATAATAATAATAATGAATAGTCATCAGTGCCAATATGATTCTACTATTTTTCTACATATGCTTTATCGTGGCATTTCGTGTAGCTTGTGTTCTGTGTAAAGAAATGTCAATAAAATCTTTGCTTCCTTTTGTCTGTACTTTGTGTGTTCTTGCTGCTTAGGAAGTTCCCCGATTCCTTTTGTCCGTGTTGCATGGAGAAAACATGATACTATTGGCAAAGAGGTGTAGAATAAACAAGTATGAAGCACGAGAATAGATGAGCTATCGGAAGGACGGTGGCTGATTCAGACTTGTCTTTCTGTTTGAAGAATACAGAACAGCCCTGACTTCCTGAACCTGTAATTACGATGGGATCCATTACTGAGTATCTGTCTTGGGAAATGGAAAGGATGGAAGTGAAGCAGAGCAGAGCACAGGCCCAGAAAAAATTTCCTGGCCCTCACTAGTGTATCTTTATGATACTTCAGACAATTCTTGTGGAGAAAAGGTGGTGTTCAAAGGTGTCTTCCACAGAGACTCCAAAAGACAGCAAATACATGGAGAAGTTGATGGAAGCCTGGTCACAAGCAGGGAGGGAATGCAAAATTTAGGGAATTGATGCCTTCATGTTGCAAACTGATTAGTAGCCAACAAAGGGCTGTATTGTTGTGTCTGTGTCTGAATAGATGGCTTTTTTTTCTGACTCACTTCTCAATCATATCAAATGGCAAAGGGATGAGCAGCAGGGAGGGGATAATTAGAGCATTGGTTAAATGCATTTCCCTTTTGATTATAATTACATTCCACTGTCACAGGCAGAAAATGAATTGGCCTCACCTTAATCCCAACAAGTCATTTGTCCATCCTCAAAATGTTACAGGAGTTGGCGTGTTTTCTGGGATTTGGCAGAATGCACCTCAAATCAATCAGCATAAGCAAATAAGCAGATACACCGGTCAGTGTCGGGAAAGACCCATCAGCAGAGCCAGACCAATGCCAATTTTGTGATATCTGATCTGAATTTGTGTTTTCAGTCCATTATTTAAAAAAAATGCTGTATACACCTTCTTATTCTTGTAAGTCAAATTGTGGTCCCATATGGTAAACTATATCCTCATCAGATTCTAGTGTCGTGCTGGGGACTTCTAGTGAAGAAACACCTTGATTTGTTGTCACGACTGTCCAAGACGAAGTAGGTATTTTCCAAAAAAGATCTGTGGTACTGTCCACACCCTGGTTAGATTTTAGTCTATATTTCAGAGACACACGGGTTCCTAGACCAATAAAGTGAGATGGAAGCTATACTTTGAAAGGTCTCCGTTTTCTAAAACGCAATAGGCAGGTGCCTGGAAGGGGACAAAAGCTCTTTTTGGCTCTTTGGATACTTTCTTAGGAGAGTATAACAGCAAGGGGTTTGCATGTCCTTGAGACATAGGGTGAATCACAAATAACTCCACGTCAGGCGTGTGCAGTGTGAAGCAGAGAACAGGTCACATGAGCATTTCTTGTCGTTTCAAGATTAGGGCTGGTCAGTGCCTTTTTTCCTTGATGGTTGGAGAGTTAGAGTAAGCGAGCAGGTGGTAAAATGTTACTCTATATAAGCCCAAAATGAAGCTGGTTTAAAACTTTTCAACCACCTGCAAGCTGAGTGCACTCTGCATGGCACTACCCTGCCTATGACTGGGCTTTGGTCATGTTCTCCCACAAGTAACTTCTACATGTAGCTGCAACCTGTGTTCCTTCCCAGAATATTCATATCCCACTGTCTCTCTCCTTTTCCTCTAACCTCTGTCCCTGACACAAACACATCCTTCTTCCCTGCCCATTACCAAAGACTGTACAGAACGTGCTGGACAACTGACTGTAAAAGTCAGGAGGCAAATTTAAAACTGAAGAGATGCAATTAGTGCAGACCCAAACACCTATATGCACAATTAAGACTGTAATTAACAAATAAATAATCTGAAACTGGTCTGCTGGACTTGGAGTTCATTACTGTGCTGGAATTGAGGTCTAATTATTCAAGAAAAGCGTTGAGATTGTAGGCTTTCTGCATTTCATCCTTTCAGGTATCATTTATGAGACACTGGTATGTACAGGGCGGTGGTATTAGCAACCTGTTCTTCAGCTTGCGTGGATCCTGAGAGCTCACACTGGCCTGATCAAACTTTCATTATCATGCCCCAAGGAGATTTTTCTCTCTAATTTGAGTCAGAGAAGGAGTGAGACATATATTCACGCCCACTCTCACACACATGCACGGAGATAACATTAGCATCTACTTTACTTACTGCTCTAGGCCTTTGTCCAAATAGACAGCTAGTAACTTCACATTCACACAAAATAGCACACATTAGGAGGGTCAGCTCAAACTTGGGCTGTGTTTTCCTCCTGTGAGGCAGAAAAATGCAAATAAGAATAAACACACAGATTTGCAACACTATTCTTCATCACTGTTGCCTTTTCTCCCTCTCATCACATGCCTACTGCATTTGGTATTCAAATTCAGCCAGTCATCAATCATTAACAGTGATTGTTGCACCTGCATCCAGATAGCTCCATCCCGTGGGCTGCGTGAGGTGGGGTTTCAAACCAGTGTTTATTGCAGGGACTGCAGAGAGAGATAGTGTTACTCTGCAGAAATAGGGGAAGTTTGCCTTGCGCTGTGCAGTAGGGATAGATCAGCTCAGGAAGCCCCGGCCATGCTGCGTCTATTTGTTAGACAGATCTGGCAATCCCTTTACCAAATTTCACATTATTTTGGTGGACTTGGACAGCAAAGTCTTAACTTGTACAACCTCTTGCCAGAAGCGTCCATCTCTTGCCTGCTTGTATAATCCGAAGCTGCCACAAGCTTTTTAGCTGCAGTTATTTATGGCTTACCCTGCCCGATCTTTAACGTGGAACATACACAGCAATATCTCTCTAGTGCCGCACGCTGCTGTGCTAACTGTAAAGAAGCAGCAGGCAGCTCAGAAAGAGCATCCTTAAGAAGCTTTGGTAAATCATAAAAGCAATCTCTACATGGCAGGGAGACACAGCTAGTCAAAATGAGAGCTATTTTAAATCACCGGTAACTGGAGACTCTTCATGTCTGGGTCAGTCTGGGTTAGATGTGAACTTTCCCAAGAGCATTTTGTGCTCCATGGAGTTGTGATTGTGAACCTGAGATGCTGCCTTGTCTCCTTGTGACTGTCTTTGACAAGTAATGTCTTTGGCAGGGCTAAACAGGCAGCAAATCTTTGTTTCTATTCTCAACAGTGAACTCTGAATCCAACCTGCATGGCCATGTCTTTTCCTCCGTAGCTGAAATGTCACGGACTACACAGGTCAGTCCGTGGCGTGTCATTACCAGCCCCAAATAACCTGCGCAATCATTTTAGACGTAACACGAAGAATGGCCCTTGCCACTGGAAATGTTCAGGAGGAAAATAGGAAGGAAGATTCAGATTTTGTTACTTTTATGTTGGCTTCCCGAGCTGCAAATGACTAACAAACAGATGATTTTAAAAATCACAGGGATTGTTAGTCCTACAGTCAGTGGGAAGAGAAGCCTGAGGAAGAGGTCTCCTCCCCTTGCCAGGCAGCCACACGGTGTCAGTGTTGGTTCACACAGATACAATGAGTTGTGCAGTCCCTTTGTCACTGAGCACCCCGACAGGACCATGACGGGCCAAGAAGATGATGCTAGAAGTAGCCCCAGGTAGGTTGCACCCTATGCCCAAGCACAGAACCAGGCGCACAACAGGACGGTCATAAAGGCAAAGCTGTGTGTTCTTTTGATGGGCAATTTTGCATCTGGTGAAAAGCTTCTTTTTTTTCTGGACTACCGTAATGTATCCCGAGGATATATGAATCACTGTTTCCTTGTGTTTCTCCAATTGCAGATGACATACATTGGAGAGTCAGAGCCAGCACATGGCTTAGTGCCCTCAGGCTCGCTTTGGGTTTTACCTCAAGACTTAGAAGTCATCCACTGAATGCTTACAAAATTTCTTTTACAGGCTGTTCAGGACTTGCTGCTTCTCATAAAAAAAACTATGAGCTCAGATTAGGCTACTGTACTATCAAAAAGCATGAGAGACAGAGCCTACTGGAATTTAACAGGAAGATTTCAATGGATCAGGCTCTTAGTCAAGTACCACCTTTGTGTTTCTTACAGGTTTTGATTAAAATGGCCACTGAATATTTAATACAGACATGTCCTCCAGCAGAAGGGAATACCTGTCTGACATATATCAAGCTTTTATGAAAGGTTGGATGCATTTTTCCGTTGGAGACCATGGAAATACTGAACTGGAAATGGAACAGATCTGTTACTTGGCTACTCCATTCCTGTATTTCTCCTTTAGGATTGAACATCCTTAACCTTTTTAACCTTTAAGGAATGATGTCGGGGAGCTTGTATTGAAAAGCTTAATCCATTCTACTGGTAACCTGTCAAAGCTCAGCTGAAAGCATATGCTAGATACATTCTGTAAATCTTCTTATGTTTCTGCATTTCCAGTGTTCTACACCTTGTTTTCCACAAGATAATTCGTAGAAACAGAGAAAGATCAGCACTGCATTAGAACTCTGTTGCTAATGTTATATAAATTCATGTTTTCTCTGTTGCCATATTTTTGATGGCATAAATGCAAATAACAACAAAAAGCCAAATCACAGTTAAATACTGAATCCTCTTAAACAGCAGGCAGCCAGCTGTTGAAGTCATTATAGTTAAGCTACAAGGTTCTACTTTAGATAAATATTAGAAATTATTTTTTTTTTATTTGTTTGTTGTTTTTTTTTTGCATAATGATTGTTTAAAACACTTCCAACGTTCTCGTCTCTGGCAAAATAGATGCAATAACTGGGCCAACTTTTGACTGTTCTGCTGCCATCAGCCACCACCTTGGCTGTTCTCTAAGCGTAATACAACAGCTATTTTATCACAGAATCATACAATATCAGGCTGGAAGGGACCTCAAGGATCATTTGATCCAATCCTTCTTGTCAAAAGCATGGTCTAGACAAGATGGCCCACCACCCTGTCCAGCTGAATTTTAGAAGTGTTCAACGTCTATCTATGTGTCTCCTCTTTTTGTTAAAACCAATGAAAATTAATGGCTGTTAGAAACACGGAGGTCTTTCCAACCTAGAGCTGGAAAAGCCTTGATATTACTAAGTCTTCTGCCTGAGACAGAACAAGTCCATTAGCCTAATTTCCTCATCTCAGCTCAAATTCAAGTGTCACAGTAAACAGCTTAGCTCCAGAAATGAAATCTGAGGTGAAAATGTGTCAGAGCTGAACTGGAAGTTCTTCAGCCCTTCTGGCTGACTGGCAGGATCACACCATACCACCATTCCTCCTCTTTCATTCCTTCCCACTCCAAAGAGAGAGAGGGGATTCAGGGCACAGACGCTGCCTTCTTCGGCGTTATCCTGGGATCTGTTAGCTACTGTGGAATTACTTTTGTGAGGGACAAGTGAAAGGACTCCTTTCAGCTTATCTTGCTTTTAACCAACCTAAAGCAGTGAATGCCAGAGCCTCTCCATGAAAGGCTTTCAAATGGGCTCTTTTTTTTTTATAAACAAATAAAAGGAAAAGGAAAAGGGAAATTGAACACATGAAAAAATACTCTCAAACATACAATTATTCTACCTTCCTTTGAGCCATACAGCAATGCTCTTCAGTTTGTTTTGGAAGAAAGTTTCCACCACGTATTCAAGGTCCCATTACGCAGACTCAAACACCAAATCATAGCTCTAATAGTCTCTCTCCCTCTTTCGGACCACACTCATCAGCAACATGTGCTGAATGCCCTCCTGTCCGGTGCACTTCCCGTAGAAATGCAAACTACTCATTATTTCTCCAGAGGGGAACAGAGTATGTTGAGTAAAAAATTTTTTACTATCAAGAGGTTTATCAGTTTTATTCCCATCTTCTACCACAGATTCATTGGAAGAAGCGGCTCCTAGTAGCACGAAGTCTACATGATAGTCCTTGGCTCTTAGAAGAGGTTGTGGTATAACTAGATCTGCACTGAGAAAGCTCTGCTTCCCTTCTTAGCTTTTATGTGGTAGGATATTCTTGTAGGTCTAACCAAGTACAATGTCCTCAAGGGTCAGGTGCACCATCCTCCTTGTTCAAACCCAGATGGCAAATGGCTGAAATAAGATTATCTGGGGCCAGACTACGTACAAGTCTAATGCAGAATTCAGTCCTAATACATGGAGTAGGAGAAATTAAGGAGTAGTGGGGAAAAAAAAAAAAAAAAGGTTTGAATTTAGGGAGTACTCAGTCAAGACTCTGTCAGGTTTTCAAAGCTTCAGATGCATTAATCAAAACTATTTCAGATACGTGCTCACCCTTCACAGAGGAAGAAACGCGTAGTTAAGCTGAAGTGCTAAAAGTGATAAGTAAAGTGGTAACAAAAAACCCCCCACAGTTGAGAGACTCTGAAAACTCTCATATCTGTCACAATGTTTTACCCAGCTGATTAATCTTCACTGAGGCAATTTTGAAGCAGTATTCCTACTAGACAAGAGTGCTTATAGATTTTGTAGTTTAAAGGCTTTTAACAGAAATTCTTTGATGGTTTCTCAATCAGTGCAAATATTGACCCCTTTGAACAATACAAAATGGAAAAGTGGAATCAGTTAAACACATCCTGTGATTGCCAATGTACGCAGGAGAGGTTTGCAATCAATCCTAAAGGAGTGTGGTGGTGAAGAAGTATCAATGCTTTAGTTCTCTCAGGGTAAAATTGTCTCAATATTTCCTCAGCTATTCTGTAGGCTATTTTCTTGAGGAAATGAAGCTTATATAGTCCTGCTAAACATTTCAGCTGGAGTCCAGTTCCATCTGAATTTGATGTGGTGATAGAATTCATCAAGGTATTAAGTTCTCACTGCTTCTGTATGCAGGAGACCCCATAAGAAAAAATACAATTACTAAAGTTCAAGCTTGATCTTTATTAGGTATGTTAATCTGCTCATTTTCTTTTTAGCAGCAGAGTAACTCAGCGTTAATAGAGTTAAGTTTATAATAATTATTTACTAGTTTTAAAATTAATGCCTAACATTAAGATATCTAAACTTATTGAGTAGTTCCTGGGGTTCTTAAGTGATGAAGTGAACAGTGATCTCTCCCTTTTCTCTCATCTTTCCCCTTAAATTATAAAACCACATTTACAGTGTTTTGTTAGTAACCAGGCAATATATTTTTTTTCCCTCTGAAAGGAGTTAGCTTCAGTTAGCTTTAATAGCTGTGTTGCCATCGTGCTCATCTGAGCACTAAATCAACCTCAACCTGCACTGTATATACTGCAGGGATTAAAATCTTGTGATTCTATAAAGTTAAAATTTCTATGTCATGAGGAAAGATAGAAGAGGTAAAAGGTATAGGGAAAAGAGGAGCTCCAGAATTTCTCTCCAATTAATGTCCTATATTGCTGCAGTAAAGAAAAAGGCTACAAAATTCTCGTTCACTCACTCTGTCTTCACCAGTGTCAGAGGTGGATAATGTCCTCACTGATCAATGTGTCACATGCAGTTTGTGGGTTTATAAGCAACTATACCAAATGCAAAGAGGAGAAAGATGACTCCCAAGGTTCCTGTCCCTTTAGGGTACCCTCTCTCTTCACTGTAGTAGCTATGTGTTTTTGTATAAAAATGTTTCCTTTGGGTTGGAAAGGCTGATGGAAACCAAACCCTCGTGTCACATCTCCTGCTGTCGCCACAGGCAGGTCAGCACTCTCAGCCATGTATTTATGTTTCTTAGCCTGACCTGCTGTCCCTTCCCACCAAGCTGAGAAAGTTTTGTCCTGAAGCCAAACCACAGCTAAGTGACAAAACTCACTCTTGCTTTGCCAGTTGGTTGCCATCAAATTGTAACGGAAGGCTTTTGACAAAGGGCCTGTGTCTGTTAAAGCTCTCAGATGCAGAAGACTCCTGATAAGCTCACAGCATGGGCACTGTGTCGTTTGGATAAGGGACAGTTAGTTCAGCTTCCCTGGCCCTTACTTTCTACAGTACTGATGAATCGCAAGTTGTCCACGTTATCTTTTCTCTCCTGAGGCTTTTTTATGCTTAGCAATATCTATGCTATCTGACACTGAGAGCTGAGACTCCTCCCAAATGAAATGTTATTTGGAGGACGATTGTAAGTTTTTTGTTGCTAGATCTAAATTACATAGCTTCAGCAGAGCAGAATACAACTCTGTCTCACCTGTGTCCATTCCTCTGGCCAGGAAGCAGTGTTATTTTGTCCTGTCCCTGCTGTTACAAGGGCCAGGTAATAATTACAGCATCTAGTCTGTCCAACAGTCCCAGCTGGCCCTGGTCCTCATGCTGTCAGGCCTCCTGCAGATTCACCTTTGAATACAATGAGAAGTTCATAAGTCAGTCGGTGTCTGCGGCCGTGTAACATGTGGCTCAGAAGCCAACCAGAGCCCAAACACCTCTCCAATTTTGCAGTTCTTCTCATTGTGAGGATTCATATATTACAAGCAGTTGACCAAAACCTCATAGTTTTTCATGGTTAATGCATGTTTAGAAGAACTATTGTGATGAATGTGGCTGGTGAAAAAGGGATGAGGGAGAGAGGGAGGGAGGCAGGAAGGAAGGGATGGAAAGGAAGTGAGGAAGGCAAGAAGGAAAAGTGAGCAGATAAAGGATGACAGCAGATAACCAAGGAAGATACTGCTGACTCTGGGGAGATCACAGGAGGATGGATGTATAAAATATTCTTTTCCGAATGCCCAAGCTGGAGGAAGAAGAGTAGGTTTTGTAGCAATACTATGTTCTTCTTTTCCTGTGGGAACAGAATGACAGTGGATAGGAAGAACCTGACCCTCTGTAGCACTTTCAGGCATGCTCTGCAGGAGCAGTTAAGAGCTGCTCACAGAGAGCTATACTTTATGTTCTCAATGAGGATCATGTCCTCTCTTATGAGGAAAGACCAAGAGACCTGGGGCTGTTTAATCTGGAGAAGAGAAGACTGAGAGGGGATCTTATTAATGTTTATAAATATCTGAATGGTGGATGTCAAGAAAAAGAGGCCAGTCTCTTTTTAGTGGTGTCCTGTGATAGGACAAGGGGCAACGGGCACGAACTGGAAGACAGAAAGTTCCACTTCAGCATGAGGAAAACATGCTTTAGTTTGAGGGTGACAGAGCCTGGAACAGGCTGTCCAGAGAGGTTGTGGAGCCTCCTTCTCTGGAGACTTTCCAACCCCACCTGGATCTGTTCCTGTGTGGCCTGCCCTGGGTGATTCTGCTCTGGCAGGGGGGTTGGACTCGATGATCTCCAGAGGTCCCTTTCAACCCCTAACATTCTATGATTCTATGCTGTCTGTCTTCACAGGACAGAAGTGAGTCTGGGAGCAAAGAAGTAACTCTGAGTAGATATAAATGCCTTTGTTGCATCCGATTAGAATGCAACGTTTGAAGGATTAAGAATAAAGATAGGGGAGCTTGCAAATCTGAGATAAAACTCAACAGAGGTCACCAAAAAGGCAAGACAAAATAACAGCGATTAGTTTAAAGACAGAGAAAAGGTCATAGATCTTATCTGTCATACTAGGTACTAGTGAAATCTCATCTGAAACTGAAAGTACAGTGCTGGCCACTTCTGTCCAATCAATAAATGATTAATTGAAATAAGGAGATGAAGGAATGCATAAACAGACTAAAACGAAAACAGAGAAGGAGGAAAGCCTTTTAAGACCTAAGGAGCTTGACCTCAATCTTAAAGAAAAAAAAAAATAAAAAAACTCATCATAGCAAAAGGGGCAGGAATGCTGCCTATAACCACTAGGGAAGTAACAGGGTGAAGCAGAGCTAGTTTTCTTGAAGGAAAAAATGAAAGAATACGAAAAAAGAAACTTTGATAAGCTAAATACAAATGTAGTTTGGCTGAATGTAAAAGGCTTCCAGCTGCCAAGTACTATGGTCTGAAACAACCTTATGGTGAGGGTAAAGAGAAGTGGAAGCTGAGCTTGCCTCAAGGTGTTGGTCAGTGATTTTATAACTGAGGTTCTAGGATATGATTTCTGCAATAACACTGAACTGAGCTCTGCAAATAAAGAAATCCCTTTCAATCAAATTCTCATACTCCTAAATAGACCTGTGTCTTTAAATCATCATTTGATTCTTGTCGTGTCTCAGAGCAGTGAACTTTTCTCCATCTATCACATTTTTTTTTTCAGATGATAAAACAAAGATCAAGAATAGGGGAAAAGAGTGAGAGTGAAAGCTAATATTGATTATTTACAAAAATGGTCATGGTCAGCTATGAATGAAGAAAGAATAGAAATATTCACAGCTGGAAACAACAAATTTCTCGAGTTGAAGAGTAAGATTTTCTTCAAGAGAAAAGTAGGATTTATTTGAAAAGATATTCATGGCTTAAGGGTACAAAAATATATGAATGATTTAGCTTGAGTCCTGTCTTCAAGTAATAATTTGAAAATCAAAGTTCCATTTGCCTTCAAAAAAATCTGAAATGTAAATGTATGTCATTTAAATACCTTAAAGAGAAATAATTTCTCAGTTATGCTGCAGTTTTTCACAGCACCTTGTACCAGGGTAAAAAAAGCTGTAAATATGAGATGCTGACTTAAAATATTCCTATGAGAAAAAAATAAGAAAAATATCTATTTACAATAATTGCAACTCATACTATTCCAGTACAGTACACAAAGAAGAAAATTGCCAACATTTGCTGAAAAATATGTACATGCCTGCATGGTACCATGATTATCGATCTACCACTGAGCATGGACATCCTGGACTTTCAGTTTTCAGTCTTTATCTCACGATCTGAAAGTAGAACTTCTCTTTTAAATGGAGCACCAATAAGGATTTACAATTAGCTGCCCAGTCATGCACGTGACACCGTTAAAATCAGCCTCAAAGAGCTGAGTTTTGGACTCATTGACAAATATTATGCCCAGAAGGAACCACTGACGCTCTCCAGTGAATGTTGAACCGGCAGTAGAATTTCACTGGCTGCTAAAATGCATTGTGTCCTAATTTCATCCACCCTTGGACCACGTTCTGTTAAACACTGCAACTTAACAAAGTTACGAAGAATAACCGGCAGTTTCTGCCCCCAAGTCCCAGCAATTTCCAAGTATGACCAAAGGTAACTGGGAGCTTTCAGAAATGAAACGATCTACGCAGGAGAAAACGGTCAGCTTTCATGTGCTAGACATGCAATTGAATTACCTTCTTGAGTTTGATTTCACTTCACTGGGACCAAAACAGGAAGCAATCTGTAGTCATTGAGAGAAAAGCCTCATCAGCACAAAATGGGAAAATAACCCTGAAAACAGTGCTGAGGTAAAAGCCCTTCCACTCCTGCTTCTCCTTCCAAATGGCTGAGGGTGAGAAAGAACATGTTGCTAACTGTGTAATGAGGCACAGATTGAAAATTGCTTAAAAGCCTGTGCACAGTAACGGGGAAGATTTTACCCAGTGACACTCTTCAAAAATTATTGTAATTGCACTTTTTAGTTATTACCAACTTGCTCTCTAGGACCTCTGTAAGTGCCATTAGACATCTGCTGTGGGACTATTCTCAGAAAGGAAAGACACCGCTAAGTCCTTTAAAAAGTATATATAAGTGGGGAGCACACATTGTGCTTTTTCCTGTAGGTATGTCTCACAAATAATGTTATGGGGATATTTTATTTTATTTTATTTTATTTTATTTTATTTTATTTTATTTTATTTTATTTTATTTTATTTTATTTTATTTTATTTTATTTTTGTAAACTTAAATATTATTATTGGGGTAGGATAGCATATGCCATTTGCTGTAATGAGTGATTTCCAGGTAAGTTTGGTAGTATTTATTCTACTCGTATAAATACTTATAATAACTTAGTATCTGAATAAGGTGAATTTTCTAAAGAAGCCAAGGAAGGTATAAGTTGATAGAAGCTGGATGTCTAGACTCCTCATCTTCTGAATTTAAGAACTCATATTTGCTTTACTTCTGTCACTGCTCTGCAGGGTTACTCTTGTAAAAAGAAGGGAAAATAGACAAGGGACTGAATCAGAAAAAAAATGGATAGAGTTAAAGAAAAAGTCATTCTCTGTGTCCAGCTTCAGGTGTGGTGTTCACAGTATGGATTGTGTGGTAGGGTTTCAGGTGCTGATTTCACTTGTATTTTGTAAAATCATTCTGGGTCATCCCCAGTGGGCAGGTAAGCACCACACGACTGCTCACTCACTTCCCCCCTCTAATCCACAACAAGACAAGGGAAGAGGAAGAGGATGAAAAGAGGGTTATGTGAAGAAAAAGAGGATTATGGGAAGCAGTCAGCATGGCTTCACCACAGGAAAGTCATGCCTGACTAATCCGATAGTCTTCTATGAGGGCATGACTGGATGGATAGATGAAGGGAGAGCAGCGGACATCTTCATTGACTTCAGCAAGGCTTTTGACACCATCTTCCACAACAAGCTTAGGAAGCATGGGTTAGATGGACAATGGGGTGGATTTAAAACTGGCTGAAAGATAGAAGTCAGAGGCTTGTGATCAGTGGAAAAGAGTCTACTTGGAGGTCCATAACAAGTGGTGTTCCCCAGGGGTCAGTACTGGGTCCAGTTCTGTTCAGTATATTCATCAATGACCTGGATGAATGGACAGAGCGCACCCTCAGCAAGTTTGCTGATGACACAGAACTGGGCGGAGTGGCTGACACACCAGAAGGCTGTGCTGCCGTTCGTTGAGACCTGGACAAACTGGAGAGTTGGGCAGAGAGGAATGTAATGAAGTTCTACAAGGGCAAGTGTAGGGTGCTGCACCTGGGGAGGAGTAACCTCTGTGAGTTTAAAGGGAGAAACAGAGAAGGTCTTGATGCTGTGCCAACACTGTTCAGCAGTAAATCAAACATGAGTGTGTTATCAGCATTGTTTTGGTGAAAAATGTAAAACATCTCACCATAGGAGCAGCTATGAAGAAAATAAATTCCTTCCCAAACAGATCCTGTACAAAAATATTCAGAAAGGATGGCTCAGAGGGGCAAGACCCAAGCCTTAAGTCCCCTTTTGCTGGAGATCTCTCACAGCCTAAGGGAAAATCCCAAAGATATCTGAGGCTGGACAAAGCCTGGGTAGAGATGTTACCATCCTTCCTGTGGAGAAATCTGGGCTACTGCAGACAAGGGAACGTAAATCGTATGGCTGCAGGAGGAAGTCAGTCACGAAAAAGCACAAACTCATGGTGAGGATAATCAGCTGGGATGGGAGCATCCAGTTTTCATCCCTGCTCTTGTATTATTTTGGATTGGTAGTCTATGCTTGTTTAGTAGAAATAAATGAAGCCTGTATGTACACTATTAAATTAAATGCACTGGGACTGATACTACTGGCTTGGAGTGGTCAATATCTACGCTGTTAAACTCTCTTGCTTTCCAAAATAGGATGGCTGCATCTAGTATGCTTCTTGAAAATGGTCCGTGGCCTGCGTTGACTGGTTGTGTGCTTGGGAATTGTCTGGCGAGTACTAGCTGGTCCTGATGAAAACTGTCAGTGCCAGACACCCTTTTAACAAATCAACAGTATAATACAGCAAGTTGCTGTCACTGCCTAATTCGAATACAGACATAGTCAAATGGCCCAACAAGCAGAAGTATGTTTGTCCACTGGTCGCCCAGCTATCTCCTGTAGCTCTTTACCGTTGCCAAGTATCTGGGGCAACCAAAAGTTATCCTGCCCTAAATGGACCCACCTCAGTGAAGGTGGCACTTAAGTGGACCAAACTTGGTGTCTCTTCTATAGATCCAACTCAGTGGTTCTTAAATGGACCCAACTTCAGCAGTCCTTGGACTTCAAATGGTTTATCAGACCAGCGTTGATCAAAAAAGAGGAATCTTCCTTTGTAGATGGAGCCCTCAACTTGCAGTAGCCTCACTGTAGGAAATGCAGAGTTGGAATGGCAGGAGGACAGGCAGGGACTCATCCTTCAAAAGAGTCCTGTTCCTACCTCGTGTACACTCCACTGTTTGTCCAGCCAAGGCAACAAGGTAGGGCAACAACAGATAATCGCACAATGATTCTTGCAGGAAACCTGGCTTTATTCACCTCCACTCTATATTGTGGCTGTTCTCACGTTATTAAAACTAGGATGCTACATTTAAAGACAGAAGGTAACTCAAACTCTCTCACAGAAGTAGGCTTATTCCTTGCTTTTTTTCTTTTTTTTTTTCTTTTTTATTTTTTTTTTCCAGGAGGCCTTACCTGGAAATCAAACACAAAGCTGCTCTCCTCCATCCTTTGAAACTTCCTAAGACAAAAGGCAGAGCCTTGAAAGCAAAGGTAACTGTAGAAGAGCAGGCAGCTATTCACTTGCAAAGCAACCCTCTTGGGCTGTTTCTTCTGCTTTTTCCTCTCACTTTCCCCCTGATCAAAGAGAAGTCTCCACAGTTTGCATAATACATGAAGCCAAGCTATCTAACAGCATGCTCTGGCTCGGAGAGCTTGCCAGTATGTAGGGAGACTTTTGATGTCTGCATGCTCTGAATGGCCCTAATGGCTGCTCTTCCCCTCTTTGCCCCTGCATCCCTCAAATCCCTGCTTGGGGACAGAAATTAGAATTACAATTTTCTTACTTCTTTTACTAGGATGGTCCTTTTTTTTTGTTTTTCTCTGAAAGAAACCACCTCGACTGGTGCTAGCTGATTCCTAATGAAGCAAGTGGAGGACAAGATTCCTATCAACATGGTGAGGGATGACAGGAGGAAGAGAACTTGTTTAGTGACACCAGTGGAGATGGGCAGTATCTCAGAGTGGAGCAAAAACATTCCCTACCACCGCATGAAGGAAAGGGATTAGCTCTCAGCACTGAAGCTGTGCTTTATGGTAGGTTTCTACATGCTTTGAAACACAAGCCTGAGAAATTGAAAAGAAAACAATCCTTAATCCTGCCTTTTTTATGATTTAGTGATAAAGTCGAATCCACTTTGCTGTAAGTAGCTCAGCTGATTTTGAGAAGCCAGGCTATTTCCTGAAGTACAAGGTTTTGCTTATATAAAAAGATCAACATTGTTTATTGAGGGGAGGAGTAGGCAGTGGTGTGTGGGAGAGGTTTGAATGATCTCTTAAGAGGCTGCCTTTTTTGTTTTCATTATTAGTATTGTTTCTTTTTATTTGCTATATGACTCAGAGATTAGGGGGTAGAAAAGGAAGAAGAAATAGGAAGAAGAAAAGTGTTTTGTCCACTTTTACCAAGTCATCCAGAAAGTGCATTGACTAGGTGCATTTTTGTACTTCCCATTATAGAAATATATGTTTCAGAAGAAAAAGTAAAATCTGCTGCTCTGATTCTGTCCAATATGAATGATGTAGTCTTAATTACACATGTACCATCCTGGTAAAAAGGCCCATCTACTTATTGTCTGCCTGGCTGCTGAGTACACAGAAGATCTTAAAAGCATCGTGCCAGTGACTTTCTAGGTCTAGTCCAATGAAAAAGGCTAAAGGCAAAAGAAGAGATAGCTATAAAAAAATTATAATTGTGTACAATCTAACAATAATAGATATTTTAAACTGGGAAGCCTTTACCAACCTACCTTGACATTGGAGGCTTAGATACGGGAAAAAATAGCTTGCAATAAATGTGAAAGGAAAAGTCACTAGATTAGATGCATCCCATCATCAGTCCACTCATAAATCTGGAGTTGTACTGATGGCACTAGGCTTACGTTTTTCATTCTAGGGAGAGGATTATTCAAGATGCCTAATTAGAAAATAGGCTTGTATAATTTGAATAATACCACCTTTGTTAGTAATATCTATCAAAATTTTTAAATACAAACTGAAGAGGGAGGAATTAAATACATGGTATTTTACCCGCTTCAGAGGGGTCTACATTCAGAAAAAAACTTAAAAGTTGAGATATAAACCATAAATATGAACATCCTACATTTTCACATTTTGTCAAATGGTCTTTATTTTTTTTAAAAAAAGAACACAATATTCTGTTTGTTTTCATTTTATAATTTGCAAAGATTTTGGATCAAGATTTCGGATCAAGATTTCTTTCATACCAAACCAACAAAACATTTCAAATTTTCAAACTACTGACTTCTAATAACCTGTCTCAATGTAGTATGTAATTTCTGAAGTCACTAAGCAGCCCAAAATGGAGTGAAGCAGTAACTTTTTACACAGCTTCATACCTTCATGTTTATTGCTACCAGGAAACTGTAGTCCACTCTCTTTACAAATGCCAATTGAATATCCTTCTCCAAAACCCCCTATCAGTTTTCATCCTTGATGTCACCCTATCAATACATTCTTAATTTCTGCCTCACCCCTGACACACCTTGCACCTCATCTTCAGCTCTATGAGATGAGTGAACCTCAGTGAACCCAAAGGGTCAAGACGAGTATCTTATTCTCCAGAGAGCTATAGCTTGGAATAAATCCCTTCACTGTTCATTTTTTTTAATTTTTTTTTTTTCTGCCAGCAGGCAGCTGGACAATGCACTTTTCTCTCACTTCTTCCTCGGTCCTGTGTACACCTCTCCCAAAATTGTTCCTGTCCTGGAATTCTCTCTAAGGTGGTGTCTTACTATCCTACATACTGCTTTGAGGCAACCTGCCTATCTTTTATAGAAACAGTTCCTTATCATTAGCTAAGTCTGTGACTTCTCTACAAAGAAATAACAAATTGTAACTTTATAAGAAGAATATACACTATCATAAGTAGCTTCAGAAAATTGACAGCAGGACTCTTAGAAAGAGTGTAAGTACAGCAATGGATAGTCATAATTATTTTCCTGAAAATTCCCTCTCCAGGGATGTGAAACCAATAGTAATGCATTACCACCAAATTTGATTTGTTGTTTGTCAAGATCATTAAGAGGCTGGACTTCTGTTTTGTCTTAGGAATGGGAGTCACCTGGAGAACGATCCGTCACTTCTGTTTTTGGTGCTTTGATGGATTTACTAAATAGCCTACTTTAGGATGAGAACTCAGTTGTACTGAATGAAGCGTGCACTGTGTCTGAAGGTCTGTCATCTGGGCACATGAGAAATAGGTATGGGAGATATACCTGGAAGCTGAGACACGCATACCAGAACATACCTTAAGAAAAAACCAAACCAAAGCAAAGCAAACCAAATGACTACTAGATGGTAATTTCTTCCTTTAGTAAATGAATAAAGAACAAAAGAGGAGGAGATGGTGGAGAGCGTGCTTGTATTGGAGACTCAGCTTGCTGATAGAAGCTTGTCTTTTTTTTAGTGAGTCAGCCAAAGAGCTGAAAAGGAGAATTGAGATATGTCAACACAAGAGGTGGGCTGGTGCTATGGATGTTCTATTTCCTGAGGAACTGAGGGAAATCTGTTAAAAACCAAATAGGTGCAAGAAAGATGTTGACTAAGTTGTTGGGTTTATTTTTGCATGCTTGTTTGTTTGTTGTGGCAGACTACAGAATTCTCACTAACTAAAATGAGTGAGTTAGTTTTGCAGAGAGAGACTTGCAAAAGAAAGACTTCAAGGAAGCATCTCTGGAAATCAGAATTCACAGAATCATAGACTGGTTTGGGTTGGAAGGGACCTTAAAGACTATCTAGTTCCACCCCCCCTGCCATGGACAGTGACGTCTTTCACTAGATCAGGTTGCTCAAAGCCCCATCTAACACTCGTACACTCCCGATGACGGGGCATCCACAACTTCTCTGGGCAACCTGTTCCAGTGTCTCAATATCCTCAGAGTGAAGAATTTCTTCCTGATATCTAATCAAAACCTACCCTCTTTCAGTTTAAAACCATTTCCCCCCTGACTTGTCACTACAGGCCCTGATAAAAAGACTCTCTCTGTCTTTCTTCTCAACCTGAAAAAAACCCAAACAAACTGAAAACCACGTAACTAAGAGCATCATTCAAACACTGCTTGAACTCTGACAGGCTTGATGATGTGACTGCTTCCCTGGCGAGCCTGTTCCAGTGACTGAACACTCTCTCAGTGATGAACTTTTTCCTCGTGTCCAATCTGAAATTCCCCTGATCTATCTTTATTTCATTTCCTTGGGTCCTATCACTGGTCACCAGATAGAGGAGAACAACACTTTCCCCTCCACTGTAATACATATCGTTAAATTATATCATCTGCCCGATGTCTTCATTTTTTACATGGAAAGCATGCAGAAAAAGACAATAAATATTTCTCACAGTTAAAGAAGTTTTCTCAGTTATATATGAAAATAGAATCATGCATTTGACAAACAGCACACACTAAGCCTTTGACCTAATCCCTGGTCTAATCAACTATGTTCTGGTATCTTCTTTTCAAAGGACAAAAAAAATCTGCAATTCAGCTGAGACCTGCATACTGCATAAAAATGCATTTTCACTGCATATTTCACTAAAATATGAATTATTATATTTTCAGGCCGGTGTCAGTGCTGTGAAATGTTAAATACTTTTTTGTTTTTGTCTTTTACAAGGCTTTAAAATATGATCACAGCAAAACTGCTGTTTAATTGACATTCCCTTAACTGTCACTCAGGCAAACAGAAGGATTAAAACATGAATTAAATGGTGATTATGGCATTGTGTTACTTCACAGAATCTTAAATTAAATGCTTAACAATAAACTTTTGTGGAAGAAGCTCTTGAGCAACTATTTGAGGGAGCAGTCCTGAGTTTTATATCTGAAAATCTTATTCGTAGAGTAATATTTTATATATATTTTATGAAGAAAACAAATTATTTTCTTCTGTGATAGTACATGTATACCAACAAATTACGGTATACTAATAAAACAAGGGTAAGACTCAGGAACCTATGTTTTTCCCTAAACCATCTGTGCAAATTCAGGCTCTAGTCTATCAACATCTGCCTGCAGAACAGAGATGAAAATAGATGCTCAGTTCTGCAGCTCAGGCAATCCCCTGGGAGCCAAGTGTAGCTACTGGGGACACTGAAGATGCTGAATGCCCATTACAGCCTAAAGTATGATTTTTTTTTTCTCAATATACATAAATTTATGCTTTTGTAGTCAATGTCAGTCCAAAATAGATGTGGTAACTGCAGTACTGGGGATGCAGAAGTCACAGCTGATATGAAATGAACTTCATCTCTTCCCAAGCTGTGTGTGGGCACGTTCATGACTATGTAAGCACAACTTCAAAATTCAAGATTTTCTTAAGAGTTGGCTAACTCAGTGCTTGAAATGTAGGTGCTCAAGTTGCTAGGCTGAAGAGGGTTGGCTGATGAAATGAACTTCATCTCTTCCCAAGCTGTGTGTGGGCACGTTCATGACTATGTAAGCACAACTTCAAAATTCAAGATTTTCTTAAGAGTTGGCTAACTCAGTGCTTGAAATGTAGGTGCTCAAGTTGCTAGGCTGAAGAGGGTTGGCTGATGCAAGGCAGGCTCTTCAGAAAACCAGGAAACTCAGAATCAGCAGTGATTTCCAAAATTTGTCACAGATAATCTTAAAAGCTAAAAATAGGGAAGGTGGAGGAAGGTTTAATAATTGACTGAGCTCCAAAGATATAAAAAAAATCAGTATTGATTTAGTGTTGTGGAGAATGATCTAATCATACATTAAACTTTATGCCATTACAGTCACCTGGTATCATTTGAAGTCAATTAGAAATTTTAGAAATATTAGATTTTCTCACTTTTATCAGGAAACCCCAGATAAAGTATCATTTTCACAAGGTTATAACCTCTTCAGGCAATAAACCTTTTATTCTCCATGGCTTTCTGAGGAAGGACTGTCTTTGGCTGGCACCTTATGGTAGATTCCACACTGGAACAACAGTCTAGTCTTTCTCCTCTGATGGTGTGAGGAGCAGCTGGTTCAGTGTTGTAACTTTCAGGGATTAGTTTTTCACCGATTGGGTTGCTGCTGTTCCCTCACCTATCATTGTTCCTTTGATCCTTGCTGGGTCCTTATGTTTAATTTGCTTAGCCCTTAGCTAGGTAACTTAGCAATATCAATGCAAACTCTTAGAAGACAGCACATCTTATGTTTCTACGCAGCCATCGGCCCAGGCTTGGGTCTCCAGTAGTATCACAGTGTTAATAACTTGCACTCCTGGCTATGACACTGTCTTGCTGCATATTCTTGAGCAACTTCTTAAACAATTTATTTCAGTGTCTGCTCTCAAGTGATAAACCATGATGAATACAAATTCATGCAGTTGTCATAAAGAAGAATGAAGTAGTTCAGTTTCTAATCCATTACTAATGCATAAACATAAGTATTAAGGTAAATTTCTAATGTTTTGAAGACTTCGGCACAGTCCCTTCATTGTTGCTGCCTCTACATTAATGTTTCAGCAGCTTTCTGGATTCCAGGCTGGCATTGTGCTGCCTGTACTATTTCTGTGCTACACTAAAAGAAGTCAGTTGCTGTTTCTCCAGCATTTTACATCAGCTTCTGTTCAGGTTTGATAAGCACTCTCTCGTAACGTGCATTTTGTGCACTGCATGGGTGACTGGAGGTGTGGTAATTTTTTTCTTGCTGGAATAAAACAAGACTGTGCTCTGTGATGTGGATATGATAATGAAGGGGCGGTACCCACAATATTTTCCGTATTTTCACTCCATCCACATTGTGCCTCATAATTGTGAGAAAACAAATCATTTGTCAGTCTCTGTCTCAATTTTCTTCACAAAGAAACACTGCTATGGACTTGTTAAGTTTATGAAAAGAAATATGTCTTAGGGCAGAGTGACTTTAGTCAATAACTTTAACATCCTAAAAGTCTGTCGAGAAGATCCAATTCTCAGAATCAACTCTGAATCTAAAACAAGGGGAGAATAAACAGTCAGTTGGGGACGAAGACAGGCTCAGGACAAGAGAATTGAGTGCTGTGATTCCTGTAGGGATTTCAATGACATAAATAAATGAGTGTATTCTGCTACAGCAGATCCTCCCTAAGGGAATGGTCAATGCTGAGGAATGATAAAGAAATGTCTGGGTTTTTTTTTTCCTTGTCAACACAATTCATATGGTAGGTATTGTGTTTCCATAGCAACACAAAATTACTTAATGAAACAGTTTGCACAAAAGAAGGCTGAGGGCTCCAGCTCTGTGAGTATGCTGATGTAGACAACTGCACGAGCTATCCAGCATCTACTACACAATGATCAACACATTGGGTAAATATGGGTGAAAAAGCTGTAGTTCTTTCTTGTGGTGGTTCAGGTAACTTAAGCTGTGATTTCCCCAGATATTTAGGATTTAGACCATACTAGGATGCTAAGATGCCAATATTGCTGGCATGAAGTTATGCAATGTGTAAAGTAATGATGGGGGAATAAATCTTTCTGAAGGGCTTTGAGAAGCTGTAAGTGATAGTATTATGATCACTCTGTGGTCTATTGGAGAGTTGGAGCACAGATTTAGTCAAACCATTCTTACAGGTGCAGCCATACCTTCATATGCACAAGGAGGTACACACTCATGGGCAACACGGAGCACAAAGCACATGCAAGAAAGGAAAAAATTAAGAGAAAAATGGTCTGCTTAGTGCTGAAACCTGTCACGTGGCATGGAGCCTCTGGTTATTTTTAGAAGGGATCATGACTCTAGTCACAGACAACCATATAAATTGGGTTCATTCCCTTTTTCTAGATCATTTTTGGTTATTTTTCATATGACAGCCGTTGTTCTCTAGCCAAACAGGATCCCACAGCACATCAAAGTCTGAATCAAAGATTTCAGCTGCTATCTGAAAACATAAGCTGAAGAATTTAAGGAAAACAATTCACTTACTTAAACTAGTATCTGCCTGTGGAAAGAGAAATAATTATCATGCTCAACTGAGCACAGATGATTGAAATATGTTAAATTCTAATAATTTCTGATGACTGTGTCACCATGTCCCATAATACCATACCAAAAAATCATGTCAACAAGAGTTCTGCCTGCCTTCTGCTCATGGAAGTCAAGCCTTTCGATTAACAGAGAACAGAGGTGTCCATTGCTGAAATCATCCCTAAATCCATCTACAAGGGATCCCTGTTTCTCTTGCCAATTTTTCCTTTTTTTTTTTTTTTTTT
>VWZK01010972.1:77508-94007 GCA_013396935.1 Baryphthengus martii
AAAAAAAAAAGAGTAAAAAGAAATGACTATTTTTCATGTTTTCAAAAGCTATACATGATGTGAAGAAGTAGCAACACACAAACATTAATAAGAAAGTGAAATTTCTGTTTCCCTGTGACAGAAAAGGGAATCTGGCTGTATAATGGCCTGACTTCTCATCTTATTTATTTTAAAAGTAACGTACCCACCCTGAGAGATTGATCTTTGTTATCTTTGCTGCTACTGACACCCAGCAAAAGAGTTCGGATTCTATGCAGAGAAATTCCTATTCTAGCTAATTTCAGTGTGGTAGCATGAATGAGTAGTGAATATGTGGATAACACAAAGTATAAAAAGAAAGTCATGTTTTAGACAAAAAATAAAGCAAAAATCAACAGTTTTCCCCTAAAGTATCTGTCCAATCTTTCTTCTTTGTGACTCACTCCCTATTCTTCTTCAGACCAAAAATCAGTAGTAGAGACGTGTCATTCCATATACTAAGAAGTGACACATGACCAGTTGTATCCAGTTCCCACAGAATCAATGCTCTTGACTTCAAAACAATCATGCTTGTCATGAACAGGAGCGTTTTAGTGTACCCTTGAGTGACTCTGGTGAAATGGGTGGAGGTGACTCTTAATGTCGATAATGTATTTGGCTTATTGTGGATATCTTTGGGTATTTTCCTTTGAACTGACAGGGATTATGCCTGCTTTCTCTTCTCTCTCCCACTGACAACCCATTTTTTACCTAGGGGTGTTTTCCAGGATATAAGGTGAGAATAGGAGTACTAATCAGAGAAGGTGTCTCTTCTTGTGGATCTGGATCTGAAGACATGGAAGGAAAGAAGAGAGACATGAAGATCCGTCTGGATCTTTGATTATCTTTCCTTTCCTATTTTTCACTGGGTCCTTCTTCCTTCCCACTGACTTGCTGAGCTTTCAGCAGCTTGATTTTCCTTTCTAAATGAATTATAATGAATGCTGGGTCTTCTGGTAACAACTGGCCTAATTCTGTCGACAGCGTGAGTCTAAATCTGTAATTGTACTAATGGTGTCCTTTTCTTTGTTCACAATATGCTCTTTCCTTAGTTTTAAATAAAAAATGTTCTCTGGAATTCCTTTTTCCTTAAACTTTATGTATTCATTACTCCCCCTCTCTCTCTTTCACGCTTGACTAAATAATTATAATTCCTCCTTTATCTGTCATTGGTTTGCTGATTCTGAGAAGCTTCCAGTCTACCTACAGAATTCCAGCTCAGCAAGGGATGTGTTGAAGGGTATTACCATCATCTCAGTACTGCTCACACCTTTTTGTAGATGCAGGTCTCTACCCTTGCTGTCTCTGATTTAACTGCTCATCACAGCTACCTTACTAGATCTTCCTTCTAAAAGGATTTTACAAGCCCATCCTTGTAGAATCCTCTAATATGGTCCAGGTTAAGCCATGATGCCTTACAATTGTTTAATTATAGTCCCATTTGCTATGAAATTTCTTGGTGATATCAGCGGCAGCACACACTTTCCCTCAAATAAATGGAAAATAAATTCCACCTGGGATTTAATACAGGTTCGTGGTTTTTTGTTTTTTTCTTATGTTATATGCGTTTTGGTTTCAATTTTCTTGTATCAACAGCTTTCTTTAGGGAAGTCATTTGTTCTTGGTGATCTTTTCTTCTGACATTTTCCTTGTCTTTCTCTCCACCTTTCATTTTGTACTATTTTAGGAGTCAAAGAATGGTGTCCTTTACTATTCCAGCACAGCATTCTAGGATCAATGTGTAGGATTGCATTACATGATGTCACTGCAAATGCATACATGTGTGTACACTGTACTGTACATACTGTACTGCTCCTGAAGAAAAGATTGGAAAATATATAAAGACAGGAAAATTACAAATATAAATGGCTGATTTGGGATTACATGGTTGTTTTGAAAACATTTTGGTCTGAAACCATCACTAGTCCCTAACAAGGTAAAAAAAGCACTGAGACTGAAAACTAAGGCCCTTGGCTGCATTCTTGATCCGTCTCAGTTCATGTTCCTGCCTTCCATTAAGTTTTTTATTGCTACTTCCAAGCTGGTGGGAAAGAGTTTGAATGAGGGAGAGTTGTACCCCTGCTCAGCTAAAATTCATTCTGGCGTCCTAGCTGAAAATGACGATAAGAGTCTTATGAAAAGTAAGACTTACGCCAGTAAATACTCTCTTTCATGAGCTATCAAAGTGTAAAAAAATTCCAATATTCATAGTACAGGCTGAAGGTGTTTCCTATAAATGTAGATAGGAGTAAAAAAAATGAGACAAAGTACTGATGGTGTGAATATACAAAAGAACTTATTAACAGAGTCTGAATATGTCAGAGATTATTCCAAGTAGATCTCTACAATTTTTTTTCCAGAGAATAAGCAAATAAGTTTTGTAACTGTAATGGCACATACAATCTTAATGAGCTCAAACAAAGACAGAAACCTTTTAGAATGTATTCTCCTGTGAATAAGCTAGGAATGTGATAAACTCATTGCTACTTAGATCAACAACATTCATCTGAAATGACTCTGAAGAGGGTTTCTTTTCAAAAAGTGATTTTATGATCCAAAGACACTGCATTATTGAAAGAGCCATTACTGTTCCAGTCATAGAAACAGATTCTGTGTTTACTCAGGTTTTTACTTATTTACAGGTTCACTTTTTTTCTTTTTTTTTTTTACTTTGTTATTCGTGCTCCCACTGAAATCTATAGGAAAGGGTATGAGTGATAGCCCTCCAACATCTTTGTACATGTGTTATAGATACCTCGCTCTCTTCATAAACCCTATGAGGCAGCCGCACAGACTAGTAGAAATGTGAACTAAAGACCATTGCCCTGCCTAAAGCCTTCTACTTTATTTGGGCTCTTGGATATGATGGCTGGATGATCACAAAGAGTGAGTTTCCTCTCACCTAACATCTATTTAAAGGTGCCGGGCTTAATATAAATTAATGTAGGGCTCATCTCATCCAGCACTGAGTGTTCACCGTGCAAGTGTCCCTGTCTGCACAAGGAATCCATGTTGTTGTTATAGTTAACAAAGATAATTTAATACAATCAGTGAAGTTTAGGAGGTCCCTAAACTCTACTGACTCTTTTGACCACACAGGGAACATAATGTGACTTGATCATACGGAGATACCAGCACAGTAGACACAAACGTTCATTTAGCAGATGCCATCTGGGTGTCTAGGGTTCCTCATCAGTCTGTAAGAGACAGATATACTCCTCCAGAGGATGAATCATCTCATCTTAAAATTGATATTAAAAACAGGTCAGGTGAATCACCCTTTCAAATATTTATCTTAGATATTTGTCTAATTCTTCAAGCCATGCTGGTGGAGACAGTATTTAAAATGCCACCCCTCTGAACTCAACGGACCGTCTGTGAAAAGACTTTTTTTTTTTTCTCATCAGGGCATGATAACCTGACTTGCAAGCTACAATGATCACTAGTCAGTTGTGAGGACGAGAAAGAGTCCTTGCCCAGACCTGTGAGTGCTAATTAGTGTGACTCACTCCAAAAGAGAATAAGGTGACCTGTGACATGGTACTGCTGCCTCACACTGAGAGAGACTGGCGGGTGCAGAGCAGTGATCGGAGCCTCCAGGCTAAGATAAGAGTGAGAATCTCTGGATCTGAGTTTGGCCTTTGAACTCCTCCACCGCTGGCTTGCTCTGAGTGCAGGGTTTTAGTCCCTTCTCATCTAGAGCCTTTGGGGGATTGCTCTATGTACAAGAGCGTGCAGAGAGGCCACATTCAATCCCTTATCTTTTGTTTAACACAGAAAGCAACAAGCCAAAGCACAAGCCTGGAGGAATTGAGTGCTCGGTATTTCAGAGAAGTGACTTCATCTCTGTAGACGTGTTTCACACCCACTGCTCCAAACACAAGTGTTATCTAGCTCAGTTCCATGACAGCACATTCTTCTTTTGAAACCTGACACAAGTACTCTGAGAGAGGCAGGGAACAACAGTTACTGAGCACATACATTACATTCAAGGATAAGAACAGTATACAGCACAGTCGCAGAGCTGATGTGCTTACAGGCATTTGCCTACTAACCTATTAGTCTGATGTTCTTATGGAAGAGCAAGCAGAAAGTGGCATCCCATCAAAGCCCCCTACATAGCCCCATGTCCCAAGACCTTATAATCTAGATAACTCTCCTGCTCAAATCCTCATGTAATAGATTTGCTGCTGATCTTGACAAAATAGACGGGAATATGGGAACGGAGGTTGTGTGGGGCAGAGGGTAGGATCTAATCCTTAATTTAGACTTCAGATAGAAAATCAGCTGTAAAAATCTGCAGGAAATACAGTCAGGCGTATATACATCTACTCACTGGGGACAGATCTGTATTGAGAAGAGAAAGAGAAGGCAGTCGGTGTGTTGCTGCATGGCCTTGGCCACAACACAAAGCTCTATCACATCTCATGGAGATATGATCCTCTCCAACATCCCACACCAGTACATTTTCATCTAGCCCAAATAAGGACCCTGTACAGACAAAGTCAGGCAACCTATATCCAAAGCCTATAGAAAATCCAGATGTACGAATCTCAGATACCTGAGCATCAGTGTGGGTTCGAATCTTCTCTGTTCTGCAAAGGCAAACCAAATCCTGCCTGACATCTTCATGTCACGGCAGGTCAGTCGGTTCATAATTGGCTCTAATTGGTACGGTGACGCACTTTACCTGCAGGCAAATGGCACTCAGAATGGTGTGAAATTCTCTCTCTGTTCTCAAAAGACATCAGAGCTTTCAAACTGATCTTTACATCCAGCAGACCCACTGATCAGGATAATTGAGAGGCATTTTTTTTTTTAGGTACACATAGCCATTAAAACCCAAGCCCACTGTGTAATAAATTAGACACATCGGGGTGCACAAACGTTCTTCCACAGGATCTGTAGAGGCTGCAGGACTGTGGTTAGCTTTTGTATGTCGCACATATACATAATTTCCCTGCCTGAGTCATACAAAGAGCAGTCAGATCCTGCAGTTCCTCAGTATAGTCTTGTGCTATTCCTTAGATGAACCTTTCAGAGACTCCTCCAGGAGAGCATTTACTTTCTGCAGTCTTGGGCAGCAAATGGTGAGGGGAAAGACAGAAAGTGAGTCCCTGGGTATATCTGCAGGCTTTTTTTTTGATCATATCCTAGCTTTTCAACTTGATTTCAAGCTAGATGTTGTAGCTATTTTAAGATTTAAAGAAAACAATGCTGCAAAAATGTAACAGGAAAGGAGAATGATATTAAGCGTACAAGGCAACTTTGGGGTCATAAAGTCCAGTTCTTAAATTCACAGGAAACAATGTAATTAATGTTTGGTCCACAGAGCAAACCCTGGAGCAGAAAACGTTTTCAGACAGTGTACAAGAAACTTAAATATTATAGTGAAAAATCTCCAAACATGAGGTGTCAAAGGAAAAAAACAAACAAAAAAGAGAGATGTTGGGTATTGCCAGTATATTCACCTCCTGCAAAAGGCAGTGAGGATTTCAGAAAAATTCAAGTGCAATTCTAGAAGTAAACCATCGTTTTCAGGTCTGCGGAGCTTTGTCCCACAAATTCCCTTCTCCCTGCAGCCTGCAAATCATTTCAACCCTGAGTCCACGTTGAAGAAATGACATCCAGATTCTGGATGAATTTCTGTATTGCTCCTGTCTGTATCGCACATCCACACCCTGCACCCCTGGGCAAACGCTGCAGTGTCAGAGGGAAATAAGCAATTAAATGAACCCCACTAGTAATTAAAAATAGAAAGAAATGATGAACAGGTAAAGGAAAACAGGTAGATTTTTTTTAAATTTTTTTTTTGCCCAAACTGCTGGAATTCATCAGGGGAAACTGCAACACATGACACACAGGATAAATACAAGCCAAGTAAAGAGCAGCCAAGTCTCGTTTCAGACCTTTGACACAAGCATACTGGTACAAATCCCTGCAGACCTTTTTTCAAGACCCACTTTTCCTACCTTCAGGAAAATGTGCCCCCATTTTATTCCCTCAGCTATAAGAATGCACAGAAATGTGTCAACCAGTATACTCCTTCAGCAGCTGGAATGAGTGATTTTCTTGGAGTCTGGCTTCATAATAGTGCTTTGCCTTCTCATTAAAATAAATCACGGAAAATGTTGTCATTGCATGCTCCGGGCTTAAAAATAAGTCCTCAGATACTTAGTCGTATTTTAAGGGACAGTTGCACAAAGGCAAACTCTGAACAGCATATGGCGAGAGTATAGAGAAAAAGCTTCACAATGGGAGTAAGAACAAACTCTAACTGTACCTCCTCTTGAAAATTCAAATTCTGGGGTGTATTAAAGAGTCCCTGAGATTTTGCATACATTTGGGTATGTTGCCATAGTGAAATAATTGAAATGATCGTGCATGTATATATAGCTGTCAGTTGGGATTAGTTACTCTGTGTGTGTGTATCCATATGCTTTTTTACTCTATTTGGAAATAGATTAATGAAAAACAGCCTCTGGGAATCAGGTTGTTAAAGATCCAGCAGGTATTAATATGTGCTGCTGGGGAGATACAGATGCATATAGTGACAAATATCCCTATTATATATGGAATACAGGTGTATTCAAGGGCAGGAATATTCAAGGGCATTACAGGACCAGGTTCATTTCTTTCTCCCACTCCTGTAGATGAAAAGCAGAGTATCCTAAATGGGATACTCCGCTTGGGTGTTTTGGTTTTTTTTCCCCAAGATCTGGATGCTGTCTCCTCACCTTTGCTCCCAACTCCAGGTCAGCTGTAAGGAGTGTGTGTGGACCCTGCTGCCTCTGGGATAGGCCACCCTGATGCCACAGAGACATCATTAAATATTATACAAGACGGTTAATGCCTGGGAAAGACCCTGAGCAACATAGCTCTGCCTGGTGACTGACACGTGTCCCTTACATCACTAGATGGCACTATTAACTTAAAATCATGCCACTTTCCCCAGAGCCTCTCTCCAAGCCTCAGACATGGAAAAGAAATAGCAGAGGATCCCTCTGGGGAGAAGAAAGGGGGGCAGAGTAGAGGTCATTGGCAAAATAACCTACATTTTTAATTTTGCCAGGTTCTTAAGCAGTTATAGGGCTGAAAAAGGTTCAGGTCCGTTAAAACCACAACAGAAAAAAAAGCACCCCAGGCTAATTTGGCTCCAATCTGGACGCTGCTCACAGAAAAGGTCTGAGTTGCATCTTGAATCCTAGGTGGGCTGGCTCCATTCTCAGCTCCTGCCCGCAAGCTCGTGGAGTGTTTGTGCCTGAGGCAGGAGGATAAACACAACATAAGTTGTCTCATTAAATTGTTATTGTCCTTAAAGCCGAGAAGCCTGTGGGATCAGCCC
The DNA here is from genome assembly GCA_013396935.1 of Baryphthengus martii. Classification (NCBI taxonomy): domain Eukaryota; kingdom Metazoa; phylum Chordata; class Aves; order Coraciiformes; family Momotidae; genus Baryphthengus; species Baryphthengus martii. The sequence goes on from VWZK01010972.1 coordinate 84,872, forward strand.
TGGGTCCTTTTCTCTGTGGTAACAAAAAAGGAAAAAAAGTGCTTGCTAGGAAAATCACAGTTAATTAAATTATGATCTGAAAGAGGCAGCAGTTTCCTGTCATTAGTGAGCTGATACTATCTGCCTCTTGGTTGGTTAGTGGGAGAAATTTCATGCTGCTTCTTGCAAGATCCTAGCCAGTTTGGGTCAAAAAGCAAGGGGATGCATCAATTTGTTCATGTAATTACGCGTACTGCTGCTCTCCCTCTGTCTCCATAAGCCAGATCAGTCTCTTCATGGCCACTCTGTAGCCTTAGACTGACAACGGGGTCAGTGTAGCTGGGAAATAGATGGGAGAGTCCTTTCCTAGCCCCTGGGGTGGCAGTTTCTTACCTCTGAGGAGTGTAGGGCCAAAACAACCTGCTCCAGACACATATAAATTCAGCAACAGACGGCTGGGAGCAGCAGCCAGCATTGCTTTCCTGCAGGAGCCCAGAACAGGCAGTCTGGATGATGGTACGTCTTTATAATGGTGGTGGTAATACAGGTTTGACCTATATTTCAGAGAAGTTTTGAGTCGAGTCCAATGTTCGCTGCTCTCTTCTAGACTAATACCAGTACCAAACTAATCTACTCTTTTCCTGTCGCTGCCTCAAACTAGTAACGCTCTGTCAGAAACTATGGATAGGCTAATATATTGTACTGCTCTAAATACTTCTGGTGCTGTCTGAAGTCTTACAGATTACTAAACTGGTCTATAATCCTGACGAGGGCAGAGCAAAGCTAAAATTATACCTCCAGAATTCAGCACGAGGAAATGAACATTGGGCACTGAAGAGATTCAGATTTCCCAGCTCCTAAATTAATTCACAACCCCCTGTACAGCAAAGATGAAGAGGTAGGAACATAGAAATGGGGCTTGGAAAAGACATTATTCTGAATAGAGTGCAGCAAAAGCCAAGTGAAAAAGAATCGAGAAGACAGCCAAAAACCCAATCTTTTCAAAGATTTGGGAGTTTAGCTCCAGGCTTCCCTGATACTTCCATCTCTTCTCAGGATTCATTTAATTTGGCAATTCAATGTCCTAAATCCTCTGACAAGGTGCAAGAAGGGCTCAATTCCCCCTTTCCCTGTCTAGCAGATACAGGATACCAGTAATGCCAGACTCCTGCTATGCCTTCTCGTGGGGAGAAGGACCTTTGTGATGTGGTTAAGATTCACCTTGTGAAAGACAGACTGGAAATTCAATTACTATGTAAATATTTTAATACAAAATGCAAGAGTTTCAATGAAACAACTGAGTTACCCATATCCTCTTCCCCTCTCTCCCTCCCTTCCCATCAGGATACTTCTTTGCCTGATGATTAAGGCTTAATTTCAGGAGATTAAAAATGGGATATTGAAGTGTACTTGGTCCTTCTCCCTCCAAACTACAATAACGTTTGAGTGAAGAATGCTGTGTGACAGTGAAGTTCTTATGGGGGGAATATAAAAGGTATTATATGAAGGACTTTATTTGTTGATGTTTTATTTCCCCCCCAAAGCTCTTTGATTCTCCCATGCTGGAGATTCTAGCATGCTGTGCTATTTCTGAGGAATGCTGCAGACCACAATCAGAGCAAACTGTGAGGAAGTGAGTGTGTGAGGGGTTGAATAATAAACAATCAAGAAGGTTTAATAAAATGTGAAAATCTTGGCATGGTAAAGCACTAGCTCAATAAAGAATGGACAATGAATGATTGATGATGAGTGCTGTGTTGGTAAGCACTAATTCTGAGATCTCACTGTGAGGGGAAAAACCACTTTTCTTACAAGATATGAGGTGTGGGGGTATGGGTTTTCAAGAGGCAGGTTTAAGGAAAGCTGTAAGCATTGTGGTGTTTTGTGGTTTTGGTTTTTTTTGTGTTTTTTTTTCATTTGTTTTTGTTTCTCGCTGTCCCTTGTACACACAAACACATACAGAAAGCTGTGATGAAAACAAAAATATCTGTTATCCTCTCATTTCTAATTCCTTGACAGATTTTTTTCCCCACTTCTTTTTCTGCTGTTGTTGCAGCCAAAGTCTTTTGACACTTTTGCATTGCCATGACACCTGCCAGGAGAGAGGAGACAGGGAACAAATCCTGCTTTTCCCTTCCGCACATCTAATGTCAGTTGTTGCTTTAGAGTGTTCAGCTGCTGTTCCTGTGGCAGGACAAATCAGCCTATTTCATCTTCCTATCCAAGAAATTGTCACCCTCATCAGAGCCACGATACCTGCTTTCAAGACTAGGCCGACTTTTGGGTATGCTTTTCTTCAAATTGGGTCAGGTCAGAGGTGGCAACTTTTAAGAAGAAAGAGTGCACTGCAGAAGGCAGAGCGCATTAATGCCCTGGGTTCTGTCATCAGCCCTGAACAATTTTTTGAACTTCCAATTCTATCTTAGGAGGGTTAATTACATTTCACTTTTGTGATTGATTGAAGATTGATTTAATAAAGTAGCTACATCTGTGAATGGACCAGCTTATCTTCTTCCAGGCTTCACAGAAAGACTTTGAGGGGAAAAAAAAAAAAAAAAAAAAGAGGGAAAAAAAAAAAAAAAAAGAGGAAAAAAACCCAGTTGCATGTCCAGATTCCCATCCCAGTCCTGCAGCGTCTTTTAGGAGAACTCTATTTAGGAATCCCTCTGCTTAGGGTTCCGTGTAATTACTTTGCCAGATATCACAATACCAATGTGGCTGTTTCTTTCTATAGAAACTCAGCTGATAGCTTGCAACAGGTTTGGCAGGCAGATTAGACAATGCAGTTCATACATGTACATCTAGGATGGAGGCAGTGAAGGGAGGGAAGGAGGGTGGGAAGAAAAGAGGGAAGGGGAGAAGATGAAAGAGAGATGAAGAAAAAAAATACTTCTATTTAGTAGAGCATAATTTTTTTTTTGTGCACTCATTTAAATACAAAAGAAGTGATCTTGTTTCTGGGAAATGATGATTTAAGTGCAAAGGTGACAGCCTGGTTTCCCTCAGGCCTGAGAACAAGACAGAAAGCAGCCGTGTGACAGTTGTGAATCCTGTACTGGAAGGCATCCAGATGCTACAGTGGTGGGGCTGGCATCAGTGGAAAAGAGAGGGGAATAGCCCTAAAGAAAGTGTGCCCAGAGGATACAACGCAGCAACAGTGGAGGTTTCTCACCATGCTCAAGCTTGTAGTGAAGCTTTTATTTCCACCCACAACACTAAAATCCACTGGAGCAATAAGTAAGAGTTTAACGTGCTCTGGTTTTGATGTTAAAAGAAGGCGTGAGAGCCACCAGAGTCAGTAAGCTTAATGTTCTAGGAGTGAGGTTCACTGAGCCATGTAAATGCTTGACTTTTATGTTTCTTACCATGTAGGGGAATGTATGAACTAGGCATCAGAGGCTTAAAATTGCTCTACAGTGAGAGAGGAACTAAGTCAGCTAGTAGGAAGTACTGACAAGAGCATGTATGAAAGTCAACTCTTGGGTATATAAGCTATCTTTGACTTAAAAGTTAACTGGAAATCCCTTGTGGGGAATTTGGCCAGGGATGCCTAGCTTACTAATCCAAGTTCCAAAACTGGGAACAGCCCAGGGATGCTCATCTTGGCCAAGATGGTGGCAAAGCTGGGACAAGTGTGACAAAGCAGGGCCAGGCACAAAGCCTGGAATGAATCGGTCTTGAACTGTAGCCTGGACTCCCACTTCACGTAGACGTCTGGTATCTAATGCTCCTTTGGAGCAGGCATACTGCAGGGATGATGTGAAGTCTTCTGGGGATGTTGTGGCTGTTGTAACAGTTTCTTAGTGCAAAGTACTGATGAGTGATGTTCAAGTCACAGACACACATAAAACTCTGCCACCACAGGGCACCATTGCTCTTGAGTTTCCTCACAGGCAGCTATGCTACAGACTGTATTTCAGACCAGGCTTTGGAAATCTCCCAGTTAAACCCTGGTCTGCATGAAAGGGAGGAGACCCTAAGACAAGCTAATCTGCCTTTAGTAACATTTTGACATTATTTTATGTTAGTATTGATTAACAGGAAAAAAAAAAGGCACAGCATTTTGCTACCATTTCAGGGGCTCTTCTGCAGGATAAATGAGAATCCATTCCCATTTCATACTGGAGAGGATGAGGAAGGGGAAAATGAAGGATAGGGAGAGAACAGGAAGGTGAAATGAAACCACAATGCGAAGTGTTATTTTTAGCTTTAGGATAGGCAACATCCAGAGTTACCTTGAAAAATTTTTCCATGTAAACAATTTAAATTATATCAGAGGAGTTTTGTTCATTTGGCTGGAGGGTATTTAAGAACAGAAATGACCGAATAGATCTTTTTCTGTTTCTAAATGAAATGACTGCTTATACTTTCAGTGTTTTGTGGGGGCTTTGTGGCTTTTTCCTTTTTTTTAAAGCATAAAACATCTAATGCAAGATTAGGAGATTATTATTGCAGGGAACAGATGTACTGGTTTTATTCACCAACCAGGAGTGTCCCAAATTGTCTTGTCAATGACCTCAATCCTGGATTTCCGTGATTCATCTGGGAAAGGAGCGCAATTCCATCTCTGCTCTTGCCAGAAATGTCCTGAATTCTACCAGTCCACTGGAGTCAATCCAAAATCCTACCTGAAGCAATTGGTCCATTGGACAACTTGTACATTCCAGATTTTCCTAACTGAAATTTCAAATGTCATTGTGTTGTCCCCACTTCAACCTATTTGCAAACCACATTTAACTTGATTCTTAACTCCACTTTCCTCATCTTCTGCTTCAACATCTTATTAAGACTGTAAGAGTGTCGGAAAAGGGAGCAGGTTTCCATGCACTTTGCCTGTGAAGCATACTGGGAAAACCAGTGAGCTCCTTAGGGGTTTGTTAACAACATAGCTTGATTAGCTTAAGACAAGCAGAAAGAGTCACAAAACGGTGTAGCTGTGACTCAGAAATCCTGTAATGGCTCTCAGATATTACTTTTATGTTTTGCCACCAAAACCAGCCAAGGGGGTGGTTATTTTTCACCTCCCCACCAGAATAATGAACACAATGTGCAGAAGTTTGGGACTGGAGCTGCAGCACATTGGTGGATATGTACAGCTTTCCCTTCAATTGGAGGAATCTCTGAGCCACCATCTAGATCAGGACCGACAGATGCTGATGTGCTAACTCCACATCACGGGGAATCTACTTGGACAAAACTGAAAGAAAGTGAACCTATGACAACAGCAGAATGAAAGTGATGGAAGATTCAGTAAGAGAGAGTGTGGCAGGATCACTGAGGGCAGGTATCAGCAGCCCTTCGAGCAATGCATCCAAATCATACATTCAACTACGTAATATCAACAGAACCATGAAAGGCAAAGAAACCTCAAGGGCTAGAAGAGGACTAGAATAAGTGAATGTTCGATCCAATTGGGTTAAAGATAGGGCTAAGAACTGGAGAATAGATTTATTAAAGGCATCAATTTAAAGGATGGCGCCCATGTCAGATGCAGAGGAAAAATTCACACGGCCAGCAGATGGCATGTTTGATAGATGAGTTAAGATAATGGCATTAACAGACAACCTGACTTAGAGAGTCATGTAAGCACCAAAAGAAGCTGTGAGGCTCCCAGTGGAGAACTGCTCTAACTATAACATTCACAGAGGATTTTAAGATCAGGCTTGAAACCTTGAGGCCCCAGTTAAGTTGCCTACTCTTCCTACCTAGCATTGCTGAGAGGTTTTTGGAGGCAGAGACAAGACTTTGGCTTGCCTTCAGTCCTCCTCCTTGTCCTTCTCCCCATTTCCTTGTTACAGGATCATCTCTGAATAAGGATTGATGTTGGAGCTGGAAAAGGAGCAAAGGATAAGGAGAATCCCTCTCCTTGTTTTTAATTTCTGGACTCAGGCGCGGGCTGTGCTGCTGGCAGACCTAGACAAGGACAGTTTTCTCAGACACTACAGTACACTCTTTCCCCCTTCTACTGCTGTAACATATATGCTATCTATATCTAAACTTCAGGGTCTCATTGAGACTTCAAGGTCACAAGAGATAATCGGCTGTAGCTGAGCGTTAGGACTCATCCACTATAGATCTGTTTCAGAGACCAATTCCTCCCCCTCAAAAAGCACTTTTATAACATGATAATGTTATTAGTGAACAGTTTCCTGACGAGTGCTCCACTTAATGTCATTTGGGCTGGGCTGGTCATCCAGTCAGTTTTTAACCCAGCGCAGGGTGCACCTCTCCAAGCCATGGGCTGCCAGCTTTTCCAGCAGGATGCTGTGGGAGACTGTCAAAGGCTTTGCTGAAGTCTAGGTAGACCACATCCACAGCCTTCCCTTGTCTACCAGGCAGGTCACCCAGTCACAGGAGATCAGATTGGTTAGGCAGAACCTAATCAGCATATGTATCAGTAACACGCACGACTCCCTCATGTTGCCCTTATGGTTTCCCCAGGATGGGAAATTCTTTGCTTAGAGCTTTGTGAACGAGAACATTTCTCAAAAGGATTTTAAAATCTTTTCCAAACTAGAAGCTTGACTTTATCTTGTCACTGAGATTTTGGTATTTGTTAAGGAAAGCTCCATGCTTTTGTGCAGCGACAAATTCTGCTACAGACACCTACTCCAACCAATACTCAAAAATGTGAATTCTTTGCAACACTTGTGAACTATGTCAGAGTGAGATACCATTCAGGTAAGGATGGAAAAGAAGTGATCCAACAAAATATGTGTTCCTCTCACTTTAGAAAAAGCTCTCCCACCACACCATGAGTGTTAGTGGAAGGAGCTACATTCACTATGGACACCTGGGAAATCGTTTTAACTAGACATCGGTTTATATAACATCCTGAAATAAGTTATTGTTTACACTGAACAGATTTGTTCTTGTAGAGAGTAAATTACTACTTGTTATTTTATTTTTTTCCAGCAAAACTGATCTCATACTATTTAAATCACTAAAATATCACTTCAGTATCAATTTCCTGTGTGAAGAAAGCTGAATCTGGGAGAAAGACTGATGACTCTGGAGTGAAAATCACATCACCCTCTCCAAGGGGTGTTAGTATAATTTCCTGCCTTGAAATCCAGGAACGACAAAAGTTAAATTGATTACGGCGAATGACAGTAGCTTCCATGGAAACAGCAAAACAAAAACAAACCAGAAAAACAGGCATGATGGTATGTGAATGATCACCTCCTCTGTCACTCTGGTACTCCACCCTGCTCTCAATTTGAAAGACAGTGCTACCTTAGGATATGACCAACTGAGTCCAGTGTCCTGTTTCAAGAGTCCTATAGTCAGTGTCCAGTGGTCTCTGTATTTGCCCCAAACTCTGGACCTGTGCAGGCATGAGACTCTTCATAAGGGTAATCAGACGGCCCTGAAGGGAATCGGTTTACAGAATCATAGATTTATAATGCTCAACCATCCATACCATGGGGGTAGGGGGGAGCTGCATCCCCTATGCAGGTGTGTAATGGCAAAGTGCAACCTCCCTAAATTAAAACACACTTTGCTGTAATTGAGACAGTTACCTGGTTTTGGACTAGGAAAGAGGAAGGCAAACCGATTGTTCTTCAAATTATAAGCTCTTTTGGGCAGAAAAAAAGAGAGGATTGGGTGTTCTTATAGACAACCTGCTAAAGGAAGTCAGCATGAAAGATACTTTGGTACTAATGTGAGGACTTAACAGCTGATTGCATTCATTTTAGAGGTAAGAAGAGCTAAATGAGCCAGTATAAATTTTTTTTTTTTCTTTCCAGAACCCTGAACAAGAATAAACTGATCTGTGTGCTCATCCACTTTGTCAGGAAAGTGATCCTTTTCTATATGCTCAGAAGAAGCCTCATCTCCTCCTGAGAAAGTTCTTGTCTTCTAGTGGAGCACCAAAGCTTCCTCATATCTCATTTTTCTGCTCGGGTGTTTTGCCTCTAGACAAAGACAGATGTGAGTTTACTTCGGATTGTGCAATTTTGTGTTATGCACACTACAGGTTTTTGTTGATTTCTGCAGCTACCCTACTATATCTCAGGTATCATAATACCACTAACATGTAGAAAAAGCTTATAAATTTGTTTACTTCTCATTGTGGTAGGGATGCAATTGTAGGTCATTGCTGGCACAGTGAGCTTGGTGGGTGTGATGGGAAGAATCATGCCTTTCAATGAAATGGTTTCAGATGGCAGAAGGCAGTCTGCATTTCCAGGTCTGCATCTCAGATGGCAACAACAGGAAATAAAATGCTCAGTGACTTATTTTGATGATGACAGGCTTTTAGTAAACAAATAGACTGCTGGGGAAAAAAAAAAAGCCTAGTAAAACAACAACTTTTACACGTTTGAATCTGCACTGAGAAAATTATTCTGATATCTGCAAAACCACTCATAAAGGGGTTCACGAAACTGCGTTTCTGAGACAGTCAACTGACTGGTAATGAGTATTTAAAAACCATCAACACTGCTTCTCCACTGCTTCATTTTCTACTTATGCCTGGCCTTCCAGCTAAGAGATTCTTGTCGTCTAAGACTAAAAAATGCAGACAAAAATCTTCCCTAGAAAATAGATGTCTGTGCTTCCCTTTCAAGAAGTCTCCCAAGCTCATGTTGCAAACCCATGGAAAATGACCACGGAATCTAGTGCTTTCTCATCTTCCTAATGGAACTAGATCAAGACCATAAAATAGAGATAACTTCTGATTGGTTTGGCTTGCTTTTAGTTTGTTTGCTTCACTTTTGAAGTAACCTGGATTTGAAAGCAAAGCTTTGAACGAACCTGACCCAGTTATTCATTTCGCATTTTCAACAGTCATTTTGATCTACATTACTAATCCCAAAAAGAATAATTGTCCAAAATGCAGCAATGCTGACCAGTCCAGGCTATTCTCAAAGAAATAACAGAGATAAATTAGCTTTCTTTGTATTTCAGGCTCCTTCAAAAAAAAAAAAATAAGAATCCCAGCCTATGGGAAAGAGGCTTTGAACATCCTGTACCCCTGAGGATCTGTCGTTTTTGTTTGTTTTCTCTATTCATTAATGCTTAAAATTACCTCTACTAGGTAATAATGTTATACACCCAGTAGATGGTGCTGTTAGTTTCATCTTTTCCCTCCATCACACCTGCTGAGTTTTCAAGAAAGAAATGGGTCAAAAAAAAAAAAAAAAAAAAAAAA
>VWZK01010972.1:94021-111134 GCA_013396935.1 Baryphthengus martii
AAAAAAAAAAAAAAAGGAAAGAGCAACAGATTTGGGCTTTGTGTAAATACTTTGGAGTCAGGGACAAAGGGACCAGTCTGTACGGAGCCGATTTGCACAGATGCTTTGGGTTCCCCTGGCTAGAGCCAGGACCACTCCATGCATCTTATAATAACCCCCTGCTCTTGCCACTTCTGCCTCTGAGCTGTTTAGCTGGACAAACACGTAATTTCGATGGTAATTTCTGCCCTCCTGAATGTATAGACATCTGGCATTTCCCAGGTACAGAACATACTATACAGCCGGTTCTTGGCTGCATTCCAGTGGGGTTAATTCTGCACTTTCTATCAGTCCCCGCTATGTGTGGCTGCCTTATATGAAAAGGACAGTCATTACAGATAGTGTGCTTAAGAAGAAATGAGCAATTCCCTGCTCTGACCCTGAAAAAACCCCAAACAAATAACAAAAATCCAATCTGAAATGCCCCTCTTTTCCTCGGGAGTTTTCGCAGGATAATGCCAATGCACAGCTCCGTGAAGGAAAGCCTGGGTTAGAGCAAACATTCAAAATAGACAAAAGCAGATCGAATAGGAATATTTTTGGCAGCTGTATGGAGGTAAAGTGGGCTCTGTGACAGCTGATTTAAAGAGCACTATATATTACAACAAACAACAAAATGATCAGAAATAAATGGCCGTCCGTTCTCAGCTCTCTGAAGATCAGAGAAATTCCTTTCTCATACTTTTCAGCTTTCTTTTTTCCCTGTATTTATTTTTTTAACTACATTTATCAGAAAAGAGACAAGAGCAAAATGAAGAAACATCATGTTCTAGTAATACTGTTTAAAAAAAAAGTCAAGAAAACTGAACTGCAGTAGTTTGTGAGATACAAAGTTAATGAAGCCTGGTTTCTATGGACTTGTGTTTCTCAGTTGATCAACCTTTTAACTATAAAGACTTTCTCCTCATATATCTCAGTCACTTAATGTAGAGCTTGTTGGTGAAATGCAAGCTGCCATCTTTGGCTCAGAAGTTAGCCCATGAAAGTTTTCAGAAACAACGTTATGAACATTTAAACTGCTTTCCCTACTGAGACTGTTGTTTTTGTGAAACTTATATGAAAGTAATGATCTTCATCTTCTCTGTTACATTTGCCTAACTAGAGACAAGTAAAGGTGTGATCTGCAGCATACGGAGAGGTGAGGATGCCTGAGAATGAGCCAACCTACCTCTAGAGAAGTGACTTCCCAAATCTGATGAGAGAATGAAGAGGTATGAGACACTCTCACGCTGTTGAAGAGGAAAAAAAAAAAATCTCTGAAGATCAGAGCAGAGACTTGGGCTGCTCAAGCGACTGAGACCTGGAAGCATTTACTAATCTAAACAAATGTTATTCCTGGAGTAACATTGCTTTTTGACATTTCTAGACCTTCCATAGTGCTTAGAAAATCCCTTTCTAGTATGTTTTTTTTAAGATATTGATGAGGAAAATGATAGGAGAGGTCACATCCTTCCAATCTTATTCATTTTCAACCATTTTACTCAACAGCCTTGCTCATGCAAAAGTAGTGCTGCCTCGTACACCATAACTTAAAACACTGTCTTCTACACACTTCTCTTGCATATTCCGGTGACTAAGGAGCTATGAACTCTGACCAAACTTTTTCTTTAGATAGAGGCATTTAGAAATTTTTCTATTTTTATTTCTATTTTTCTATTCTATTTTCTATTTTTATTTCTATTTCTATACCCAGCTGCCTATAAGATCTGTAGGACTACAGTCATATATGAATCTTCTACTTCTTCAGTCAATTTACATACCTTCAGCCATTAGTTTTAATGCTATTGCTGAGATGAGATTGAAGCCACACGTACTGTTTACACTGGGGCCAAATGAGCCTAGGTGCTTTGAGAGCACACCTAAAAACCTCCCTTTAAACCACACATAGATTTGAAGCAAAATGTTCAAGAAAGTTGGGGAAATATTGACTACCTTTACACACATTTAGCACTTGCAAGTGAAATCTTTCCTTTCCCGACTTCGTATCTTACTCTGTAGTCCTACTGATGAGAGACAGAATTTAAGCACTTACGCATAATTCTCCCCCCATGCAGTTTCAATCAAGCTGCTTTTGGTAAATCCCTTGAGGATTCTTAAACTTAACTCAATCGACATCCACTGTGTAAAACCTCTTCCTTGGGCAGCTACGGCACTAACGGCCCCTCTTCAGGCACACCTTGAGACAACAGCATCCTCAGAGATGTGAGGTTGGTGTAAATCATATGTTTTGATCTCCCAAGTAGCTCTGTGATGGCCAGGATGGAAATGCCAGTATTGCCAGCCTAATTCCATGGAGAGCAGTCACTGCAGTCCCAGAGATGGGAGTAGACATCTTTGTAACCATTTTCCCAATTGCTGTCAGTGGCAATCATCCTGGTAGTCAAATCTGGCCCTGTCTGGGGAATCTTCACACACAGACAGACATACTCATAGGCGCACAAACACACATACAAGAAAATAAATGAGAAAAACCTCTATATAATAACTAATATAACTTCATGAAATTAATATAGGTACATTTAGAGGCACTGGGAATAGGAAAATATTCACTATAATTGCTTTTCACTACAGATTCATTTCAGGAAGATGAGGAGATTGAAATAAACTACTCCTGTAAAGAGGCTATTCACCGAGAGTAAAAGAGCTAATTTTGTAGTACAAGTAGCTATCTCATCACTACACTTTCTGTCTTTCATGTATTTATTTATTTATTTTGTGAATATGGCAAAAAACGGTGAGAAGTCCCAGAACAGTGCCATGGTTCATTTTTCATTTTCTGTAGAATAAGCATGTAGGTTCTACATTTAATAGATGTATGACACTGCTCTGATGGAAATTAAAAATTATACTCTCTTTGAAGAAAAAAAGGAAATAACCATTATCGGTACTGCTTGGAATCAGCAAGAAACAGGGTGCTTCAGTGTTCCTTACTCTGGTGAAGAAAAGGCAGGTTTGGAGTAAGTTTTGTGGCTGATGATTCAAAATTTGTTTCACATGGGCAGATGTGTTTAAGGCATGTAAAGACAGATATACACAAAATGTGTGGCCATTCAGATTTTCTCACACTTCAATTACTATAAATAATCTAAACTGACCCAGTGGTAAAGCTCTCAAATACCTTTAGCTACTTTTAATGTCATCTCAATAACTGACAAAGTAAACCTTATTTCAGGAAACTGCGTGTTTAAAGCTAAACATTTGCTGTTATCCTTAATATGATGGACTTAAAACCAACCAGCACATTTTCTCCTTTCATGGTATCTGTGAATAATTCACAGGGACTAAATTCACTCTATAAACTCTTCATTGTTGTGCAGATTTAGTTATTTATGGCTATTGCTGAAGGATAGCTATTCACGAACTAGTATAGATACTTGAGAGAAACACAGGAAAATGAACTAATGGTAGGAAGTTGTACAAAGGAGATGAGCAGCGTTAGGCTCAAGATTTTATTACTGTGTGGTGCTACCGTTATGCCACATCCCAAGCACTGTACATTCCCAGGAAGATCAGACAGTTGCAGCTCAATAACTGGGTAGCTTCGCTCTTAGATTTGTACTTTTTCTGTTGCCAGTGGGAATAACTGATTCCCAAGATAACTCCCACAAGTCTTTTGAATCATGGCATGGGCATCCCCAGCCCAGGTGCACAATTCCTCAGACATCTGTATGATCTTTAGGTGGTTTTCTCCCACTTCCATGAAGATTGAGCTGGACTTTTAAAGTTTAAATCCTGCTTATCAACTGAATTTGATAACTTGGCATCTCCCTTCTTTCCCAAATGGGTAAATGTGCATTTCTGAAGAAACCAAACTAGTGGCTAGAGTGCTCCTCACTGGCCCTGTACCACTGTGGAAAAGATCACATACACATGGCTCTATCCAACTCTAAACAGTATAAGTGACATGAGCTGATCTAGGTTTTAATCTAGAAAGCCGGTTACTAGTTGAATCTAGAAATATGTTGGGCTCTAAACCAGATTCATCAGTTAAGACATTTTAATTAGAGATTATACTGTTCCTTTCACTGCAACTGCACCCTCCTGACATTAAATGCATGTTTTAATTGTTTGCTGAATAAATCAGATCCAGCCCTGAATAAATCATCATCCTTCGGATGCTTACTAGTATTTCAACGAAGTCCAGGTTTTAGAATTGTACTTAGATCTTAACAGTTGTACGAAAAAATGTTGGATAACATTACAAGAGTAACTTTCTGTGATTGCTTGGCTGATTTAAGGAGGTGTTGAACTTGAGAAGAAGATGAGGGTTGAGATATTTGCTTCGCTTTCCTTCAGGGACTTGACAAAGTTGTCTTAGCCTTAAAGTTCTCTGAGCCTCAGGAGCTCTGGATGTGCATGTGGCTTTACCTAAATCGGTGTTCTGAGTCATACAATGGAGATATCCAACTTTTTCCACCCATTAATTATATAAGGAGTCTAAGCCTCCACATTTCTAAGGCATTAATTTAATCTACAACAGAATGAATTGATATTTCAGCATTTCTTTGAAATTGTGTATTTTCTTGAAAAGTTAGCCATTTCAGACAGAGGAATGACACCACCCTTGTCCCTTCAAACTAACAACAACCATACACTCCTTCCAAACAAGCAGACATAGCATCCTCAAAGATCAACCTTCATTTTCCATGTCTAGACATGAAGAACTGATGTCTTACTATTAGTCACTATGATTTCTGTGGTATTCAGGCATGCAACTCAGTGAGAAGGACTGAGGAGCTAAAACATCTAAAGATAAAATGACACTGAAGGACTCTGGACAACTTGGTGCCCACGTTCATTTACTGTCGAGACTGATGAGCTGATAATACAGAAAATTGTGTGCTCAGCTTTCACAGTGAGACTACAATTTGCCTATGCTTTCTGGAGAGAGCTCTTACTGTTTGGAGATATTTAAACAATTACTCTGTGCGAGGCCCGGCACAGCTCCGCTACCTTACTGCATCAGTAATTATTTATTCTGATTGTGCTTGAGTGCAGATGGACTGATACACTATGCACTAATAGACAATATTTATTCCCCTATTAATGCTGAAAAATAGCAGAAAGGAAGCTGGGAAAGCAAATTGCCACCTCTTGTGCTTACCATTTGAGGATGTGGTTACAGTTAGAGATGGATCAGCAGATAGATTCCTTAAAGATAAATTCTTTTGTTGATTTGGTTAGGAAACATGATTTCATTCTGGTTTCATCTTTGGGCAAATCTAAAAACCACAAAGCAAAACTCAATAAAATTCAGCACATACTGCTTCTTATTGTTTTAGAAATGTATTCCTTGCCAACGCTTCTAGAAATAACACAGTATTGGAGTGAGTTACTGCAGATTATGAGTTTAAGCATGGAAGTGGTGCAAGTCTTTAGATTTTTGCTCAAATCTGCATCCTCTTGAGTTGAATGATGGTATGCCAGGATCATATAAGGCTATCCCATTCAAGAAGTCGGTACATATTTGGACTGCTAAATTCAGACATTCTGTATGCTCGATTTTGGTTATAGCTTGAAAATCTCATAAAATCATATATAAGGAAGATATTACTTAGGAAGCGAAAGGGGCATTGGAAAAAGGAGGGATGTCAAGAGATGGCCCAGTCCTTACCAATAACCCTTATATCAACAGAAAGAGAAACACAGTTCTGGTCACAAAGACCAAGCAATGCTGATGTGCCTATAATTTCATATATAGTCTATTTCTTTGCTTAGTACTGATGCACAACGTGAAGACTGTTTTGTACGGGGCCCCCTTTCACCCAGGTCCTAGATGCAAAGGGTTTGGGGAAGCATTTTAATACTTCCAAATGCAGGTTTGTAACTTCGCTTTTTGCTGTCAGCCAGCATTTAGACTATTTTCCTGTATATCAAGTCTTTGTCATGCAGCTGCAACAAAATCAATTTGTAAACTGTATTTTCTGTTGAGACAAATAAATCCATAGGAATTACTGGAAAAGCCAGGGGCTTGGCACATTTCTAAACACTTAGGACCAAGAGAAGAATTCTGTTCTTGGTTACAGCACCCATAGATCAGAGTAACCAAATCAGGATTCAGTCTGTTGTCACCTAAACTCTATCTATGTGATAGTGCAATTACGGGTTATTGTTACGTGCTCAGTTAAAGTGATTATGTACGGGACTGATTCCAGTTTAACAGTCCAGGCTAGATTTTGTTTATTTGCTTGTAAAGCTTTTAGCACATTTCAGATAGATATAGTATAAAGAAGAACCACTACCAAGTCTTACAATAAAATAATCCTGTGCGAATTGAAAGTGATATGATTGCTACAGCATTAAGCTGTTCAAAAGTCCACAAATATGTCTACAGAAAAAAAAAGAAATGGAAAGTCAATAGTGAAACGGACTTTAAGCCCTTTTGAGCCCTTAGAGTACTTGTTTATAAAGCCGTGATAGCCACATGACTACTACATCAAAGGAGGATGCCAAGAGCACAAAATTATGTGTCAGTTTATCTTCCTGGCAAGCAGCTGCATGTTCTACTCAGGCTCCTTGCTACAAATGGATTTCTGAGCAAACAAAAACCATCAGGAGCACAAGCATTTGAATCTATTGACAAGTGAAGGGATGTGTTTGGAGCAGCAACAACAGAACATTTGTGTATTCAAACTGGTGAACGTAAGTTCCCGGGGGAAAAAAAAAAAAAAGGAGGAAGAAAAGCAAGTCAGCAAGTGATCTGAAAGGCTGAGAGGTACATAGATTAAAAGAAAGAAATATGCAAGCAATCTTGTATTAATTCTAGCAGATTCAGTTTGACATATATTTCTAGCCTCTCAGGAGAATGACTTGAATTTTAAAGGTGCTTCAGTGATAGTTCTGGCTGAGCCACAGTCTGGAATATGAAACTGTAGAGTTATTATTTGTATAATTGTATGTATTCTAAATGGTGGTCAAACCCACCCCCCAACAACCCTAAGGCGTCCCTCAGTTGACATTTTCCCCCAATCCAACCTTGTCTCAGATATATTCCAAGAATTCCATTAGATAATTAACAGGAGTGCGGTTCATTAGTGCAACCAGTCATCTACTGTATCTGAAGTTTTAACTTCCATGGGTTCTTGGAAGAAGAAATTAAGTGGTTTCACCAAATGTAGATAATGTGGCAGTAAAGGTGTCTCTCCTTTTTCTACATATATTAAACATGTCTATGTATGTACAGGCATATACATATATTTGTGTGCATGTGTCTGTCTTTGCAGATTCATTATTAGCATTTCTGGAGGAAATCCAGATCTTAGAGATGAGATGAACATGGTCATGGTGGTTGTTTTTTTTTATTTTTTTGTTTAGAAAAATAGCCTTTAACTGAGATACTCAGATAAGCATTACAGTGACAGACAATGCCATAAATATATACATATATATCACCCTTAGCCTTTCTGTATTGGCTTGAGTGTTATTGAAGAGGAGCTATAAGCAAATAATCACATTTTTCAAGCATGCTCCTTCTAACCTGTCACTCAGTGGTTCTTCTGCAATCACTACTCTACTTATCGATTATCCTCATAGCCAAGATGGACTTCTCAGTGGTTTAGGACTACTCTTACCTTTATGACCGAGAGATGGTGAGAGGCTCCTACCTTTCTGTGTCAGCACAGTGTGAAGCAAAGTTACATACAGCAACTGCGAGAACAATTTTAGAACTACTTTCTCCCTTCTTCTCTTCCAAAGCATAAAGCATTTGGTCAGGAAGGCTTGTGATTGACAAATCATAAAGCAGAACTGGAGAATGTACAGCAAGGAAAGAAACCCTAAAACCAAATAAGCAACAAAAACTCAGCAATCATCTTTCCTGTGATATTAAAGACTGTGCCATCCCCACCTCCTTTCTTCACTTTCTTGAGCTAGTCAGAAGAAAGAAGTTGTCCAAGGTGGCACTGAACATCACTGACTGGAGACAGTTTCCAAAGTAAAAAGGATGTATTTTTACTTTTTGTTTTCCAGAAGGAAGAGGAAAACTTCATCAACAAGGCAGAAGGAAAACCAGGAATCTGCAGCAGGATTTCCAGAGGCAGATAAGATTGGACAAATGTGGGGACATGACTAAGCTTAACACAGCAAGATAGTAAAAATGCAAGACTGACTGCAACATGAAATATGACATCTAAAAAGAGAGTTTGGGAGATATATGACAGCTAGTAATTGTTGTTGGCACTCCTGTCTTCAGCATCTTTTGTAGTTGGGCTCTTTTCTTGGTTTCTTTGTCAAGCAACCGTGTCCTCATACTAACAGTAGGGAATGAGCAACTAGCAGAGTCAGCTGAGAAAGAGGTGCATGTCTAGAAACATATATGGTATTCCAGAAGTGATGACAGGGGAAAAGAAATGGTGCATCAATGGCTTGAAGTTGCATCAGCTGAGAGGTTGAACTCTTTGAATTTCTCTATCCTTTGGATTTAGCCAGAGAATTTTTCAGATGATCTCCATTCTAACCTCTTGCTCAAAGCAGAATCAAACCACGTTGCTCAGGACCATCTCCAGTTTGGTCTCAAAAACACCCAATGATGGAGATCCCATCCTCTCAGAGCAGCGAGCTCCTGTTTGTGGTTACCATTGTTGGAAAAAAAGATGTTTACTTGCATCTTGTCAGAGCTTCCTCTGGTTTGAATTACGATGAGTAACTCTTGTTCTCACCTCAGTAAAGAGGGTCTATCTCCTCCATCACTCCTATGTTGGTACCAGCGACTTCTAGTAGGTCCCCCTGAAACCATCCCTCCTCCAGGCTCAGCAATTCTGTCTCTCTCATAGCGCTGTAGTTCCTGATCATCTTGATGATGTCTGAACCTTTTCCAGTTTCCTTCTTATACTGGTGCCTGAGATAGACTACAGTATTCCAAATGCAATCTATTAAGCACCAAATAAAGGAGAATAATCACTTAACATCTTGGCAATGCTCCTGTTGATATAATGCAGTAAGCTGCTAGTCTTTATTGCTGACAGGGTGGACTGTTGGATGATGTTTAACTCCTGTGAGTAGGATCCATGGGACTTTTTCAGCATACATGCTACCCAGGCAATCAGCCCTCAGCTTGCAAATTTGTTTCAACATTCTCTGCTTTGTAATGGCCCAATTATTTTTCAACAAATTATTTCATCCTTCAAACCTTACGTGTGTGAACTCTTGGAAAATGAGGAGAGATGAGAAGTTTACCTATTAAAAAAAAATCTCACAGATCTAGACTTAGTTCTGATAGTTAGCTTTTCAGTGCTTGCCACAAGGACTCTCCTGCAGTTAGTACTATACTAGAAAGAAACAATTCTGAATGAGTGTGATTTGTATTCACTTTAATCATGTTTAGGCAGATCAAGAACAGTATACTCAGTCCTATGGAAGCAGAAGGCAGTTGCCAAGCACAGACAGGTTCCTTCTAATGCTTATTGGAGAGTAAACCCATGAAGATGAAGCCTATAGATAACTGAGATGGAATTCAGTAGGGGATTCAGACATATTTAGGTGGCTACACTACACTGGGAAATTTGCCAACATTTCTGTTAGTGACTGAGAATACAAATCCCGCTACTAATCCTGTAGATGGCATGAAGATCGACATCATGGTAATGAAATGAAGTTGGGGCATATCTGAAGCACTTTAGTGCCTGGCAAGTGGGATTTCCTCAAACAAAATGTGTTTTAATACACCAGACTGAAAGGTCTGTGTTGAGGAACAAGAAATGTGTGCAGCTCTTCAAAAACAGAAAAGCAGTGAGTCTGCAAAAGAGCACGGGCAACAGCAACGCACAGTGTGTAGTGAGCTCCCAGGATGGTGCCACAGGGGAAGGAAACTAACACAGCGCTTGGATGTACACTCCAGAGCAGTGTGAGTAGTGGTAAGGAGACGATTTTTTTGTCTGTATACTGAGCTGGCCAGACTGAGACTCAGACTGCAGTCCTGAAAGTAGTGCTATTATCTCCTCCTCCTCTTTAGCTAGAAGCTCGAGTTAAAAATGCATCCTCCCTCCAAAACCAAGACTGAAAAGGTATTCCTTAAGTTCGTATGAGCATACACAGATACCAAGTTAGAATAAGGAAATACTTCAATCTGAGACTAAAGAAAAGAGTATGAAAATTCTCTTCCTTTATCAAGTATACCCACCAAGTGATTTTCTTTTTTATTCTTTCCAACCAACAGTCTTCAGCAATGTACAAATTCAATACCGCTCTCGCAAGGCTTTCTTCCTCCTTGTCAAGCCCTTTGCTATGGTGTCTTTTCCTAGCATAATCCATTCTCCTCCTGCATTTGTGCTGCAGACCTCTCCAAGGTCTCTAATTCCTCCTTTTCTCAGCTCTTATCCAGCTGCTCCACGGGAAAACTGTCTCTCACCTTCCAACAGTTTCTGCAGCAGGTAGAACATAGATCCAAACAACATTCAGTCCTCCTTCTAGACACTCTCTTTTTAATAAAATACACTATCTGTAATATTCATTCTACAAAATAATTTCAGAAGAAATTAAATAGACCACTTAAAACCAGTATCTACAAGTTCTGTTCTGGTCTGGAGTCTTCCTAGATGAAGAAGGTATTGGACTGCAAATGGCAAACAATTTCACTTTCCAACCTTATAGATAAGAAGTTCCTTCTGGTTTTGGACTCAGTGAATGTGTGTTCAAGATTCCTTGCCTACATAAACATAAAGTCAATCAAATTAAAATAGGGACAGGTCTTCTGCAGTGTTAGTCTGCAGCCATAACATTTTCTTTTTAAGTTTCTTTTAAATTCTGTATACTTCACTCCTTCCTGTTTACTGGAAAATGAGCAATACTATTTTTGTCCTTGTTTGTCTGGCACCCGTACTGCAAAAATCAATGTTCTACTTAGGGAAATTATTCAGCAGGTATTAATGCTTCTTCAGATAACTGCATATCCATTTCTGTGGGAGTTTATTCAATTGCAAATTGAAAACCAGTGTGAAAGTGCTACTGCTGCAGTCACAGTTAAGTCTACTAAGTTCATAAAGGGGAGAGAGAAAAAAAAGAAAGAATTGAATTACAAATGTACAAGTACAGATGCATGAAGTGCTTAATGCTAAAGTGAATAGGGTGATATGCGTCTGTGTGGGGAAATCAAGCTAGCCTTGTATTAAGGTAGTTTGCTTCTGTCACATAAATGGCACAAGGTGATAGAAAGAGAAACAAGAGAAAAGCAGAAGCTCTTCCAACATGAATAAACATCTTTCAGAAATCACTGAAGCCACTGTGGGTCTTTGAACTGCTTCCATGAGACGTGGTCAAGCATAACCTGCTTCCACTTCACCAGAACATGAGCAATAAGCAATTTAACTAGAACATGTGGCTTAAAATAAAGAACACCCATGAAGCAGGGATCCAGTATGTGAGAGCAGACAGTATCACACACCGAGTGAGGAGAAGCCTTTCTTTGCTATCAAGATTTTGCTAGGTAACCCTGCTCTGGCGGGGGGTTGGACTAGATGATCTCAGGAGGTCCCTTCCAACCTCTACCATTCTGTGAGTCTGAAGATGTCAAATTTGAATGTCAATATTTGAGGTTTATTGTTTAAAATTTTCTCTCAACTGAAAGGTGATAATTACTACTCCTTATTACAAGTAGTAGTAGTAATACTGCAACTCTTCATTCTCAGACCTTATTTCTCAGGGCAAAAAGAATATTTCCAGTACATCTGCTTAGGAAACAAGTGACATTCAAATCACTCAGAGCTAAAGATGGTGTCTTAAATCTTGGTACCTTGGATTTCCTAAACAGCTTTTTTTTTCTTTCCAAGGGGGCACTCTGCTTTATAATCATCTTTTCTAGGAGACATGTCATTTGTCATAAAGAGACAAAAATTTAAGATACGTTCTGTATACAAACTGGAAGTACATACTGCTTTTGCTACCCAAAGCTTGTATAACTTAATCTATGTAAAATAAGAGTTATGTATATATAGTTTTACTAAGATTTGGTAAGAAGGGACTCCAAGGTAATTCTTTTCTCCCTGTTTCCACCCCATTACTACTTTCTGGTTCTCTGAAATCACTAAAATCATTCTTTTTATAAGTTTCCAGTACGTACTACACAGTCTTCCCACCCAGCCTCAGTTAATGTCCTGCAGATCATTTATATAATCCAGATTTAAACTGCCTTGCCTAGATCAATGCTATCACTTAACTCAAGGTGCACTTGCATCTGAAACAGTGCATATCAATGTCTAATGCAACATCTATTAGTTTTAAACCTTCTGTGAGGTGTGATAATGCTTCTTACCATTGGGGGATTTTTGGGGGGGTCAACATGGGGGTTACAGAACTAAAAGAAAAGGACACAAATATATACAAAACACCACCACACTCCCTCCTTGTAAAAAATAAAAAACAAAAGCAAAACCAAAACCACCAACCAAACATACTGAAATGATGAATGAATCCTGACTATTACTGAGTTTCTACTTTTTCCTCAGGCTTTCCAGCTCAGTGAATTTGGCGACTATTTGTACCTGTACAGAAATAAAAGTCATGCTTACGTAAGTGTATTGGTCTTAGATCCTAGTGAGGTGCTGATCTGAGAGATAATTAACATTACATGGAATATGTACATAAAATATTTTTTCAAATCAGTCATAGACATCAGTCTTTTGTTCCTAATGAGTAATACCAATCTCTGGACATGTAAAACCCAAGGATTTTGCAGACTGTTACAGATTTAGTGGGTTTTTTTGGTTGGTTGGGTTTTTTTCCAAAACAGAACTTCCATTAAGAATTGTAACGCAGCTTCCAGCTACTGATTCACCGGTTTAATTTCCTTAGCGGAAATCAGACTAAAGAAAAAAAAAATTAACACTAGTGAAAGAGAAAATTTCTGGTCATTCATCTAAATGCTTCTAATTTTAAAGCCTAGTTTGACCATTTAAATGCTAGCAGGCTGGAGTCAATTTGTTTGTATAAAGGCACCTTCGGCTTTTGTGACTGAAAATGAATGATGAAACAATTACTCTCCTAGACTACAAAACACTTATTTGTATACAAAACCCAAAGTAAAGTACATTAGCACTAATGACTAAGTAACTAATTCCTACCAGCACAAAATGTTGGGAGAGGTCTACATTGAGGTACATTACCGTCAAATATTTCAGCTTTTTTCCCCCCCTTAATTTTAGAATTATTGCTTTACGTCCTAATAACAGTAATAGCTTTAATTTATAATCAAAGCACTTACAACTCTACATTAGATAGAGTTATAACTCTGTGGGCAGATGCATTTTTCTCTATCCCAACAGGCCTGTTTCTCTGTAGAGCTTGAGATACTATTGCTGTTATCTGTTAGCTGGTTCCTTAACACAAGTGACAGACATCTGCACATTAGAGATAAAGCCTCTGGGATCAGCTACCTGTTGTGAACTGTATCAAAAGCTGTAGATGAGCCTCTGAATATCAAATGCAGAAAAGAAACTTCCACTGAAAAAGGACTAGGCTGTTTACCAGCAAAGTGTGGATCATGTTGTCTTCGGTATTTCACATAGGTTGAAATAACTTTGTATTGCTGTAAGTTAGTGAAATGTGTTGTTTGGTGTTAGTGATGGAGAACTTCATTACAGCAGTGCTCCACAGGTCTCTAATATGTGTATCTAATGGAGGGATAATGATATAGCAAGCTAGAAAGAGTAATCCCTACTCTTCTCTAGCATGCCTGTGTGACTCTCCAGTTTCCTCTCCCTTGGACCCTCTCAAGTCCTAAGCCTTAGGAGCATCTACTTGCTAATGGGATTTTGGAACTGCAGCCTGGTCCCTTTTCTAAAGTGGCATTTGGCAGTTACCACCCTCTTCAGGTACCTAGTCTACTACCTACAACCATCTTTACAAAGGCAGGCAAACAAAACCAAGCCCATCCTTGATGGCACAGTCTACCGAGAGGAAGCAGACATCACTGACCAAGCCAGTCTGCAGTGTAGGAGAAAAAAATACAGAAATTTTCTGGTTGTTATGCTCCTTTGAATGTTAACAACTCCATTGGCAATAGCATGTTCCAGAAGGCAGCAACACTCTAATCTTTGCACCTGGGCAGTCCCAGATGTGTGTCATCTCTGTGATGCAGTTAAATGTAAGTAAGTATGTAGGCAAGGGCACATTGGTGTGTGGAGCCTGAAACTGATAATGTTTCAAAAAGTACCCTGATAAAATGGGCAAGTCCTGAAGACTAAAATAATTTGTTTACTCAGATTAAATTGACAGAAGAGAAGCAAGATCAGAACAACAACTTTGTTGGCACATCCACATGCTTGATAAACCTCTGGTAACAGCTGGTTTTGTTTCACTAAGTACCAGCAATGTGTTTGTAGTTTGAACATTATGCCATAGAGAAGCGAATTCTGAGGTGTGCTGGGGAGAGCAAATTAAGGTCTTCATTGTCACTTACTGCCTGTCTCAAGATGCAATTGGCTATGACCAATGTGGTATTTGGGGAACAAAAAAAAAATCCTGCACTGTGCTGAATAGAATCTTGTTTTTCTTTATTAATAAAAACAAGAAGTGACTTTGCCAAACTCTGCTTTGCTTTTTATTAATTACTATTATTTACTGTTTGGCACAACACATAATAGGGAGAAAAGCACTTACTTTGCTTAAATGGGCTCAGTATTGTATTATCTTGTGCTGTAAGAAAGCAGCACATTGAAAATATGCAATTAACTTGTACCATGAATGATGTGGTGGAAAACAAAGGCCAGTGTAGAGCTAATGTGGTGGATGCAAAATAATGTGTTCTCATGCACAACATCCTGGAGATGTACATCATTCCCACCATTCCATTTCCCTGAGTCATGGTGGTATTTGAAAATAATTTGAACCAAAACAAAACCAGAGCCTCTATCGTATGCTTTTATACAGGAAAGAAATCTCAGTAAAAAGGCAAATACTGTTACCTGCACCCCTCTTCATTGTCTAGAAATGCAAAGAACACTTTATGTCAAGGAGCACGGCATAGCAAATAGCCCATTTGCAGCTTAACTGCTTGACAGTCCCAGAAGCAACTCTGGAGCCATCAACACAACCGTGCTGGCTGCATCCCGTTGGTTTGCTTTAGTCCAGTCACTTTGCATTAGCAATGTCACTCACTGCAGCGCAACAGGACAGACAAAACATGATGCTTTGTGTCATGCAAAGGAGCTGAAAGGAAATGTTCCCTGAAAACAGCAGCGCTTTTGTCTTTAAATATCTCAACCAAAAACATTGTCCCCATATATAGCAATTTCTTCTTCTGAGGATTGATTCCCATGGCAATTGTCAGCTCTGCCTGGGAAGGAGTCACTCCAGTCACCCATTTAATGCAGCCACCTCTGGGATGGAGAGTGACAGACAACAGGCAGCAACAGCACAGGAGTCGGAGAGGGAGCTCTGAGACAAAGACACAAGACCATCTCTCTGCAAAGCACTTCCTACTTCAAAAAGTGTGGGATAAAATGGCCTTTTTCCTTTTCTAATCCTTATGCTAACTCACTTTCTACAGCATCTTGGAAAAGGAAGAGCCAAATAGCTAAATACACAGCCAAAACATTTTAAACCTGAAGATTTTAACACCTAGGCCTCATCATAATAGCTGTAAATAATAATAAACCCGCCAAACACATTCAGGTGGCAGCACTTGTAGAGAACATTTTTAAACCCTAACCATTTAAATGTTGATAGTTAAAGTGTTGCAAAAGTAAGTTTACTTGTCTAAACATATTAGTAGCATTGGAGATACTCCAAGGTAGCAAAGATACCTGCATGTGACTTGCAAATATGACACTCTAAAATAACTTAAAAAGCACTGAATAGCCATGTTTAAGTTATTGAATCGAACTACTATTTATACCACCAGAAGTCCTAAAGGAATTCATCCTTTTTTTGAATTTCAGATAATATATTTGCTTGTCTAGTAGGATTTTCAGTGTGTAAACTCTAGACATTACAGGTTTAGTCATTTAATCTTATCACAGAAAGTGATGGAGAAATTTAACTAGCTATTGCATCTCTCAGGCAATCTCTCACAAAATGACAGTGTATTTTGTTTTTGTAGAAGCTCATTCCTGTACTAGATGTAGCTCTGTCCTCTTAAGCTCATTGTAGAATAACCCAAACTGGTTTTGTGTGCACTGCCACATTTTAAATGTCATCTTAGCTGCCTTTATCAAGAGCAGGAAGAAAGACCACCCTTATTTAGAGATTCTTACAGGAGTTTGTGTTAAGTCTGTTTTTGTTAATTGACTTTTGAGAAAACCTAAGCAATCAACTCAGATGTAGCAACCTGCATTGCACAGATATTCATTTGATCAGGTGAGTCCCGCCTTCTGCATGAAGATGAGTAGTGTGGTAGAAAAAACTTTCTCATCTGGTAATTTCTTGAACAGAAATCAACTTTTTTGTGTGTGTACATCACATTACACAGAAAATTTATTTAGCTGTCTACTTGTTTATGTATTGAGTAGTAACATTCAGAAATAAAGTAGAACCAGCAAACATTTTATGGAATAGAACAGAACAGACTATTAGAGTTGGAAGAGACCTACAACAATCATCTAGTCCAACTGCCTGACCAATTCAGAGCTGACCAAAAGTTAAAGCATGTTAAGGGCATTGTTTAAACACCTCTTAAACACTGACAGACTCGGGAGGATTGACCATCTCTCTAGGAAGTTTGTTCCAGCGTTTGATCATCCTGTTGAAATAAAAAGCTTTCTAATACAGAATCATAGAATGGTCTCGGTTGGAAAGGGCCTTAAAGATCATCTAGTTCCAACACCCCAGCCATGGGCAGGGACACGTTCCACTAGAGCAGGTTGCTCAAAGCCCCATCCAACCTCGTCTTGAGCACAGCCCCTGATAGAACATCCACAACTTCCCAGTGTCCAGTCTAAACTTCCCTGGTACAGCTTTGAACCACTCCTATGTGTCCTGTCACTGGATACTAGGGACAAGAGCTCAGCACCTCCCTTCTCTGCTTCTCCTCAAGAAGCTGTAGAGAGCAATGAGATTGCCCCTCAGGCTCCCTGTCACAACTAGACAAATCCAAAGTTCTTAGCTGCTCCTCATATGACATACCTTCCAGCCCTTTCACCAGCTT
>VWZK01010974.1:8868-52716 GCA_013396935.1 Baryphthengus martii
GACCCGCCGCAGACCGGCTCCCGCGGCTCGCAGCCGGGGCAACGGCCGGGGGGAGCCGGGGGAGCAGCTGGCAGGAGAGGGCTGGGCAGGGCGACGGGAGCCGTCTCTCCTGTGGGGAGCAACTTTGTGAGCGCGGAATAATGGTATAACAGTGCCCGTGCCTCAGAAACCACGGGGATACGCGGCATCTGCTTGTTGGAGCAGTTCCGCTTTGTAGAGCTACCTCCCTGCGCAGGCACTTTTTTATGAGATGCATGAAAATGATTCTCATTCAGCTTTAGCTGAAGGCTTTCGAAGTAAAACATAAAACCGTAATGAGGTGTAAAAACCTCTGCCCCTCAGCTCGTTCAGGGTCGGTGATGCTGTGAAGGCCAGTAGACAGTGCTGGCTGGCCCGCCCGGTGCCTGTGGTCCTCCCGTGAAATTCAGGAGGTGTAACGCCATTCTGCGTTTTGCATCGCCGTTTGGATTGCCGAGGAGGACTTTCAGAGCTTGATTTTGTAACCTGCCTGATGCGATACTGAGATTTTGGATACGTGTTACCTTCGACTATGTTTATAAACTGTACCTCAAAGGATGTGTGTTTTAATCATCCTGGTAACATAAGTCACCACTTTTTTTCTCAGGCATAGCCTATGTTCTTCTTAACTTTTCTTTTTGCCTTTTTTTTTTTTTTTTTTTTTTCGCCCCAGTTTCTTAGCAAATACTGTTGCATATTTAAGTATTTCTTAAGCTACTCAATGTATAACTATCTTGAAATGAATATATGAATATATAAAGGCCATACATTATGGATACTGATTCTGTTTCTTAGTGCTGTGGAGAGCACCTTAGAAGGATTAAATTATGCACATTACCATCAATGATGAACTATGTCTGGAACCATCCTAATCTTTCAGATGTGCCCTATGGACTTGGCTTAAGAGGAAAAAATACTGATTATTGCCTGGATCATATCCTCCCATCGGAAGAAATTTGCATAATGACCAAAGATCAGCACATAATTCCCTGACCTTGAATCTCTTAAAATTCTGCCTTTTCATGCTACTGGGAAAGATATTCCAGGAGGAGAGCAAAGGGAAGTGTAAAGCAACAATAGAGGCCACATTCCTCTTTAAGTCAGTAGAAACAGAGTGGAGCACTACAACTGAAAACCTCCCAGATCTGTTTCCCTCTATTCCCACTGTATCATAGACACTACCCATTACATTTTTTCCCAAGGCTGACCCATTCTGGAACACATTAATGTCTCAGAAAATTACTTCTCCCTTAAACTGTCAGGCTATTCTGAATGAGCAGAACATGTGGAGGACTTGTGTTAAGTTAAAAGCAAGAGTAAAGATCTCCCAAGATCCCTTCTCACTCTCTGGGACCTGAGGTGAGATCATTACGTATACAGTGTTCGATTGCAATGTGATATTTATGGAGAAGCATGAAAATGAATTATTGACTGGCCCCATATATTCACAAATGACACAGTTTTGACGAAGTCTTATTTATAAGGCAGTGAAGGCATTTGTGAGACATTTGTGAGGCATTTCACTTTTTCTGTGGAAGCTCTTTCACAAGATGCACTGGCAGAATATGTAAGGCTGATGTTCTGCTAAACCAATTGCAAAACAAGAGTATCTTTAACCATGTATGATTCCAACTGGTGTAGGCTACTGACTTTCTACCATTTTCAAGTCATTTTGCTTGAAAAAAAAATCCCACAACAATAAAACCAAGTAACAATAGTGGGAGAAACTAGTACTCAATTATTTTTCTATTAGCAATTGTCAATAGTCGTCAGAGACCCATAGCTACAACTGAAAACCAAAAACTCCTGGGTTCAACTGGTATCCAGAAGAAACAGTGAAGCGAAGCAAACTTCAAAGGAGTTAGATTAAGGTAATTAGGAATAGCGACCCTGGGTTGTAACCAACTCTTTTGCATAAAATGATCCTGAAGGGCATTGGCATTCTGCCTTAGTTGGTTGCATAATGCTGTTTCAAGAGTGGTCAGTAAAATCAAGGTCACTTTCAGAACTGTTAATTGTGACAGTAGCCATTAAAAGTTACCATTTACATTTTTATTTATAGAAACACAGACCATCTGGCAACAAATTGCGTTATATTGTTCCGTTTTCAAATATTCTTGGTAACTATGAATAACTGAAAAGCAAGGCTGATGGGCTATCAGCAGGAAAAAAAGATGCTGTAAAGTATCTACCAAGAAATGGAGTTTTGACTCATGGGGAAGTGACTTCTCTGTCCGTTCAAGCTCTTAGTGTAAGAAGTTATGGATCGTGGGTGGTGATAGTCTCTAGTGTGCTGCTTTAGGAGAGGGTTCTGCACTGATACAGAAATCAGCCCTCTGGTCTTGAAAATGCTCACAGCGTTATCCTGCTTGAGTACAGGCCAAGTGCTAACAGATGGAAGTGAAGAGTAGGATAATCAGCTGAACTGCAACAAAATATTTGCCAGTGTCAAAGAGGATAATAATTCAAAAGTTCATAAATGGATGAGAGGCTGCTCTCAGACATGAGGCATTGATCCACATCGACAAAAAGAGCTGGGTATTAGGTAGGATAAGGACTGAGGTAACCAGGTGTCCCGTAACGGTGAACTCTTCTGCCTGACTTCTCAAAATAGCAAAAATACATAAACTCCTAAGTTTAAAGCACCGGTTTTATTTCAGAGGCAGTGTTTGGGAGAGTTCCTGACCGCTCAGAAACCTCTCCGTGTTGGCAGAGCTCAATACTTATTTCATGACTAAATCTAACTGTGGCCTGAAAGATGCACTTTTCTTATCTAAATTCACTCATAGATCTGATTCATTGTGAATTCTTGAAATACGCCTGATGCACATCTTCTTTCAACCTTTGGAGGACAATGCAGTGGTCATGAGGATCCTCTTTAATGCAATAACCTGTTGGTCAAAAGCTCCCACCTTTCCCAGAGAAGATGTGGATGCAATAGACTTTTCTCCTTTGAAGGATGCTAACCAAAATATCTCAACTCTCAAATGACCTAATCTCTTGTCCGTTTCAGAGATCTCTTTTTTTTCCAAACTGGGGGCATCCTGTGAAATCAGGTTACTTTTCATTAATATAATAACAAAAACTTACAGACATAAATGAACTGTATTAGAGAGAAGGAATTGGATACTTTGCCATCCAAGACTATTTCATACATTTTATGATAAGCAGGTATTGGAATGAGACCGCTACTGCATTCCTTGAGGGAGAGGTGATTCCTTCAAATTGAGCCTCCCACTCTGTACTACTGGTTTTTGCAAGAGCCAAGTCTACCTCCTCTGTGTAACCCCACCTGACAGGCTCACGGACAAACCCCTCACTGTTAACTAGCCAACTAATTTTGGAGGGAGCGATCTAATGTTGCTGATTAACGTCTGACAAATTAAGGGAGTGAAACATAAAGTATACAAACAATTGATATTTAAGTTCCTATCTTTTAGAGGTCTAGTGAATACAGGGGAACTGTATTGTAGAGTGCACAGAAAAGAGCAAAGCACCATGTGGTGAGACTGTTCTTACTGTTTGGTGGGTTTTTATTTAGTTACAGAATCATGGAATCACAGAATGTTAGGTTTTGGAAGGGACCTCAAAAGATCATCGACTCCAACCCCCCTGCCACAGCCGGATCACCCAGGGCAGGCCACACAGGAATGCATCCAGATGGGTTTTGAATGTCTCCAGAGAAGGAGACTCCACAGCCTCTCTGGGCAGCCTGTTCCAGGCTTTGTCACCTTCACAATAAAGAAGTTTCTCCTCATATTGAGGTGGAACCTCCTATATTCTAGCTTGTACCCGTTATTTCTTGTCCTATTATTGGGCACCACAGAAAAGAGCTTGGCCCCTTCCACTTGACATGCATCCCTTAGATATTTATAGACATTAATAAGATCCCCTCTCAGCCTTCTCTTCTCCAGACTAAACAGCCCCAGTTCTCTCAGCTTTTCCTCAGATCAGAGATGTTCAAATCCCTTAATCATCCTCGTAGCTCTTCATTGAACTCTTTCCAGTAGTTCCCTGTCTCTCTTGAACTGGGGAGCCCAAAACTGGATACAGTATTCCAGATGTGATCTAACCAGGGCAGAGTAGAGGGGCAATTATGTATTTTATTTTCAATTATATATTATTTGTATTCTTATTTATGTTAGTAATTTTTCTTAAAGTATTTAGAAATCTTGACTAAAAGCAACAGCAACAAAACACAGACAAGCGAGCAAGAGTATCTTGGTTTCATTAAAACTAAAAATTAACATGATTACAATTATTGCACTGCATAAACAAAGTAGAAAAGTGACTTTTTTTTTTCCATATTACAGAGAATCTTCTTTTTAGCAGAGGTCTCCAACACTGCGAGGCTGGAGCACTCACAGGCTGAAAAGTGCCTGGTGTCACTGTCAGCAGAGAGACTTAGGCTGGAGTGACTGCCAAAAGCCGCAGTGCTGCGCTCTGTCTCTGTCCCAGCTCCGCGCTCCTGCCAGCCCCTTTGTGCCGGAGCAGTTGGCAGTCTCATTCCTACGTAATTGGTCATGCAGACACAACAAGCAGCACAGTTTTAGACCAGTTTAAGTGAATTGCGAAACTGCACCTCAAAAATGCCAGCTGGATTCAGGGGTCATTTTAAGTCCGTTCATGACTATCTCAGACGCTGCACAGGAAGCAAATGGGACTATTCGTGCTTTGGTAGCGTTTTTACCTGACAGTCTTCACTGGAAGTGGTTTAAAAACATCAGGGATGACATTGTGCCCAGCGGCAGGACCTTTGGAAGTGTCTCAGCAGTCCGTCAGAACAGCGTGGCACCAAATTCTTAGGTTATCAGATTCACTGGAATAACGACTGTGCAGATCTACATCAGTGCACATTTTTCACGGTGGAAACCCATCACCAACTGGGGAAAGATTAATGCTACAAATGTTGTATTTATGGAAGCATTTAAGTATTCGAGGTTTGCTGATTGTATTTTGGATATTTTGAAACCTGTGCCTAGATGTTGCCATATGAAATACAGTATGTTGGCAAATTAATCATAACGTAAACCCGAAAGGGTGGAAGAGGAAGGAGTCGTCTTTTCCTTCCCCTAATGTCTTGGCAGTCTAAGAAATTCTTTGCATTAAACTCCCCCACCCCTGAAAAAAGCCCACAAAAACAAGCTGCCAAAAAAGTCCAAGAGTAAACTCACCGAGCATTAAGTTTTGAACCAGAACGTGACATATTCGCTGGACACATGAGTGATCAAACATATCACATAGGTTGGTCTGGGGAAGAACTTAACATCAGAATCTCGTGAGACATGTAATCTTTATGTAATACAAACAATAAGGGGAAACAAATAAAGATCACACATGAAGAATCCAAGCATGTAGACATAGCTATCCTTTGATTTTAGTGTAACAAATCCCATGTTTTTTTCATTTTAGCAGAGGTATTTCAGCTGTAGCTTTGCAATCCTGATGTAAGCTCATTGTGATTTCCATGAAGTGCGTCCTTTCTATTGACTTCATAAGCTTTGGATCTGGGCCTAAATCCCATTACCCCATCGCTGGTGACCTTCCACCAGCAGTTGTTAATGCAGTATTCTTATTTGTTAGCAACTATAAATTACAATTAGCTTAAAGACATTTTTAATATATTGTCCAGCCCTTGAGGAATATATATGAAAAATGTTCTTACTGGCCAAGCAGAACCTACAGAGGTAGCAATTAAATCATAAGACTGAAAATAAAAACTGTTATGATCTACACCATTGTCTCCTGATTATATGATTAAGGAGATACTAAATTAGATACTACAGTGAAAGAGTACAACTACAAATCTTAACTAAGCATATTTTTTTTGTAGCTCTATTCATTATATTAATGTGCAAGCTTATATTTAGCAGCTTTAGAAGCATTAGAAAACTGGAAAGCTACAGATTACAACCCATATGGGTATGGTCAGGTTGGCAGTAGTGATTAATAGTATCCCCTGGTTTTGTTTTTGATAAACCAAACAGTATTTAAGACAGATATTAAGATGATTTACATCACAAAGAATTCAAGCACTGTATTTACACGAACAAAGCATACTGCATTAAAAAGGAGTGTGAGCTCGAGTAACATGCATTAGTTCACTCATTATCACAGGGAAAAAGGCAAGTTTTCAGGTTCAAATGGAATATCTCAGTTTGCAGCACAGCAGTCTGAATTTATATAATACAGAATACCCATTCTACCTAAAAATCCTAAGTGATTTGCTGTTAATAAAGGCCACATTCATCCAACTTAGTGGGATATCTTGCTTTGCACAGTCCAAACTCAATAGAATTACTCTTATTGAAAAGGTGGGATTCTACATGTACTTTAACATGAGCGACGACTCCTTGGAAAGGAGTGATCTACCACTCCCGTCACATCTGGTTGTCTATTCCCATCTCCTCCTTTTTCAAGGATGATACATCTGTAAGGAACCAGGGAAAGGGACAGATTTTGCAAAAATTTCACCTGACTAAACAAAGATTAGTTTTCAGCGAGATATTTTTCCTCAGGTTGGTTCAGCTGGCATAAGACAAATATATATATATCTGGAGGTGGGGAGGAGTAAAAACCACATCTTTGGAGACTACTTTAAGGTAGACAGCTTTTGCAAAGCTGGTTGAATCCTTCCACACCTAATTCTGATGTTTTATTCTGCAGGAGGAGAGATCTAGAATGCCAGCTATTTTTAATAATCTAAATAAGTCTTAACACATTGAGGCATGTCATTGTTGAAAGTACAGACTATCAAGCCCTTTCAAGAACAGTTGTTGCAAATATTTTTCAATGTTATCGTAAAAAAAATGCATTCCCAAGCACTTACAGTTAGTGGTCAATTTTAACATTTACTTTACTAAATGCTAAGTAGATTGTCACTGGCCTCTTTCAATTCATGTGAGGAAAGTGATGCAGAAATATTAAGGTCATAACAATATACTGGTAAATTATAATTGACTTAGGCTGGATTATGGACAGCAAAGCAACCTGTGTTCTCTCTCAACCTAGAATACAGAGTTTGTATTAGATTCTCTTGGATTTAACCCAGATCCTTCAAAAACTGGGGGGAAAAAAAAAAAAAAGGCTGTTATTTGTGTGATCTAAGCTGATACATTAAAAATCAGCCTGAATATTACTTCAGGGCAGTGGATGGTTTTTATCTGACCCATGTTAAAGAGAGGACTATTTAAATTTTGGAGGATAAAGTAAGGATGCAAGTTGATCCATCTATAGATCACTA
Source organism: Baryphthengus martii (assembly GCA_013396935.1). Taxonomy (NCBI): domain Eukaryota; kingdom Metazoa; phylum Chordata; class Aves; order Coraciiformes; family Momotidae; genus Baryphthengus; species Baryphthengus martii. The sequence continues at coordinate 16,130 of VWZK01010974.1, forward strand.
CACAGAAGGGTCAGACTGAAAGGTTCATAAATTAACAGCAAGAGGTATGAAATGATCAAATAGCTGGAAACTGAAGCTTAAACTTTAATGATGTATAAGTTGTACATTATTAACAGTGCTTGTAATTAAGACTGGAAGAGCTTTTCAAAGAATGTGATGGATTCTCTGTAATTTGAAGTCTTTAATTAAGACCGGATGTACCTCTCAAAAGATATTGTCAAATTTGATAATGAAAGAACTATCAGGAGAAATTCAAAGGTCTTAAACTCTATGAATTTTTCATCACATCAGACTTTCTTTTATGGCATTCATTCATCTAGAAAAGTGGAAAAATACAATGGACATTTATAAAGGTCATATAAATAGGTTTCTTATAACGGCAGTTGAATTGCTTTCTTTCTGCTAACATAACTGCTTTTGGAACCAGCTCAAGACCTCTCCACAACATAGACAAAAATGAATTTTGCCACTCTAAGCACATGGAGGTGAGTCTGATCCTTCAGCAGTAAAAGGAGACACAGGAAGAAGTAGTAGGGCTGAAATGGGATGGCAGAATTTCATGTCACACTTAGTGCCTCTTTTGTCCCACTGTGGTTCCACACAACAGTAACTCCCAGCCCACATACCCCTGACCCTTCTGGCAATATTAACCCACTAGAGCGACTTTCCAGACATATAGCATAGCTAGGGGAAGATAATTAAGCTATGGATATTTTCCTGTCCATTCCCATCCGCTACCTAGGCAACGGCCTCTCCTGACGATGCCTGGTGTTGGCCCTGATTGCACTAGCGATTTGTTAAATTATTGTGGACTTATTCAGAATCCCACCTTAGTAATCATTACAAGGCTGTCTGTGATAATCTGCAGTGCAACTTTTAAATCAATAAATCGTAGATAGCATAAAAGACTTTGTTTTATGAGGCTTTCAGAATTTACAAGCACCTATACAGCTGTGTTGCACATCAATTGATAATTTATTATTTTTTTTTCATAGACACGTACATACAATAGTTATCCTTGGCACACGCGAAGAGTATTATTTTGACTCATAGGAATGATGTATTCACAGAAAGATAGTTCACTCAAGTGTACTTTCTAAATAGTATTACTGAAAGGCAGTAGATGTAAGAACAAAAATATTCATCCATTTAACATGAGCTACTTGCCATCACAAATACTTCAGAGAACACTTAAGCAGTTAGCATATTTCTGACATTTTTTTTTTTCATTTCCAGAAACCATGGCAATTGATAGAGCTCTTTTCCATCTAATTGTCAACAGATGAGGAGCCTTCCGTTTCGGATAATTTTCCCCATTGCTTTTCTAACACACACACGAAAATGAATCTATCTCCATCTCCAGACCCTTTGTGATGTATTTACAATCGCAACAGCAGCAAGCAAACGCAGAAGCAAAGCCCATCAAAGACCAAGATGAGTTCAATTGCCTCTGCTGAACCATTCCCACAAACATGGGATTACCTCTGGCAGCCAAGAAGGCGGCAAACTACCCCTAGTAAGCTCTGCACCCTTCCTTCTTCCTCCCAAATCCAGACAGCTTTGCAATATGCCCAGAAAACTATCCAAGTTCCAGCTATTTCGGTTCAGAGCTCATTAAGCTTGTGACAGACATGCACTGCTGCTGCCTGGAGTTGCAAAGAAATGACTGAGAATTGTACAGATTTTTTCCTGACATTTCCTTTGTAAATGATTTCTTTATATCACTGATCGATGGGATCAAAACATTCTAAACAAACATATGAAATCTCTTGAAATTATGACAATAACTGAGCTAATTTCTAGTCATTTTACCTGCTCACATCTCTATATTCCTCATCCCCTTGGCAGTTCACTTGTCAGGGGCAAAGTGCCCAATCTTCTCATGGCCTCTGAGATCTTAGCAACCTAGCAAATAAGAAAATATGACGTTTTAGTCTGCTGCTAAATTAGCATGAGTGCTTTGAATATCATAGAATCATGGAATCATAGAATAGTTTCAGTTGGAAAAGACCTTTAAGATCATTCAGTCCAACCATTAACTTAACACTGCCAATCCCACTACTCCACCATGTCCCTCAGCATCACATCTACATGGCTTTTAAATACCTCCAGGGATGGGGACTCCACCACTTCTTTGGGCAACCTGGTCCAATGCCTAATAAACCTTTTAGTGAAGAAATTTTTCCTAATGTCCAACCTAAACCTCCCCTGGCACAACTTGAGGCCATTTTGTCTTTTCTTACCACTTGTTACCTGGAGAAGAGACCAACCCCCACCTCAATACAACCTCCTTTCAGGTAGTTGTAGAGAGCAATAAGGTCTCCCCTGAGCCTTCTTTTCTCCAAACTAAGCAACCCTAGTTCCCTCAGCTGCTCCTCATAAGACTTGTTCTCCAGACCCTTCATCAGCTTTGTTGCCCTTCTTTGAACATACTCCAGCACCTCTGTGTCCTTCTCACAGTGAAGGGGCCCAAAACTGAACCTGGTGCTCGAGGTGCAGCCTTACGAGTGCTGAGTACAGGGGCGTAATCACTGTCCCAGTCCTGCTGGCTGCACTATTTTTGATGTAAGCCAGGATGCTTACATAGTAGGAAATAGTAGAATATAGTAGAAAACAGCATAAGCCTCTTCAAGTAGTTGTTCTGTCTTTGTTCTACCACAGAGTAAACATTTTCTTTAGGCAAAGCTTCAGCACATTACCTTGGTTGAGAACATCAAACAGGACAAATTAAATAAAAACCTATTTTATCTCCATAATTAGAATATTAAGAATCAAAAGACCTGCCTTCAAAATGTAAAGCATAGAGCCACAGTCAGAGAATGAAATGTAAAGTACCAGCAGTTACAAATTTAAATATTTCAAACTTTAAACAATTTAAATATTTCATATCAATTCAGCTTTTGTTTTAAACTGGACAAGTTTCCCCAAACCCCAGTATTTTAAAATTTCCTCTGGGTCCAATGACCCAAAGGAGATTGGGACTGTCCTGAAAAAAAAAAATAACGAAAGAAAAGCAAATAGAAAATCAAATAGGAAGCCAAGCATCGACCAGGAGTGCTCAGAGACCAGTCATCTGCCCTAGGTCACCTATCTTAGAATATGTTAAACAGTCTACAATAAGCATCTCTTTCCCTCCAAGCTATGGAAGAAGTCTAGATAACAAGTCAAGATACAAGAAAGACATTGAGGTGCTGGAGCATGTCCAAAGGGCAACAAAACTGGTGAAGGATCTTGAGAACAAGTCTTATGAGGAGAGGCTGATGTTTAGCCTGGAGAAAAGGAGGCTGAGGGGAGACCTTCTTGCTCCCTCAAAGGAGTTTGTAGCAAGGTGGGGGTTGCTCTGTTTTCCCAAGTGACAAGGGATAGGGTAAGAGGAAATGGCCTCAAGTTGCACCCGAGGAGGTTTAGATTGGATATTAGGAACAATTTCTTCCCTGACAGGGTTGTAAAGCCCCACAACAGGCTGCCCTGGGAAGTGGTTGACTCACCGCCCCTGGAGGTATTTAAAGATGTGTAGATTTGGCAGCGAGGGGGACAGTTTAGTGGTGGGCTTGGCAGTGCTGGATCAAGGGTTGGACTTGATGATTTTAGGGATCTTTTCCAACCTAAATTACTCAATGATTCTATGACTGATTTAGATATGTCATTGTAGATGTAGATGAATCCAGTATCTGGTATCCAGTCCAGCTCTATGTGAAGTCAAGAAGAACCTGTTTTCTACTTCTCAGGCGCTAAATGAACCCCTTGGTCATTAACAGCAAAACAAATCAATGTCTCTTTCAACCTTGTGGTGTTACAGTTTGAGATGTGCAATATATCCTTTAAGAAAATCTGTGTAGAGGATACAAGGTAACCCCTATCGGTGGGACTTCTACAACCTCAGAAATGTGATGAAATGCTGCAGTGCAGCAGTCACATTCTGTGCAATATTTTGACATGCTGCAGCAACTTTGTTTTAAAAATAAAACATTAAAAGAAATATCCTGCTATAAAAGTAGCTTATTTTCATCTCAACAATAACACGAGACTGCAGTTTAAAGAGCAAAGATTGTGATGAAGTGATGTATGACTATCATCACTATTTTCAAACACTGCTTTATTTGGGACTGCGAAATTTACTCTGTACCTTTCACTGATTATTCTATAAACACATATAAGGAAGAGGCAGGAGGAGGAGGAGGGAAAGAGAAAATTGTTGAAAAGGAATCTTTAATTAATAAAAATGCTGAACTGTAGGAAAGAATACATTAAAAATCAGCTATAATTTATACAACAACAAAGCTGTACGCAGTTAAGTATCAGCTGATTGCTTTAAATATAGGACACTTATTTATGATTGTGTAAGGGGCAAATCTGCATTAGCTGTGGATTTTGTTTGACTCATCGAGAAGAAAGGGTAAATCGTAGTTCTATCAGCATAAGGCAAAAAAAAAAATAAAATAAAAAAATTCAACCTTCTTCACAGGTAGAATTCTGCCAGGATTGCTTTTCATGTTGAGTGCCACTGGTTGAAGGAAAAGTGAGGTAGCATGCTCTCTGGGGATGGGAAGCACCTGAACCTCAAACACTCAATGAAATACTCTTATTAATTACAGCAACTTTTCCAAACACCTCTCTGAAAAGCACTTTTCCATTTCATACCCTGAAAGTGTAGCCAAAGAGCAAAAGAAGACAGTGTTTGCTGTAATGTTACAAAGGTAAATTGCAAAGGCTTTTCTGAAGAGAAGTTGGTTTCCACTGAGGATCTCCACTTATGTGGAAGCCTTGGTATCACAGGAACTTTGTCTTAGTAAACATTTAGTAACTGTATTGCTGTTGCGTAGTGGACTTTGAAGTATCGTAATTTAACAGAATTTAATCAAATTCAGTCTATGAGTGGATTTATAGAGGGCTTGTACTGTGTATAAATAAGAGCACAAATCCAAGTTCTGTTCTGTTTGAAGATGGCTACTGTTGAGAGACAGCCTTTCTCTAGCCTTCCAGCAAACCCCACAACAGACATATTAAAGCAATTTGCAGAGATTTTATGGTTATTTTTCTGCACAATTGTTTTGTACCATTCCAGTCAGAATATTGAAGCACATGTCTAAATAAGTAAATTAAAGATTTATTTTTGACTTTTTTTTTTTTTCTAAATCAAAATTTGCGTTTTCCCCCTTAGTTTTTACTTTTAGATCCAAATGTGTCTGGCTGTTCCAAACGGACAATTGAAATATCCAGATAAGGTATGGTCATACAACAACAAGAAGATACTATAATAATCACTTCCAGAAAAACATCACTAATAAAAGAGATTTTCTTTATTTGGGGCTTTTTTTCTTTGATCGATCATTTCTTTTAATTTTATTACATCATCAAAATATGAACTACCACAGATACCACTTTCATACATTCTTTTTTTTGTGCCATGTGATTTCTCTGTCAGACTGATTACTTTATGTTGCTCCTTTAGAAATTTCCCAATCTAGTTTATGTATTTGGTAACAGATGTCTGGAATGTTCTCCATAACGCTGTAGTCTTGAGAGTACCTCACAGAGCTGCCAGTCTAACAGTTAAGAGCTGCATTCAAACAGAAATGATCACAAGAGCAAAACAATGGCATTAACAAGAATAAGGAAAATGGCCTGAGATGCTGACAACTAAGACATTTCGTTTTATAAAGTATGTATTTTAAGATTTCCTCTAACGTGGAAAGCTGGGGTTTGTTGGTTTTGTTTGTTTGTTCGTTTGTTTTTCTTTTTTCCCTCCTTGACACTAGAGGGAAAAAATGCTGTGGCATGGTGAGGAGATAGAGTATTTTTTATTCCAATTTCATATCTCTTACCTAACCTTCTTGTCTCTTATTCCTCAAGGGTCCTATTTTCCAACATCATAGCATCTGCTTTTTGTTTCTTGACCTTGCACTTTCACTCTTTCCTTCTTTGCCTCCAGGCTATTCACTTATTTCCATTCCACTTCCTCCTCCTCACCAGGACATCGGCAGGGGGGAGTGCAGGTTAAGCAGAAGACAGAAGCTCCCTTTTCATAGTCTTCATTTTTACTTTGATTACAAACTTATGCCTTCCCTTCTTTCTCTCCAGTAATAGCAAGTTACAACAAGCTTACTACAGAAGCCAAGTGTTGTGCAATTTCAACTCAATATGTGAAAAATGCAATTTTTTGGCAGGTTTTTTTTTTTTTTTTGACTCATCTTTCCCCTGTCCCTATCGGCTTGATCCAACCTTAGAATTCCCATGTGAAATGACACACTCTTGATACTAGATGGATAGAAAGCACTCTCTCAGCCCAAGTGAATTCCTTTTCTTTGCTCAAAAGAAAGGAAACGCTGGAGTTTTGCAGTGGACTTTTTTGGCATCAACATTTATTTTGTATGTTTGTTTGTTTTGTTTTTTTTTAAGAAAAGATAACTTTTTTTTTTTTTTTTCAGTTTGAAATTCACCCAAAATAATTTTGCCTGAGGCAGAAACCTGTCATAGACAACTTTCAGTGCTGCCATTTAAGTTCAGCAGTTATAAGCAAATGTGGACAGAGTACATAGAGAATGTAACCTTGGAACAATTAAATACAATGTAGAGGTAACTGGATTAGTTTAATTAATTCATTTTGAACTTTTCCCCACTGTTCATTTCCCACAGATTATATTACATGTTAGTTTAGTGTCCTCCAGCCTGAAGAGGAGGAAATTCTTAACTATGAAGATGGTGAGACACTGGAATGGGTTGCCCAGAGAAGCTGTGGACTCCTCATCCTGAAAGTGTTTTTAAGACCAAGCTGGATGAGGCTCTGAGCAACATGGTCTACTGGGAGGTGTCCCTGCCCATGGCAAGGGGATTGGAACTAGATGATCTTTAAGGTCTCTTCCAACTCAAGCTATTCTATGATTATGATTCTTTCAATAGCTGTAAGAATAAAGCTGGGACCTGTTTGGGTTTTGTTACTTTTTTTAAAACGTGAAGGCAAGATGAAAAAAGCTGTTTGGTCATCTACAGGGAAAATACAAATTTACAGGAAAGTCATTGCAAGAAAGTCTCATTTCTTTTCAAGAGACAAAACTCAGAAAGCTATTTGTTTCAAATCAGTTATAGATCCACTTTTTACTCATTTTAAGGTAATGACCTTCTACTTTAAAACATCCAATGGAAGAATAGGTGTAATTTATTTCAGCCTGTTGTGCAGGGTAAAGGTGTTAGTGACAATAACATCTATTGTAGTGTTTTGCAATGTTACATTCCTGTGTAGTTTTTGCTCCTATGAGTGCAAATAGCAGGAATGTATTTAACAGATTATTTAGTAAACATGCAGAATAAGGCAGAAAATTACCAAATAAATCAGACAAAGGCAAAAGTAAACATTCAATTAGCTTTCTTCCTTCTCTCCCATTATATTCACTGAATATTTTGTCCCTTGTTACCTTTGGCTAAGGCAAATACCTATCTGATAAAGCAACATTTTCAGATTTTTTCATTTCAGAGCTTCCGGAGTGAGGGGAGCGGGCTTGGCGGAGGGAGCCACCAGCCAGGCACAGCACCAGGGATCGGCCATAATGGTGGGTACTTGGCTGAAACCTAAGACCTGTGCTAATATGGAGGATCTTATTAATATCTATAAATATCTGAGGGGTGGGTGTCAAGTGGAAGGGGCCAGTCTCTCTTTGGTGGTGCTCAGTAATGGGACAAGGAATAAGGAGTATAAGCTAGAACATAGGAGGTTCCACCTCAACATGAGGAGAAACTTCTTTATTGTAAGTGTGACAGAGCCTGGAACAGGCTGCCCAGAGAGGTTGTGGAGTCTTCTCTAGAGACTTTCTAAACCTTGCCTGGATCTGTTCCTTTGTGGCCTGCCCTGGGTGATCCTGCTCTGGCAGGGAGGTTGGGCTAGATGGTCTCTAGAGGTCCCTTCCAACCCCTAACATTCTATGATTTCTATGAAATACTTCTTTGCTGAGAATTTATGTCTCAAGCTGTTATTTGTAGTTATTCATTTATTTATTTTTAAATCAGAAAGGAGAAGTTTTCACTTAGTACTCAAATAGTGGTTAAAATTGTAACAGTCTGTGAAAATAGTGCATCATGTTGATATTTAAAGATGTGTATTGATTCTTTGAGAAGTAGGTGGATGTTCAAAACACATCTAGTTATTCATCTGAAAGCTCTAAGAGTATTTGGACAAATAGAAAGAAAAGGTACTTTTTAACTGCCAACAAACTTTTACCTTTTTAGGAACATGTATGTTAGTTTAATAGTCATCTAGAAAATAAGTGTCTTTGACCATCTGTTGAGTAATACATCTGACTCATAAACGAATTGTAATAATATTTTTTTCAAAATCTAGCTAATCAGGGAATCAGAAACTCCCTAATTGAAGGTGTATGTCTGCTACTCCTAAGCAGCTTTAGAAATTTCCAGACCAGGTTTCTATTCCAAACAGGTTTAATTATGACCGCTGGCACTGCATCACATTGGCAATGCTGACAGGAAAATAATGTTTATGACAATTCTTGTTAACTGTATATCTCAGTTTCCTTAAGAGCTCTGGAAAGCTAGCCTTGCTCCTGATATTGCCTTTGAGGAAACCAGTGTCCTAGCCTGGAAGGAGCATCTGCTGTGCTCAGGCAACCACACCAGCAGCAGGATTCACATTCATATGACAATCACTGGCAGCATCCGTGACAGCATCCCTAGAAATCCATTCTCAAGTGGCTACAGAAGTAAGTCTGTGTCTCCAGGGATCTTTTCCCCAGATCTATCATCTCAGCTCTGCCCTCTTCCCCTGCCCTTTAGCTTCCCTGTGGTAGAAATAGCAAAGCTTGATTTTGCTTGCCCTGCTGAGAATTCAGACTGTTCTGTCTGAGTGGCACACACAGTCATGAAGAATAGCACCAAAGTATTGAACCAGTACCTAATGAGTCTTTCTAATCATGCCCTTGTCCTTCACTTCCAGCAGTCAACAGCTCTCAGAAGTGTGAAGTGTACAAACAAATGAAGAGCTTTCCATAATTTATTGGTGTTTACTGTGAATAAAAGAATTAATGTGGCACCTTCCTGGCAAACTTATATTACCTTTCTCCATTAATAAAATATTCCCCAAAGGTTAATTATATAACACCAGAATGCAGTGCAGCTTTTAGACACTGCATTAATACATTAATTAAGCCATAATGATCAGGGTCTGTAACACTTCTGGGGGATTAATGACCAGCTAGGGGAGTTGGTGGCCCAAGACTTTTCCACAGGTCATTTATTCCACCTATTTATTCATTTTCTAAGAAACGTTCCTGAGTGAAGGTCAGTGCTGATAAGTCATTTGTGTAAAAATAATTTGTAATAACAACAAATCCCACCTTGTTATGCTTTCATTATTCTATAATATTTATCCAAAGCAGAACAAATACTCTGTCTTTAAGCCATGCTGCTTCTTGTGGCAGCCAATATTTAAAACTAAAGGAAAGTAATTACATAGGTATATTATTACACTGATTTTTATTTCTGGAAACAGAAGTTTACACAATTTTCCACTTACTGCTAACTCTGAGAAAAAGTGGGGAAAAAAGTAAAATTCTGCTCTCGTAATTTTTCCAATAAACTATCCTGACTTGTTTTATATGTAACGATGATTTGAAAAGATAAAATTTATAGACTAATTAACAAAATTAAGTCAGCTGTGAAAACAAGCAAGAAAAATCCACCAATAGATCTCTTCCAATTATTTTTTGTTCCAGTTTCCTATCCTGCAAACTCATCCTGCGATACGAAAATTAATGATAGTTTTCCTTATTGAATGACTGAATGAGTATCAAGGTGCACTCTTTACTCAGACCTCTGTCCTGCTGGGGTCACAGTCCACTGTCAGGAAGTTATAGCAAATGAAAAGGATAAAATAAATGAATTTATTTGAATTTTAATTATCTGACTGAAAAGGGTAAAATTACATTAAAATTACTGACCTGATAAATATGAGCAAAAGATGCCTCCTAACACCTAGTGATCTTGTCAGTTTGCAGTTTCAATTCCTTTCTTAGGTAAAAAACTAACATAATTCTTTATCCAAAATTTCAATTCCTGTAATCATCATGATCTTTTGTTGAAAAGCTTTACAGTTTTGGGTCCTACTTGATAATGAGTAGGATGAAGAAACTTAATACTTTCTTGATAAATAGAAACAACAGTAAAATCGTGTTTTCATTTTGATGGTAGTACAGAGACTACATTTATTTGCAAATCTAGAACTCAATACGACATTGACTCTTAGGAAGATAACTTTATAATGTTTTATTATCTTTTGTAATTATTTTTCTTCAGCTTTAAGTTTGTGTAGTCCTAATTATTGCAAGGAAGTTTATATTCTCACTTTCCAGAGACTGTACTAACTGCCTATTCATTTCTGGATGTAAATCTATGCAATTGTTTTCCTCTGTAGTTATACATAACTTAGGACCTCTCTTTTTTCCTTCTGCCATGTTTCTGAGGCCATGACTAGACCATTAGAGCCTTTCTGTGCTAACTGCAGAACTGGAAGTTTGGAGCGGCAAGGTGATGGGATTTGTACGCCAGCATTTATACGCTCAAGCATAGGGCCATGCAAACAAAGCTTTCTCAGCTTTCACAACTGAGCTGTCTGTCCTCATAGACCCTATGGTGGTCAATCTGGGAACCTCTGCACCATGTAGAGTTCCCTAATGCAGACTTGGCAATAGCCATACCTGCTAGGTAAGAAGATTCAGTGATATTTAAATTTATATGCAGATTTGTCTGATAGCAATGGGCTGAAAAATGTCCAGATACTTAATATTAGATTAACTAGTGGTTTTACTCTCTTTGTGCGTAGCCAAAAATCGATCAGCCAGCAGATGATCTCAGCAAAAAAAGAATAATAGGTGAACAACAGTGCAAAGTGGACGATGTTTCTTGACTGCAGTCAGTGTTAGGGCCTTCAACAGTGCTCAAATGTGTGCTTATTCTTTTTATTAGTTTTCCTTTGTGTGTTAAAAGAGTTTCCAAGAATACAAAATCAGCTTCCTTCATATCTATTTGAAAAATCTCAGTTTTCAAAAAATGAGTTGGTAGAGCTCAGATCTCCTGAGAGACTAAACTGTTTCAGCTTCAGAGAGATACTAGCAATGGAGCTTGAAATTCAGACACTACATTAAAACATTGTGGAGTGTCCCCCACCTTTGCTAGTTTTTTGTTATTTGTTTTACACACAAGCTTCCTCTGCTCTGATTCCAACTCTCTTTGCAGACAAGGATTTGTTTCTGTAAGCTGCTATTATGCTCTGACAAGCTAAGGGAAGCTGTCAGATATTCTACTTTGATGTCATCCAGATCCAAACAGAGCATCTTTTTGTACAAACAAACCATTATCATTTCCTTGCTGCCCTTTGTCAGTGATCGGTACATATACTAGGGGAACTGTACAGTTCAGAATCTCACCTTTTTTCCTCTGTTTTGTTTTGCTTTTTCCTTCATCCCATAATAGATGAAAATATAGTACCTATTTATACTTTGGCCATAAAATTATCGCATTATTTTACATATTGGGCCTAGTGATGAGTTTTCTAAAAGTCAAATATTTCCATGTTAATTTTCTCAGACTTGCCCAAGTTTTTACAATATTTTTGCCAGAGATTGTATATTCAACCAATCTTTAGTTTCTGGGCTTAAAAATAGACATAATTTCTGCTAATTGCTCAGTGCTTTCTGTTTACTTTTTATCTTGTATCTATGTATTTATGATGTCCAACTGTATGCTGACTCCAGATTTGAAAAAGAATACATTTAGGGTCTTTTAAAGATATATTAATGGTGCATAAAATTCAATATACTTTTCCTACTTAACAGTTCTGATTATATTTTAATTCTTTCACCTCAGCTCTCCATAAAAGTAAAATGAACAGAAATAACAATCAACATTGATAAAATAACCTTTGTATGAAACAGAAAAAATGGACTTAGGCATTCTTCATGCCACAGCATTGTCCCTTAGGTGTTATGGTTTCTCTTTTTTTTTTTTTGAAACCTACATCTACACTTGATTAAAAAAAAAAACAACAAAAAAAAAACAACCAAAACCAGCCCAATAAAAAAAAACAACACAAAAAGCAGGTTGAAAGAACATCACTCTAGATTTATAGTTAAACACAAAGGCAGGAAATGCAGTTTGATGTTTGCTTGTGCAGCCTCCATTCAGTGTATTTTTGCATCTCATCTTGGGTGCTTAGTAATTCATAGGTTCCAATTAAAAAGTATCCGATGAATTGATGTCAACAGAAAGTGCATAATGTACTTGCACCCCGAGAGGTGTATTCAGTATGTGCAAAGGATGCGAAATCCAGTATTTCTGAATTTTGCCTGCTGCCCTTGCAGCCTCAGTTAGTGATCCAAGTGGTGCATCATGAGCTGACAAAAACCCATAAGAATCTTCCCCATCTGGCTTTTCCCCATGGAAGGGAAAGTGTCTGTTGAAGAAGAAATACTGTGCAAAGAGTCAAATGGCCTGTTCTACATCTGCTTATAACCCTCCCCAGAGACAGAGGTTACTACTGCTTCCATCACACTGGAAAGAATGTTGAAGGAATCTCTGGCCTAACAAAATCCCTCTGAGTCACTCAAAGCAGCCCGCTGCTGCTTCTGCCTCCCAGAAGGCAGAACATAAACGGGATTGTGGCACTTCCAAAACACTTGGTTGTTCCTGAAGCTGAGAGCCTATTCTGATATAAATATTCTCCAGTACAGATAGCATTCAATTTACTAGCTTCCAAAAGAAAACCCAAACCAACAAACATGAGCAGAAAAATCTCCATCGTATCCTATAGGGATCAAACTGCAAGTGCTTAGATTTATAGCACAGGCTTTTATCATATAAGATACGTGACTAACTCCATTGGTTGACATCCAACTGCTGTCACAGGAGGAAAGGATTCTACTTAAGCCAGAGGTGTTGAGTTCTGTATCTCCTGGGTGTTCCTGGGATGACACGTGCTGCTGCAACTACACTGCTTGGCAAGACAGTCCTGGCTGTAGTGGATATGCTTAGTTATTGTTTTCTAATCTGCCAAAATGTTTGACATAAATGCAATAGAGAGAAAGGCCATAACATGTTTCAACCATTCATATCACTACAAAAAGCCTAAAAGAACGTCTTTAGGTGAAGAAAGATCCTGTATGTCCCAGGAAATGTCCTTATATTGGATGTAATAGTTTGGATTTCTCGTAAGAGGTCTTTAGATATCATTTGAATAACCAAAATGGTTCCTTCCTAACCGAAGGAGTCATCTCTGGCTTCCTATATTGATTATGATGTAAGCACTATCAGGACAGAATACCTTCTTCTTGTCTGCTCTTAAAGAACTGTCTTGTCAAGGGTTTTCATTAGGGCATTGTTTTAGAGATACCAATGGACAGTCATTTGCTTCCTGGTAGAAAAACCAGCATGAAAAATGCTTCTAGAACTCATTTGTGCTAGGTTTTTAGTACATCAGAGTAAATAAAGCAGCGAGATTCAATGTCTTACAGTATTTCAGTTCTAAATGATTGACAGCAAGGGAATGCAAAAGATTTACACCTTCCTTTAGCCTACAGTTTACTATCAGTGAATGTCTCTAAACTATGAGACAAGCCAAAGTCCCTCATTAGGAGGCTAAGATAAATACTTTGCCTTTGTGAAAAGCATCAACAGCTTGTCTGGAAAAGAAGAGCTCAGATTCTGAAACTGCAGTTTATAAAGGAAAAAAAAAGCAACACAACATGAAAAGCATCCATATGAAGAAAAAGAAAATCTGCCTTCTATGATTTTAGCTAATGCTTATGTCTTTTCTAAAAATGTTTACAATAGGAAATACCATGAATGCCAAGTCTAGCAAGATACAATTAAACAAAACAGATAGAAAAGATGATACTTGCAAAATGGGAAAATATACCTAGCTGCAGGCAGCAGTAGAAAGAACATTTCAGCTGACAGAGGACACTGACAAATCTGAACTTGAAAGTTAACCAAAATTTCAACATTTTATACCTTTCTGTGGCAGTTCATTTGAAAAAAAAAAAAAAGAATGCTGTTTTACCAGATGTGCACAGTAACTTGTTTTTCCCTTATTGTTGGTAGGATGAGTATTGAGATTTGTAGTAGCTCCTTTGCTCAAATCACAAATTCCTCAGAGTGTGGAGAGGCTATATTAAATATACAGAGCCTAGACAATGCTGTCAGTTGATTCTGGGAAGCAGCCAAATCTCTGACATTGGTGCTGCATTAATAGAACTCTGCACCGTGTTGAACATATGCTTCGCAACAGGCAGTATAGTACTGCTCACAACAAAGAGATGGTGCAATTACTTGCAGAATTTTATTTTTGCCCAGAAGAAAATGTAACACCAGACTTGATGTTTCCAACGACAGCTAAAACAATTCTGAGGTTTCAGCACCTAGTGTAGGGCAGCATAGTATAAATTTAAAACCTTAGTTTTAGATACAGATTAAAGCATTCTGAATTCCTTTATTTGTCCCATTTACTGAAGATTTGCATATACTTTCTAGAAACCCTAATCCAAAGTTTCCGAAAGACGTTAGTAACCTATTGCAAGGTCTAATAACAATTGAAAATATAGGAAATACACAGAAGCACAAATCTAACTGAAAACTATGGTTTAATCTATAAAGTAGGCTTAAATCATTTTAACAAGCAAAAGTTAAGTCACTTTAACAGGCAAAATATTTTCAACCTTATCTGGCTGCAGTTATGAAATCCATATTCTGAAAATAGGCACCGACTCCTTACATATTACATAACAATATTAATATGATTATTCTCCTCTGCTTTCTCTCTTACAAAGAGCTTTGTTGTTGTTGTGGTGGTTTTGGTATTTTTTCGTTTGTAATTAATTTTTAATATTCCCATTACAACATGTGGTAGCTGTACCTGCTTTAGAAACAACTGCAGGAATTAAAATACATCACAACACACAGCCTGCTGTGCAGAATCTCTGTGGAGAAGGGTTTGTTTTTAAATGAAGTCTTTCTTTTCATGATGACAGAAGTGCCTCACTTCGTGATGTGTCTGAGGATGCAATGTGTCACCAAGGATTTGCAGACTTTATTTGGAATCTAGAATCTTGACTTCCTTTGGCGAGAGGTAGAGAGTCCTGCTTGCTTTCAAAATATCATGGTGATATGCTGCTTTTCAGAGGATAAAAGCACTCACCCAAAATGTTGTAAACACTGACTGTAGTTCTTCGCTTTGTCTAAACAGTTATGGATGTGTAGTGTTCCCCTTTGCAGGAGAGCATCCTCATCAGTAAAGACTGGGGCTCTGAAACCCTTCTCTTCTAGTTTCATGGGGCAATTTTTAATGAAGAAGAGGTGGAAGAATATATCTTTAAGTTCTCAGTTAAGAAATTTACACTTGTATAGAAAAAACCCTCAGTTTTATTTCCTACGGTTGATAGAGAGGATTTTCAGATACAAGTATTTCATACTTGTTTACAGACGGCAACCAGAATCTTGCACCAGCTGCTCTTGATTTTCTGTCTCCTTCCAACGACCAATACTAGTGCAATCAATTAAAACTCTTCTGTTTGTTTTTTTTTTTTGTCTTAGCGTTCAATTCACCACATAGCTATGCTCCTGTCCACAAAGCGAGTGAATGTTCCTAGATTTTTTCACCATAGGCCACAGAGAAGCAGAAACTGATTGTCCAAGAGTTTCAGGTCCTCTTACATGAATGTGCACACTGAATACATGGGTAAGGATATTGGAGGGAAATGCACATTACAAAGCTCTTTCTTCTTTAACGGCGCATTAGGTAACAGCTTCATCTCCTTCTAGTTACTGACAAGTGTCATTAAGAGCATATTGTCTTCTACATCTAGAACAAAATCAGAGCAATGAACTTTAGATTGCTGAAAGTGTAATTGATCCAGTCAAGGAACCACTTTCTTATCCTGAAATATGAGAACATTGCATCAAAGACCCCATATCAAGCCCAAGAGGGTGGCTATCCCTGGAGCCAGGGTATCCTGCCCAGATTCCTGCTGAGGGGTGATGAAAAGTGCTTTCAGTCAATCAACTTGACTGCAAATTGCTATTTTATCAGAAAAAAAGCCCAACAGCAGCATCTCAAATGCCATTAGCACAGTCCTAACCCATTTGACCTATGGAAAGTTGCCATAAAACTTGTATAAAAAGAAACACACATTATCTGTGCAATTTCCTCTTCTATACTCCTTTTTTTCCCCCCTTATTTCTTTTTATTGTAGTTTTGAATTAGAGGTCACATTCTCCAGTGGTTCTCCAGTGTTGGTGCATGTGCATTTCTGTACATCTGGGCACAGTGATTATTATTGGGACAACCTTGATTTCGTATTTCAGAAGCCCAAATGCTTGAAATTTTCTAGCCATCTGCAAGTTTCTTGAAGTTCCTCAAAATGCCATATGTTTTAGATTGTGAAAAGCATGTTCTTTGGTGTTTTGTATGCGAATAACTAACAAGTTAAGCAATATTTAAGGCAAATGGTGTAAATCATGGGAGCGCTCGGGCACGGGATTAGAGTCTGAGTTACTCATCACTTTCAAGAGTGAGATGATTCCAAATATTCAGGATTTTTATTACTTCAGAAATCTTCACGTAAAAATGTGAATATTGTTTTCCAAAAGAGTCAGGGGTGGGAGAGTGTTCAGCAAGGTTTAAAGCGCTGAAAATCTAAAATCAAGGGAAATGAGATCTTCTCTCTAGCCTATGTTCTCTGAGGTCTGAGTTCTTTTATCCTGACACAGAACAATGCCTAAATTTATTATTAACTTTAGAAGGTTTTAATATTTTAATCTACTTTACATTTCCTTATCTGTCTGTTGAGATTCCATTTAGACCTTTTCTTCTTCTACCCACCATAGAATAATGATCACACTAATTAGAATTTAAAAAATAATTGACTAGCTCCATTTTTTCTTATCTTTCCATTTAAGTCTTTCTCTACAGTACCTGTGTAGGAAATACACATGGATTTTAATATGCTTTATTTTAGTAATCTCTGATTTTTGCAACAGATCAATAAATTAGCAGTCAGGAAACTCTAAAGAACCTTCCGTCTTCTTTATATATTTCAGAATATTTTCAGCAAGCTCTAGAACTTAGTGAACTGCTGATTACTAGAACTATTTTCATACCACAAGGTATATATATATATATAGAGAGAGAGCATATATAGCTCTCTCTAGAGCATAGAGAGAGAGAGCATATATATGTATATGCTCTCTCTCTATATATGTAGTACCCTTCATGCTACGCACCTTCATGCCATATGTCAGGAAAGCCATCTAACATCCTAAGCTTCATGGGTTTAAAATATTATCCTTGGTAGGGCTACACATTATTTCAGACATTGTGAACTGAACAACAAGACTCCAATCATGAAAACATCTCTTACAGAAGCAAAAACACCATATCTAAGTCCAGAATACCAGCTATGCAATGAAATCATTGCTGTCTGCTCCAGGCAACTACAGCTGTCCAGCTGAGGAGTGAGGACATGAGTTGCTTTGTACCACTGAGTCTTGAAGACCAGAGATCTCTCTTGAGGAGAGGTAGGGGGGATACTTTTAGCAGTACTAATGTAGTTTGCTGTTCCTGGACACGTTCCAAATCCTAGAAGAAGTGAGGAGATACCTTCACAGGATTATGTCCTACAAAAATATACTTTTTAAATTAAATTAGAACAAGTAGTATGACACCAATAAAGTTACACTGATCAGGTTTTTTGTTTTGATTTTTAGGGAGTTTTATAGAATCTAGATAAAAATTCATCATAAGAGAATGAAAATAGTCACCATCTCAGTCAGTCTTCATTCTCCTTCTTTCTTCACAGAAGGAAGGCATACTTCAATGACAACATTTTGTTTTCATTTAACTGTGACCATTTTATCCTTTTTTTTTCCCAGACATGAAGAACAGTAGAAATGGCATATTAGAATTAATACAGAATATGCTATATCTATGCTCTCTTGCATAGGAGCAGGGGAAAAGCTCATAAGAATGAGTTATCGCATTTAATTAGGAGGCACTTGTGATTAAAGTCACCTTGTTTGTTTGCCTAAAAATATTTTAAAGGGCTAATTGCTGACAAACTCTACTTTAATCATCCATCCTGATGTTAAAGAAACAAAAATAAATCTCCTTTTCTCACTGAAATTGGGAACACTGAAGAACTTCACTCTCTAGTAAATATGTTTGGTACTGATGACCTAGTTTAGCTCAACTTCCTTTAAACTAATTTTTCTGTGACTACATTTTAGCATTTGGTTCACTTGGGACCCTTCCAAGGGTTAGTTTACTAGAAAAAAAAATTTTTCAATGAAATTAATTATTTTTTTTCCCAGTTTATTCTTAAATGCTCATACATGTATTTTTCTCCCTCTTTGGTCTCTAAAGCGAAGTTCACTTCTTCAGAAACTTTGGTCAATTGTACTGAGCTGATGAGATTCATCATTCAGCTTTTCCTTTTCTTTAAGAAAAGGAGAAGAACCATTCACTGTGGATTGGTTGCTGTGACGTGTTCAGACCTCCTCTTGCTTGCTAAGGCTGCCAACAATTTTATCCGTGTCAGCAAATATATACGTATTGCTGTAATGTGTTTACTGTATTAACAATGTTTCCCGAAGAAGTCAGCTGTAATATCCCATTTGATGGTTTCAATCTATTTTATTACTGCATCTGCCTAGACTTGAAATGTTGATGAAAATCTAAACGAGAAAAAATGAGTAAGGAAAATGATCATATCTAATACCTAGATATTTTTTCCCTTTTCTTTTCTGCGTATGTGTTCTCTCTTCCCACTTCCAGTATAAAACTCATACTGTGTGTGACTGAAAATAAGGCAAGTAAACACTTATTTTCTCTCCATTCTATTTATGGATTTAGGACAAAAATCTCAATATGATATGTCAAAACTCATATTTTCTGAGAATATAGCAATTTGTTTCTCCTGCTCTCTCCAGCCTGAGGACCCTCTTCCATAGAAAGCTCAGAAAATTCTTTCCAAGCATATTTAATTTCTTTCAAGAAAGTGATGTGCACCCCTCTGGTTTAATGGACTCTTTTCCTCTGGGCATTTTCCACTCACCCAAATGGAGGTGAACAACCAAAATAAAAACTCAAAGCAAAAAAACCCCGAAACAAAACCAGGCAGAAATGCGTTAAGTCAAATGGAAGAATGATAGCTCTCAAGAGATGTTTCATTCACATTGACTCTTGAAATGAGGGTTTATAATTATAAGGGGGGAAAAAGGTTTGGTCAATCTATTTATTGGGAAAAATGTTTCTGTCCCTAAAGTGCCAGATAAATGCTCAAAATACCTACCTGAACAAAGCCACAACAACTAATTCTAACTCTATGTGATGCTTTAAAAATACACTGCTGATGCCTTAGGCCTTATACTTCAAGTATTTTAAAACCTGTTCACAATATATAGCCAACTGGCATTTGTTCAGAGCATGTTAATTATGTCTATTGGCATTTAGATGGGAGATTAGGAGAGTAAAACTGCACTGCTCTTTGTGCACTATCTTATTTTTAACTGGTTGCTTGAGCATTATTGGAGAGGACAGGCTGTCACAGATTAGTACTGTTGAGTAAGTAATATACTTCAGCTTCACATTCTTTGCTGAAATATAAATAATACATCCAAAAAAAGTCTTTTTTTGTCACCGTTTAGGTTTTTGATCCTTCCTAGTCGAAGACTAATATTAAAGAACATTTCACTTGGCTGTGCTAGCAAGATAAAGAGAATGCACAAGATAATGGAGGGTGGAAAAAAAAAAAAAAAAAGAGGAAGAAAAATAAAACTTGAAAAACAATACTCCTACTAGCATATTGAGTGCAGTTCAAAAGAACCAGCTGATCCTCCCATCTGACAGATGGGTCCTACCAGCTATGTTTCAACTATGAGATGGAGGTTCTCTAGGGAACTTGGTATGTAAAATAGAAATCGTTCCTCATTCTCCTTTCCTGATTTTCTTTGTGTGTAAGCTACACGCAAAATAAGTTTGAAAGCTACTTCTTTGGCCAGATGTGTAAATTTGAACAGAAACATATTTTCAATGTTTTAAGATTATTCATATATATACATACATACATATTTAAAAATATAGACAAAATACATATTCTATTCAACTTTTCTCCCCCTCCTCTTTCCCTCAATTCACAAAAGCTTCATCAGACCTTTAGCAGTGCTTTGTAGGATTAAAGGCACTGTTCCTGAGCCATCATTAAAGAACCATTCCTACCTGGAGCATTATAATTAAAGTATATTCAATTATTTTTACCTACCAGAAAGCCCCAGTTACCACTAGAAAGTGAAAATGAAATCCAGATGAAGTGAAAGGAATAATTGGTTAAGACTCATGAAGTGTTAAATGTATTTTAGGAAGTTAAAATAGATCAGTATAACAGGAAATCGCCGTGTGTCAGCATTGATCTAATATTTCTTGGGAACCTTATAACTGTGTAATATTCATAGGCTTTTCATCCTTTGGATCTTTTTCTTCTTACAGCATGTAAGTATAATTAGAAAGAAACAGAGAGAAATACAGAAAATCAAGGCCAAATTCAGCATGGTGTTCTGGCTGGAGCAGACTATACACAAACGAGGGCAGAGAAGAACATTTGTTCTATTTAGAAATTCAGCGTAGGATTTGGGAGGCTGTGTGGTGGGTTTGCATAGACTTTCTTAAATTGCAGCTTTATAATGAGGAAGTGAGGTGTAATTAGAAATGAGAATAAGGCGGAATGAGAAAATTCATCAGACAATGGTAGAGACTGAATAGGCCCAAAGATCTGTAGGTACAGAGTTTGCAAGTTTTATGCAAGAAATATGTCAACCCAATCTTTCGTTTCTGTAATCTGTGACTATATGTAGTTCATCTTATACCACAAGTTATACTGAAGGTTAAATGATTAAAGATTTTTAAAAAGAATCTTGAAAAGCTCAACCTGATGATGAATATGTCTGTCATCGAATAAAAGAACAAAGATACTCGGTTTATGTTTCATACTTGCAGGTACTTTTGTAATAGACTTGAAAACCAAGTATTTCTATATTGCTATTACTGGACTCCAGCAGATGAGAATGTGAGTTATTCTGAAGAGCTGGGAAAATCAATCTGTAATAAAACTTTGAGAAAATTTTGGCAGAACATACTGAAAAGAAAATATTAATAAAGAGCAGGAAAATAAGCTACAAAGAAAAAAACTATCAGGAATAAGAATATCCTTTCCTGCTGTTAAACAATCTGAATTTCAGCGGAGCAATATAGTGATTTATATTGTCCATGAACCACACTTGAAATACTAACAATATTCACACTATGTGCTTTTTGGGTACTACTAAAAAGTAACAAATAAGAAAGAAATAAAAGGTAACAAATAGAAAGAATCTTCTTATGGGATATGATTATACGTCTAAAAATGTTAGCACAATCCCTACGTGCTCTTCTTCTTCTTCCTGTCCCCAGATTCTAGACGACTAGGAGATGGTTTTCAAAGAACCTGCCGGCTAAAACTTCATGTTCCAGAAAATAGAACCCTAAACTCTCCTTATTCTGTGTAAATAAAGCTTCAAATTGTTCTGCAAAAGACAATCATTCAAGTTAAGAAAATAAAGCTTACATATAATTTTATTTTCCTCTCAGTAAGAATTATTGAGCAATGAGGTAATAACATACCCTTTAATAGTGTAAATTTAGACATAGTATGAAAAAAATCAACATTCCCTACATACTATTCCTCCACAAATTATTCTCCAAGTAGAAATAGTTTCCCTTTGCACTGCTTTTTATTAACTAAGAAAAAAAAACCCAAAGTGAAACCAAAACTTTTTTTTAGAAACCTGAGCAGAAATGCACTGGAAAATTATCTCAAACAACATGAGAAGGCATTCTAGCAGATCTGGAAAAAACATATTTTTTATCTTGCTCATACTCACAACAAAGCTTGAAGAACTAAAAAATTCTCTTAGGGAATGTGCCCAGTAGTGACAAGATCCAAGTGAATCAGAAAAATCTTATTTCAGTAAAAAATATTTCAGGCAGCTGGCACTCCTTTCATTACGTAAGTGTAAAATGTAAGGAAAAGTGTTTTGCCCTATGTAATAGTCTTATGCAACATTTTATGGAGGAGACTATCCCACTTGCTAATATATTAATAGCTCAATACAATGCAATACTTGATGTCTTCTCTATCTTAAATGTAACTAAACCTGCCAGTCATTTTAATTTACTAAAATAGATGTCAGTAATAGTTGCTTTCCTAGAAAAAAAGTGTGTCTCAAATCCTTTTGGAAATTCTAATTTGAAAAAAATCAATCTTCTTCTTTGAATAATAGAAATGTATGATTTCTAGAAACTAAATATAAACTTATCTGTCTCTGCTTATCTAAAAGTTCTTAAAAATCAACTGTGCTACATATAATCAACCTACTTCAAGTGTTGCCTCTTCCTTTGGAAGCAAAGAGTGTCTTTCGTAACAGGATTTCCTTTCCAAAAGACTTGATTTTCCAACTCTAACATTACAAAATGAGTCTGATTCAGTGTCTACTTGAAAAGGATTTGATGAAATCTGAATTGTGTTGGAGCCAAGAAAGTACAAGAAAAAAGTCCATAGAAAAGTATGCTGTTATGTGTTGTGTATTTTCACTTGAAATGAAATTCTTCAGCTAAAAACATGCTACTAAAACTATAGCAACCTGTGTTACTACATATTTGCACGTATGTTTCAAGTGCCATACGCATATTTGAAAAGTCAGAAGAAAAATAAAAATAACAATCATTGTGGTTGTTTTCATAGTAGTTGTGTTTAAAAACTGATTAAGAGGGGCCATTTACCAGTATGACACAGATAGTAAGATGATACAACAGATGTTAAATAAAAAGGTGGGAGAATGTATTGAAAAAATAATCTTACTTTCCAACTATATTTGCATTGTCACAGATTAAGGATATGATAACTGGTGAAGGTCAAAGAAATCATCAAGAAGCTCCGATGTACCAATTTTTCTTGGTGGAAATTCCCATTTCAGGATGAAAATGGGAAGGTAAACATTTGCTCAAGCCAGAAAAATGGGTAAGATTTATAATTACTCAACTAGAGATTATTCTCGAGAGGAAAATTGTTGTCATGGCTAAAGAATATCACATCTCCAGTTTCTGTTTTCTGGTTCCAAAGTGCTTGGGACATAGAGTCATCTGGAAACTGAATTTCCATTCCCTGATTGTAACAGGACGTTAAATAACAATAACATATGGCCAGAAAACTAGTTCTCATTCAAATACTTTCAGAAACTTCATATGTGAGTTTTAAGTGGGAAATTATTCCGAAGCAAAACAAATAGCCATAACCAAGATTTTTATATAAAGCCAAAGGCTTATACTGTTTCAGTTTGGGAACACTGATGTAGGATCACTGCTTTCAGCAACAAAAAGATTTCCATTTCATCCAGCAGCTACTAGGGCTTTCAGTGTTGAGACAGAATGTCCATGCAACCGCCTTTGAGGTAGGATTTCAGACTTAACTGGACTTCTACTCAAACCAATTTATTTTCTTCAACTGGGCTGCCGGTTTTTCCTACATTTTAGAAAGCCACTGTTGACATTATTAAGACATTCTGTTTTTTTCATGAGCAGAAGCAGGGAAATTGTTGATGGAATTTAATTTGACATAAGCAAATTACATTGTGGAAATGCTGATACAGACTAAAATATGTAAGAGCTTCTCTATTACCTGAAATGATTACAACAAATGCACTTATTATTCAAAGGAAAAAAAAAAAAAAAAGAGACCTGATTTTTCTGACTTTAGAATGTCCATCTTATTTGACAGAATTATTGTGTCTCACTAAATGAATACAAAATTAAAATTTAATAAATTGTAAAGCTAGAAATAATAGTATGGTTCCAAAATAGTGAGGTAAAATTGACTAAATGATTTGTGCAGTCAGGAAGAAATATGCCCTAAACAATTTATTAATGCAGTTAAAATATTTTTATATACAATTATTAAATAGATAAAATACGTCAAGCTTAGACTGATCAGCCAGAAACCAAATGAAAAGATTTCACAAACATAAGACATTTAATAAAACTTTACATAAACAAAACACATATATGGAAAACTATATGTTTGTAGCTACATAATTATATATCTCTCTCTTTCCTAAATGTTCTCTCTATATGTATACATAAAATGAAAATATCAGTTCCATCAAAATTTACATAAAGTTTTCAGAACCTGAGAGGAACTTACTAGTTGAAGTATTTTTTTTACACATAAGAAAACATGTAATAATAAAACCCCAGATCTTCATCAGTGCCTATGTCCAGAGCTCCTACCCCTCACCAATGCAAGCTGCACTTGCATCTAGGATGCTAGAGGCAGTTTTGGTGTCCATATTTTTACAAACATAAACATAATTATTATTGTAATCCTAACTGAGAAAGACTCTTTAGTCTTTTTAAAGAAGTTCCTTCAAATTTTGCAAAATATAGGTGCTGACTGGGACTGGTGCCTTCAGTGAACGTCCTGTAGCTTAAGAGCTGTAAGTAGAGAGTGCCACCTGAGTGAGCTGTCTGTCTCAAGGTGGTGTAGGTCTTTTTTACATTTACCAGGAGGGCCTACTGAAAATAATGACACCCTTCCAGCCATTAGAGTGACAGTGAAAGGAAAACAATCTTTGGAAACAATAAAGGTTGCTGTTGAGGCTAATTTACACAGCGATTTTATCACAGAATCATAGAATGGTTTGGGTTGGAAGGGACCTTTGACAGTCATCTGGTCCAATCCCCCTGCAGTGAGTAGGGACACCTTTAACTACATCAGTATGGTCAGAGCCCTGTCCAACCTCACCTGGAATGTTTCCAGGGATGGGGCATCTACCACCTTCCCGGGTAACCTGGGCCAGAGTTTTGTCAACATCATTGGAAGAAATGTTTTCCTTTTATCTAGTCTAAATGTCCCTTCTTTTAGTTTAAACACAATACATCTCCTATTGCAACAGGCCCTGCTAAAAAGATTGTCCCCATCTTTTTTATAGACCCCTTTAAGTCCTGAAAGGCTGCAACAAGGTCTCCTATGCCTATGGCCGCAGATTTGGGAAGCATTGACCTTTTAAAAAAGGTTTAAATTAAAAACATTTTTTGCTTGGTTTAGATTTTTATTCACATTAAGGCCAAGATGTCAAATCCATCAAGAAAATTATAGGTTTATTTCCTAATTCTTCTTATTTTCCCCATTCCTTTCTAACAGCAACTAGGTTGGTTTTTTTCCCCAGTGTCTGAAGGAAGCTTTATCATGAGTGGAAGTCTGATCTGTAAACTATTCCCTGTGGCCACTTGACATTTCGGTTACCTGTTTTCTCAGAGCTGGCAGTCCTACACCAGCAGTAGTGCAGCAGAGCTTCGCTGCCCTAAGCACAGGGCCCTGCAAATGCCAGGGACCTCAGGAAAAATTAGACATTTTCAGGAAATATTTGTATTTTGATATTTATCCTGGGAAGTGTGTTATTTTGAAAAGTTTCTGAGAGAGAAATTGGGATCCTGGTATGTGCATCCAGACACTAAACAAATGAAAACATCACAAGTGAATATAAATTTCACTACAAATTACTTAATGTTATTTTATTCCTCTCTGTAATTTAACCAATCCAAGATAATACCTGCAGCTAATGCCTGGATTTAATGAGGTTTTATTTAATTAACGCTGTCTTTGCCTAGATTAATTCTATTTCCTTCCCTTAGGAAGTATAAAGTATCAAAAGTGTTATGTAAAGTACCAGAACTTTTTGTAGCATGGTAGGTGACTGTTGACAACTTTATTATATATTCTCTTGCTGTGGTTTTTTTACCCTCTTTGAAGGCAGAGATAAGTTTTTAGTCACAGGAAGATGGCACACTGTTAACAATGCGCTAGAACAGAGTAAGATTTTGTCCTGACTGCAGCACTTGGCAATGGGGCCAGAAGAGTCCCATCCAACCCACTGCCATGTCTCTGATAGCAGCCAGTAGGAACAAATGCTTAGGAAAAAAACATTATAAACAGGGAACACAGGAAGTAATGGTTTTCTTAGTATAGCCTTCCTTCCTCCAGCAATAGCCAGTAATTTCCCAAGCTTGCAGTTGAATTCAGACTGTTCTAATTGATAGTTATCAAAATTTGTAAAGTCCTTATATTTGTATCATACATTTGCAACCTCTGCAAGACTGTGCAGAGTCAGCTACCTAAGTATACAGAGGTATATAGGAAGACAGAGATTTGCTCTCTACTTTTCACCTTTGTTTCTGGATGCTGTATGCTTACTTGGAAGCACCAATGATGGATTCCTAGGAGAGTCAACAGGAGTTTAGATCATGTGATTTCAGAATTTATGCCTATAAATAATTTTTAAAAAAGATTATATTTAGTAAAAGATTCGAGAGTAGCGTGTGAGTTGCCATTGCTTCAGCACAAAGTAGTCTCAACACAAAATAACAATGTATATGTGTAATAAACAGTTAACATTTTGCAAGAAATAGCAATCTATTTCCAAATCTCATGTTCTAAGGTTAAATTTAAAGTCTCATATCGATGGGATAACTCAGCTTCTTCAGGTTAGCGAGGATACATGATTACCTTGTAATTTCTACTCCAAGGTTTACTTTCCCTGCCAGACAGACTTCTGTCTGTAGTCACTGAGGAACAGCTCCCAGGTCTCTATTATTGCTCTGACTTTTTCTCATGTCAGAGGAAGCTTAAATGAGAGTTACAAGAGAGTAAAAGGCAATAGCTAAGGCGTTAGGCACACTCAGATCAGTTAAGGTACTGAAGCCATTCCTCTGCTGCAATTCTCTCCCTGAACTGAATCATGGAGAGTTTGGAATGAGATTAGTGCTAACTTTTTAAGTTTTCTTTATTTCTTAAGAGCTTGTTCTATGGTTTTAGGTCTGGAGGATATTTCTGCCAGTTCAAAGATAATCTCTTTATCGAAACATATTTTACTCTCATTGAACTTGGAGCAATCATGCTGTTCAAAGACAGATTTTGGACTACCACATGAAGTATTTGAATGTATTGTGTCAGTGGCATTTAAGGTGTTAGGTTCCCTGGATTCTATGCTCTTTTTATATGAAAAAGTTATTTTTATCTCCAGCTCAAAGTGGATTTTTCTTTTCATGATTGTTTTTGCTGCCTCTGAAGTACTCTGTGGCATGTGGATAGGAATATTCTAGTCAGGACTGGCTAGGATTGTGTTGATGCCTTTATTAGTCTATTCTTGAAGCATTTTAAAGCCTTTACAAAACCCACAATTTGTTAATAGCTTCCAACAAACATTGGTAAAATGTTTGGGTTTATTATAACCATTAGAACAGTCATTTAAAATGAAATATGTGTCCAGTAATGCCCTTTGCAGACTGGATTGAGCAAGAAAAGAACAAGAACAAAAAAACCAACCAAACTCTTTTGAGTCAAAGCTGTATTTCATCACCATTTCTGAAAACATTATGAAATCATGTCATTTTTTTCATTTAATGTTCTCCTGGGAGAAGAATTCACAAACACTTGTGGCTTCTCTATTCAGTTTTCATAGATGAAGCTTGCAAAATACGGACACATTTAGAAAACTACTTACTTGGTTTTTTCTTTTCATCTTTTCCCTATCTTGGTGCAGTAAAAATAACCAGATTCAGAACAAAAACCTTAAATTGATATTGTCAGTTTAATTTCAAATATAACTGATATTTTATAGTCATGGCAGTAGGCAGATGTTTACCATATTAACCAAAATCTGTATATTAATATCCCAGGAGAAGTGTTTTGTGTTTCAACTGATCTATGTTTGACATGTCTCTTCCTAGTATTGTTAAAGTGCATCTATCTTTATTTTAAAAAATATATCCAGTTTATCCCCCCAAAAATCTGAAATCTGAAAAAGACACCAAAAACCTCCCAAAAACTCAAAATAAGGAGAAAGATTTTGGTAACCTTGTCAACATCAAGTCAGAAAGGGGTTACAGTGAAATAAATTCCAGAGTTAACAATATCATTGAAAGCATCCTGCCAAATCACCACCAGTATTTAGCCCCAGACTTTTCACTGCTCAGGAGTATGATTGCCTGGTGTGATGGTAATTACCATGGTATCAACCTGCAACAATGGTAAACAACCTGACAGCCTCAGGGATTAACCGTGTCTATTATATTATTGGCCACACTGCCCTAGAAGTTGCACTTACAAAACACAGATGTTAATTTATAATAGAGGAAAAAATGAACAAGTGAAAATCCAGCCCGAGATTTTATTGAGATTATGCAACATCTATAGCAGAAGGTACACAGAAATTTATGTCTGAATATTAGACTCAGTATCTAATATGAGCTGTGAAACTGGAACTATCTGCTGATGAGATGGGTTTGGACTGGCCTAAACAGAAGAAGACTGAACGGTGCTAAGTGAAGTGAAATCTGTCCTTAGCTGAGTAACTCTGCCAATGTACTGGTTAGAGCAAAGCAGACGTGAAGGAAAAGGTCAGCTGAAGAAGAGGAAGAGTAAAAAAAAAAATCTTATAATCTATAGATCACCTAAACACCTGACATTTTACCCCCAGAGACACACAAAGTAGGTACCTACCTTCCTGTCTGTGAATAGATGAAGTGAAGACTTTATGCTGTAGACACGTCCACCATAGTCAAGAAGAAAATCTTGTGGCCGCAACAAAGGAGTCCAAATCCTCTTTGGTTTGCTACTTTTTCATTGTATGAAAAGGTGTGTAAGCAGAGTATGCAATCTTGCAATGTGCCCCTAGGTTTGTTGCAACCTAAGGCAAAATGAGACTTTTGTAGTGTAAAGTAGCCTGGAAAGAAAAGGTTATGAGAAAACACAGGGACTAGAAACTATGGCTAACGGTAAGTGCAGCAGAAGGATTTGACCAGGGATTGCAGAGAAAGAAAAAACAGACCTGAAGATACCTAGACTTCTGTATACTTATCCAATACTGAAAAGACTGAGTTTATTTGCTTTTACATTGCAAATATTTATACACAAAATAGTGTCCTGTCATGTCAGCTCTGTATCATGTGTCCATGCCATCCCTGCTGAGTCTCTTTGGTCACAGACAGTTAAGCACCAAGGCAGGAAAAAGTGTCTTGACAAATAAGTTCACTGACTGTTTACTGCTGTTAAATAAGTACAAGCAGATGCAAGTAACAAACTCACTGCCTTTCACAGCACTTTCTCACCGTAATTATCTGCTATTTCAAACATACTGGGATCTATAGTGTAAGTAAGGTAAATTGCTTCTTGTTATTTGCCATTTATCCTACAATGTTGCTCGTTGTGGAACCTTTCAGATGCAGCATGTTTTGCTAAAGTTTAAGAGTTGAGAGACATTTAAAAATATTCAACTAAATCAGTTGATACCAAATATTAGCAAGGAACTCAACAGCATTTCAGGGCTTTGCATTCACAAGCTAGCTTGTTTTCCAGCGAGAGCTAAAATGTCTATGTTGTGAGTGATTCAAAATGGTATATAAATGATAAACAAAGCTGATGCTTGAGAAAAACTGACTGAAACTCTTCACATAGAATAAACAACCAGAAATAACAACAGAAACTATTAATAGATGGTTCTAAGATGAAGATATAAAGAGAGAAGCTAGTCATTGTGCTGCATCTAATGTGCCTTTTTTACTGCTTATTGCTAAAGGTATTTAATGTTTGGTTCTGGAGTGTTAAGGAAAGAAAAACATTCCTATTGCCTTTTTTCCTTCTTCCTTTTTGTCTTTGGTCTTGATCAGACATTGTATCATAGACTGTAAACACACTGTCACCAATATATGTGTGCGTGTGTAGAAATGTTTATAGGCAGATGTCTCTAGCTGCTGCATCCTCTGGGCAGCAGAGGTGAAATAAGTGGTCACAGAATACATTTGGAATTCAGAGTGCATTTTAAATTTCCCTGCTTTAAAGATTAAGCAACACCTTCGCTTTCTCATAACCTCTGTTTCTGTCCTAGTAGCTAGAAATATGACCGAAGATTGCTTCTGGCTTAGCCAGGCTAGGCAAAATTTGGGGCTTTCAAATTACAAGTAGGATCAGTAGTCAAACCAGTTTAGAGTAGCATAGTATACTGGCCTTAACATCAGCACTTTTCTTTTTACGGAACAGACTTCATGGCAGATTTCCTCAATATATACACAGGGACTTTTTCCATCCTATTTCAGCTAGAACAACCAACAGGGGCACTTTTACATTTAAATGTACAGTACATTACGGTTATTTATTGCCACATTTGACTTATTCCCCTGAAGAGGAAAAGTCCAAGGACCATTTAGCTTTCTATACTGTACAAAATGAATGAGGTATATTTTCCAGGGATCCAGATATCCATTACCTGCCACTGAAAGAAGTGGCTCAGTGGTGAAAGTTTTTTCGTGTAGACGAGGATAGGATGTTATGCTATGTTACAATAAGAAATGCTTTTAATAGAGCTTCCTTACAAAAATTCTACTGAGAAATTCATGAACATAGTGTGCCTAAATAGGCTATATCAGTCTGCACAGATAGAAGAAGGCCGAAATACTTCTGCTTCTTGAGTCATTTTGGCAGTCAGAGACCATTAATGATACTGACTACCATACTAAGTAGTGCCATAAATAACGTCTGACTTTTCTCTCATTCTCTATTTCAATAAAAATATTGGCTTTGGAGAATGCTGCTCACATCATTGTCACTATTACTAGGGGGAGGAGTGATCACTGCAGTGCTGATGAACATCAATAATATGTAGAATATAGTAAAAAAAATAATACTCTCCTTTTCCAAGACAAAACCAGTGGGAATGTACATCTATACCAAAATATATGTGAAATTAAAGATCTGAAATAATTCGTTGATGTAAAAGCAATGAAAAAACACTTTGCATATCAATCAGGAATATCAGACGCCATGGAAATAACTGATAACAAAGGCACAAACGTCAGACATTAATACCCATGTGAAAATCACTGCAGGTTTAAATCATAACATAAAAAACAAATTTACCTTGAGGGGTACATCCTTTTGATAACTGCAATAGCAAAACACAAAGGAAAAATACCCTCCAGTAAGCACACATTCCCAAGATTCACCTACATGTTAGGATAAGGTGATGATACACTTGGAATGGGAGCAAAGCTATGACCTGATGATTGCAAGTAGCAGCATGCAGAGTTACAGCCTTCCTGTGGGAATGGACAATCAATTAAACAAAATTAGTAACTGCAGTCTTTTACATCTCAGGATATAACTTCTTATTCAAACAGTATGTCAGATATAGATACAAAAAAAATCGTATTAGAATGGTAGTCTCTCCTGCTGAGATGACCATGTCTTTTTCCTCAGCATGAATCCTATAATGTCCTACAGAAAACCTAGCCTAGGCCTGGGAGGTGACAGGTAAAATATAAAAAAAAACCGAAACATTTTTTTTCCACCATATTTACATTAATACAGGTCTGGGAGAATATTGACTTCAGAGAGGGTGTTGACCAGACTGCTGTCCAAGTGAGAGGGAAGGGGAAGAACACACTATTAATCGTGTGCTTGGTGACTTAATTCATACAATTCTACAGAAATTCGTCATTAAATGTTTCTTTTGTCAGCCATGGATATAAAGTTTCTTTGAGGCCAGTCTAATAGGTAACGTCTTAAACATGGCCATGCTGACTGCCCACACTGGTAAAGAAGTAAACAAACAAACAAAAAGGAAATCAATTGAAATCTAAAGCTCATATTTCCTCAGTACAAATAAGTAAAATAATAAAACTATAAATAAAATTAATAAATCAAGTCTCGGGTTTCTCAGTGTAAACCTCTTGCAAACAGATTTTTTGCTTTATAACTCTTCTTCATTTTTCATTTTTCTTTTACTGGGCCTTTACTCAAGGGAAATCTGTACACGAATGTAAAGTATTGGTATAACTGTAGTCATCTTAGTAGCTATATAAATGGAAAATACAGTTTAATTAAAGCTAGTGGAAATATAGTGAAAATTAGAAGCCCTTTATGGAAGCTAAAATGAAGGACCTGGAAGAAAAATATGGAGAAAAACATACTTGATATTGTAATGCAGAAGCTAGTAATTCTCTCTGCCATAACTTTCCCATGGGCAGAATACTTGGAATTCTTCGCACAGTTGTTGTGAAGATTCGTCATACAGTTTTTCTGCTAACCACTTGCAATATTTAATAAAGATTTTGCTTTGTGAACAATAAATAGTAATGGATTGACAGTCTTCTCAAACAAGAAGACAATTTACATGACAAAAATGAAGAAATTAATAACTCAGATTCAAGTTAACAGTAAAAATGGAAAGACAAGATGACATAAACCAGTTATTGTTATTGGTATTACAGAAACTAATTTTCAAATATGTAAATCAGAAGCTAAGGTCACAATGTTCATTTGTTTATCCTTGGACTTGAAAGCCTATGTATATTGCATGGTCTTGGTAAATCTCTTCTCATCCCTGTCCATCATTCCATGCATCAGTTTGATGATCTCTGTGATTATTAAACACAATAAGAAAGTAATCTGAAAAATCCAGGGATGGGGTGAGGGGGAAGAAACATTTTTCTTAATCATTGAGCTATCTTAAAGTTCTAGAAATATATATTTATACTTTTTTCTATGTGATTTTCAACCAAAGAATTCACTGGGATTCTTGAAATGTTTAAGTGCTTTGCTGATTTCAAGGTTTACAAAACAGTTACTTAAGCTTCGGTAAATAGAAAAGAAATAACCAAATATGCTCAGGGATTCAATTTGCACTTAATTGTCATAAACCACTTGAAGGCTTATTGTCATCTTGAAATAATTACGTTAGGAAATTAGTGTCTCTGACTTTTACTCAGAGCTGTTACACTTCTTGAGTCTTTTCTCTGTCTGTATAATACAAAACTCTATCTAGCTACACAGGTAGTTTTCCACTGGTTTTCTTCTGTCTTCATTTTCCTCTGATTTCTAGTGCGCAATAGTCAAAACTCAATTACCATTTAAAAGGACTATTGAAGAAATGGATGTAACATGGCCTATACTGTTGTTCCTCAGCAGATTCTTAAAAAAGAAGGAAAGAATAATAATATTATCACCTTTAAAAAAATGCAGAAAAT
Organism: Baryphthengus martii; assembly: GCA_013396935.1. Classification (NCBI taxonomy): domain Eukaryota; kingdom Metazoa; phylum Chordata; class Aves; order Coraciiformes; family Momotidae; genus Baryphthengus; species Baryphthengus martii. The sequence goes on from VWZK01010974.1 coordinate 49,287, forward strand.
AATGTTGAAACAAATGGAAACTTGAGGTCAGTGTAACAAATGGTGCAAATACTAGAATAAAAAGTATTGGAAAAATACCCTGCAAAGAAATCTTTACAAAATATCTGGAAAGTGAGAAGCTGATAATATAACTGAATATATATACCATAACTTAGTTTGATAAATATTTATTACCATTATAACTGTGTATTCCTATCATAAATCATAAACTTTATGAGAGCATTGCACAGTTTTAAAGGGAACTGTGTGACAGACTGACACTGATAAACAGAACAATGTGTTGCTTCAAGAAGTGTAAACTTGAAAGTAAAAGGTTTTTAAATTGAGAGAAGCCTTTACTGATAAGACGAATTTTTTTTTTTTCTTTTTTTTTTAAATATCCTTTTCTTCAATGATACAAAACATAAATGCATTCAAAAGTGGCACTGTATGTTGGAGAGGGACATTCATATGTGATCAACAGGAGTGGGTGGCCAACAGGAGTAAGGAAGTGACTGTGCCCTCGTACTCGGCACCAATGAGCCTGCACCTTGAGTACTGTGTCTAGTTTTGGGCAGCACAGTAGAAGAAGGACATAGAAGGGCTGGAGCAGGTACAGAGAAGGGTGATGGAGCTGGTGAAGGGTTTGGAAAACATGTCTTCTGAGGAGAAGCTGAGAGAGCTGGGAATGTTTAGTTTGAAGAAGAGGAGGCTGAGAGGAGACTGTATTGCTCTCTACAACTCTCTGAAGGGAGGTTGTAGTAAGGCAGATGTTGGCCTTTTCTCCCTAGTAACTAATGACAGGACAAGAGGTAAAGGCCTCAAACTGTGCCAGGGGAGATTGGACATTAGGCAGAATTTCTTTACTGAAAGAGTGGTTAGGTATTGGAACAGCCTGCCCAGGGAAGTGGTGGAGTCACCATGCCTGGAGGTGTCCAAAAGGCGATTGGATATGGCACTTCAGGGCATGGTCTAGTGATCATGGAGCCATTGAGTAGTAGGTTGGACTTGATGATCCTAGAGGTCTTTTCTAACCTTAAATATTCTATGATTCTATGATTCTATATCATTACAAAAAGTTGGATTGGGAAGAGGTCAAGATAGCCCAGTAGCAACAGCTAATTGTTAAAACATTATCAATCACGTTCCACATGAAAAAAAAAACCAAAAAGCAAAAAAAAGGAGCAAGCACAAAGAAAGCAACAGTATCATGACCAGGTTTCAGATTAACAAGTGATTATTGGTAGTGTTGATCAAGAATGTGGATCAAAGCAATTTTCAAGAATCATTACTCTTTCTTGAGAGGAGAGAAATCATATTTGGTCTAGGAAGATGAGCAAAGATGAACCTTCTCAAGTAAGGTTCTTAATATGATTTAAAAAAACCCAGAGCTTTCCAAATTGAGTGTAAGGAGATATTCATCACACTTTCCTTTTTATCTTTTGTGAAGAGGGTTGGTTTTTTTACTTTGTATTTTCCACATAAAAAAAATGAAAGAACAAGTTATCATCTATGGGAAGATACACAGAAATTACAAGCAGCACATTGTTAAAAAGCAGTTTAACCCCCTAGCTGTTCTCTGAGTAATGCTGCCATAGAATTTGTTCTAAATCACTTACACGCTGATGAAAGTAGTTGATTGAACCGTTATCATCCTATGTTGTTTAAATTTATGAGATCTCTTATGGAGATGAATTTCTGAATTGCATGTTTGTTCCTAAAGAAAATCTTCATTTCTTTATATTGTTGTGGATTTAATAGAAGAGGGAAGAAATTAGCAGGGTTAGATTACTAAGATAATAAAAATGCTTATATTGCACATATATATCATATGTACCGGGGATGTTTCAAGGCAACAGAGAATAACTGTTATCAAAAATAATAGATCAGGAAAAGAAAGAAAGAATGTAAAAATGCCTGGGAAAAGTCCTTAGAGTAGATTGCCATTCAGCTAAATATTTTTAGAAACCTGAAATACCCTTGCATCTCTCACAAAAAAGAACTAGAATTCTCTTTCTCCTTGTCTTTATGTGCATCAACACCTAGGGTTTAATTAGCCTTCAAAGAACAGTGCTGTCTTTCATGTATCCCCTCACTCCAAGCCAACCAAACTTGGTTTAAACTTGACCACTGCTTTTTGAACTTTGGGTTGCGCAAATCTCCTTTTAGTGCCCATGCCTCAGTACAGGCTTGTTTTTACCAAAACAAGAGTCTCGGGCAAGCTGTTCCTATGTTGCCTAAACAAAACGTGAACCCAAAATAGTTTTTCTGCATTGGAGAAACATTTGGCTCATTCCACAAACATAAAACTGAGAACCAGTGTGTAGACACTGGGAATGGTAGGCAATTTGGGCTCGAGTCGTGAATTTGAATCTGGATCCCAGGTCTTCACTTATCTTGTGCCTTTACTTTTTGCTTTAAGACTTGGACAAACAGAAATAGCAAGAGAGAACAGGAACATTATGCAGCAAATGTCAGAGTGCAGCATCTGCTGCAGAATAAAACTAGATAATAGTATGGCAATCTAGTGCCCTGGAACTATTAGAATGTGCTTTACCACACGATCTCTTTTGGAATGTGAAAGCAAAACTGAAGAACTTGAAAACATGTGTCTGAGTCTTCAAAGTCAGAAATAGTAGGAAGACAGAAACAATCTGTGTAAAATGAAGCACCTTTTTTTTTTTTTTTTTAAGTTCTCTACTATAGGAAGAAACTAAAACTGTCGTAAAGAACCAGTTTCATCTTGTGGGGTCAAAAGTCAGACATTTCCCTTTATCTAGCTCTCTATCAGTTCAAAGCCCTTTGAGATGTTTTTATGTCTTTTTTTTTTTATTTTATTTTTTTCCTCACCAAGTCATTCTGTTAAAAAAAAGTGTAGCAAAGGGCAATACTCATTTCTTCCTGTAAGGTCAAGGGTTTGTGCCACAGTGACATAAAAAAACAATTAACTTTTGTGTGTCAGCTTAGCTCTTACTTTTGAGTCCCCATAACCCTCAAATATGAATTACAGAAACTGCCAGTCTGCAGTACCATCTTCTAGACTCTCTTTCAGGCTGTGCTGCAAACTCTGTAGTCATTAGTGGAATCCTGTGCAAAACTATTTTTGTCACTGGGTAAAAAGAACCCAAAGAAAATACAACAGAGAACAGTGTAGAGAGAACATTCCTGTGCATAAGTTTCTGAATTATGTGTCCAATGTATTGAAATTAAATATAATATATAAAAAAATATACATATTGTAAATATAAAACTAGTGTTATTTTATATCATACATTAATATTTGTTATATATCAGCTTGTGAAAATAAAATCATTTGACATTTTCTTTCTCATAGTTTATTAGTAACAAAAGATTCTGATGTCACATGTATATAAATATATTCAATTCAGGAAAAAATGTAATTTTTTTTTTTTTTTCTTTCTAATATGTTAAGCAGACCAACTCTTCTTCC
>VWZK01010974.1:52846-89497 GCA_013396935.1 Baryphthengus martii
CTGATGGACTTTTATTAACAAGCCTGTTCTTTTACTTCCTTTCAACCACTGGTACTCAAATAAAAGTTTTGTTCTACTGTTTTTTCACTCTGATCTCTCTGTTCGCTCGTGATCATCTTGTTTATGATATCGCAGTCTTATTTACACATCATAGACTGTTCTCCCTAGTTCCTCATCATAAGATCTTGGGTGGGCAGTAAATAATTCAGTTCAACAGAATCATCCTTGTCTTGGACCTTGCTAGATACCCCTGGTAGGTTCCCAGACCTATTTTGCATTAGAGTTGAGGAAGTCAGTAATTGAACTGTCAGTGAGAGACATCATGTCCGAGCTCGGAGCTTGTGTTGTGAAATGGCTCTGACTTGGGGAAGGGGCACCTCATTAAAATAAAGAAGTTCCAGTTTTTCCAAATGTGAGAAATACAATGGGATTGGAAATCCAAAAAGCTAATTTGGCAGATTCAGAAAAGAATGATCCTTCAGGGTTATGACTATTATGTCAATATCCTCTTAAATCTCCATGAATAATCATTGTTCTGCCTGATTTATACCAGGTATTTTCTTCTGGCTCTCTTATATTGTAACTGTGTACCTTGGCTGTTAGAAAGAGCTACACTCTTGGCATTTGTTTTTTTTTCGTGATAGAAATAAGGAAAATTTTATAAAAAATAGTTTCAAGTATCTAAATAAAAGAGTAGAAAATATTAAAAATCATCATAGGTTCAACCAATACAGGCAAAAATCTTTGGCCATATAATAAAGAAATAAGAAATCTCAGACAGGAAGAAAATAAAATAATGACAGTAGTAATATTTTTATCTTCTTTGTGGGTATGTGATATTTCTGTTTAGACTTTGAATCTCTCTGTGCCTAATGCATACCTATATAGATGGATATATTAAAAGCTTACATAAGCCTGAGAAGTGGCTATGACCTTTTTATCTCCCCAGGAAATACATCTATAACTTAGGTAAAACACCTAACGGTGATGGAGGACAGATACAAGGTAAGTGAATTGTTCAGCTAGGTGTGATTGTAGTATTCTTAATCACTTCAGGATAGAAATAAAATTTTAAATGTCTTCAGTGATAAAGTGAGTTGTTAGAGTGTATGGGGATAAACAGAAAGCAGAAAGACAAGTTTAGGTACAAAATCTAATAATAACCAGGAAAGAGAGAGATTGAGGATTTGAAACTGGTTTAAAACCCTCAGAGCAAAATTTTCTTACTCTCTATTCATAGCTGTTTATGAGAAAGATCGAAACTAGTAATTAGCTAACAGAGAATAAAATGGGAAGTTTATATCCATTAAGGTTTATTAACACTATTTGAACTTGAATAAATTCAGTCATGTGACCATGAAAAACCGTTAGGTGAGATGTTGTGAAAGCTTCCCCCTTGTAGTTTGCCCATAGGAATTCACAGTACGAGAGAACTTTTTCTGCATCTGTACCAGATTTAAGGGAGTACAAAATTCTATATCACATACACAGAATGCATTTCAGGAACATTTCCTTCTTCTGTCCTGTAAGAAGAAAATGAAAAAGTAGAAAAGAATAAAAGAAGGTGGAAAAAACAGAATTATTTTTATTGGATTTCAGAAAAATTACCGTATTTGAGGGACTTGGTATCTTTCCTGACATTATTCCATATACCTTTCTTCCCATATTTTCTCTCCTAATAATGGTTCTGAGTACAGGTGCTGAAATAGCCAACACTGGTAAGAAACACTACCCTCCCAGGAGGTTTATTTCTGAGATGGGAATTTGAGTTCTCCAAAACCTTGAATGATAGTTCAAAATCTATAATGATTATTGAGAGGGAGAATCATTACACAGAGGCAAATGACTTGGAGGATCAGATCGCTTCTGGACTTTGCTGAGGTTGAACAGGCATCTTTCATTTTCTCTCACAAAGTAAGAGCAAGTCCTTCAGACTCAGACTGTACAGATGCGTTGGTATTAATGCACAGAGCTGTCTAGGATAAGCAGGATGACTGGAGGGAAGGAGGAAAAATGATGCACTACTCCATCACAAACAAAGCACTGTCATGCACACCATCTCTTTGTCTTAGCCTGTCAAGGATATTCCAGCTTTTTACACTAACATTATTATTAATAGTGAATAGGGGTGTGTCCTCTATTGCAGAGTTAGCCCTTTACAGGATCATTAAGGCACTTCATTTGTGTTCAGGAAGGCATGAGTACCTTTTTTTTTTTTTTTTTTTTCTTGTATTTGAGCAATCATAAAAGCCAAATGTATATTTTCCCTGAACGACTGAAAGCAAGAATTTGATTAAGTTAACCTAATGGCTTTTAGTTCATTGTGATATGCATTAGCTGGGGACTTGCTGATATTTCAATAGTCTGAGCAAATGTTCTTGGATTGTGAGAATGGTTTTGTATTACTGATTACTTTCAGAGGATGATTTCTTTCAAGATAATGTTATGCTTTAGCATAGATCATATTAGTCAGAGAACAGAACAGTCAGACTGCATTTAAATTGAATTTATGCATTGTATAAGAATCACAGAATCACAGAATGTTAGGGGTTGGAATGGACCTCAAAAGGTCAAGTCCAACCCCCCTGCCAGAGCAGGATCACCTAGAGTAGGTCACACAGGAATGCGGCCAGATGGATTTCAAATGTCTCCGGAGAAGGAGACTCCACAACCTCTCTGGGCAGCCTGGGCCAGGCTCTGTCACCCTCACTGGGAAAAAGTGTTTCCTTGTGTTTAAACGGAACCTCCTCTGCTCCAATTTGCACCCATTGCCCCTTGTCCTGTCATTGGGCGTCACTGAGAAGAGCCTGGCTCCATCCTCCTGACACTGCCCTTTCCATATTTATAAAGATTCCTGAGGTCACCTGCAAATACTAATCCCAATGTTTGTAGCTGTTTAGTGAGAACTGAAATATGTTAACAATAACACTGACAACACTGATAGTCTGTAGGTATTGGCTTCAGGTGTTCAGGTGATGGCAGTAGGGAGCTGGAGGGTGCCCTGAGCCAGCTGCTTCCAATGGACCCACCACAGCAGAGCTCCCACGGGTGGGGCACCTCTGGGAAAGTGTGTGCAAGAAAGGCTAAAACAGTTCTTAGCAGCAGCTCTGACAAGGAGGAGTAAGAAAAAAATGTGAGAGAAAGTACTCTGCAGACACTAAGGCCAGAGACTGAGGAGCTCCAAGCAATGGAACAGAGATTCTGCTGTGCCCATGATGAAGACCACGGTGATGCAGCTCACCCCCCTCCAGCCCATGGAGGACCACAGTGGAGCAGATGGACATACCCTGAAGAAAGCTGCAGCCTGTGGTAAGTCCATGCACACACAGGCTTCTGGCAGGAGCTGGGGCCTCTATGGGGCCCACACTGTACCAGCCTATTCCTGGTAGACTGTGGAAAGGACCATGCTATAGCACTTCTTGAAGAACTGAAGCCCATGGAGAGGACATGTGCAGGATTGGTTCCTGCAGGACTGTATCTTATTGAAGAGTCTCAATGCTGGAGCAGTGTTCCAAGGGAGTAGCGTGAGGAGAAAGGAGTGGCCAAGACATAATGTTATTAACTGACTGCAACTCTCATTTCTCCTCCCACTCTGCCACTTGGACAGGGTAGGGAGAAGGTAGAACAGTTGAGAATGAAGGTGTAAGTTGAACCAAGGAAGAAAAAGAGTGGGGGTAGAGTGACAATGGTTTTGGTTTTGTTTCTCACTATCCTGCTCTGTTTTTAATTGGCAATAAATTAATCTTCCTCAAATTAAGCCTATTTTGACTATTGTAAGTGGTGAGTGGTTTCCCTGTCCTTATCTCAACCAACAAACTTTCTATCTTATGTTCTCCCCTGCCTGCTGAGGAGAAGGGAGTGAGAGAGCAGCTTGGTGGGCACCTGGCAGCCAGCTAAAGTTAGCCACCACAACCTGTATTTAACTTTTACATCACTAAAACTACTTTTCATCTTCCCAAAGCAATGTATTTTCTGTAGTCAGAGTGAATTTAATTGAGTATAACAATAATACTTGAAGAAATATTTTGTAATGTTAAACATAACTTTACAACTTCAGAACAAAAAGAATGTTTAGTGGTTTAGGAGTTTACAAATATTAGACAGCTGCATCTAGATAAATAGCCAGAACTGAACACTTTCTAGCAATATCATATATATGATTAAATACTTCATAAGAAAACAGCATCTTATTATTATCAGAGAAATATATCACTTGATTAAAGAACATTGATTCCTGACCAAAAAAAAAAAAATATCAAACACCTTCATTAACAAAACCCTGCTCAATCAATGGTGACAATTCTCAAGAGGCAGGTAATACAATTTTTTTTTTGTTTCAAATGTTTAAAATGAGTATTTGTTTCATTACTCTCACTTTCAGCCTAATGAAATCATTATGTGACATGTCAAGAGTGGTGTCATCAAATCTAGTTGACATGTTTATTACTTGAAATTTTCAGGGCTGGTGTACGTGATCTATTTGGCAAAATGAGGAAATAAGATTTAAAGATTGTTCTGAGTTTTGAAATCAACTATTATTATGTGGAGAAAAAGCAGAATTTCTGCTTAAATGCAAAAGTACACATTATTGCCTGTAATAACAGTGGGTAAATGCCCAGAAGAGAAAACAAGAGAAAACCTTTTTAAGCTATTCTTCATGCCTTAATTATGCTTTATTCTTTTCCATCTAAAATGGGTTGCTTGAATTGACAATAAATGTTAAAAAAATTAGTTAATTCTTGTTCTTCCTTAAGCTTTTGTAGTTTCCCACAAAGTGTGGGAGAGTAGGAAGAGCCCTCAGTTAGTAATGATACTTTTCAATAGGAAAATTATCTTCTTAAGCCTGATTTCAACACCAGTTTCAGACTATTCTTCACACATTTTTCTTTAACGACATGGTTCTCCGAACACTTGCAACTCATTAACAACAACAGGTAGATTGTTACAAGCCTCTTACACTTCAGTTTTCTCATTGTCTCATTCTCTTTCATCATTTCCAATTAAGACCCGTATACCTATGTATTCAAAGACATCAGAGTATGTTTTACGTGATTTTTCTTGGTTTTGAAGAAAATAGAAGTTGATGAAGTTCACTGCTTCAAAACAACTCAGATTTGTTTAATAGAGTCACATGTTCCCCTGGGGCTCTTTTTCTTCTTTGCACACCCAGTCCTCTATGTTTCAGTAAATTTCTTCTTCAGTCCTCCAGGTAGTGTTTAGTTTCCTCTATCCGACAAACAACATTGAAGTCTGTACAAGAGTGCATATATAGTTGGATCATTGTAAATATGTGAGTTACGTGTGTATTTCTGACATACTTGCAACGACAAGAACTTTTAAGCAAACCAGTGCATCCAAGGCAGTCTGTAGACACTTTGACCTCTGTTTCAGCAGAAATACTTCTTATAAAACTGAGGCAAGACAACATTTGGCCATGCTGTGGAACCCCGGTTTTCAGCATGTCACATCATCCCATAATAGTTAATGTTATGCAAGTGAAGAATGTTCATTCATGTTCTTTACTGTGAGGATGGTGATGAGACACTGGAAGGGATTGCCCAGAGAATTTGTGGACACCTCATCCATGGAAGTGTTGAAAACCAGGCTGGATGAGGCTCTGAGCAACCTGGTCTAGTGGGAGGTGTCCCTGCCCATGGCAGAGGGGTTGTAACTAGATGATCTTTAAGGTCCCTTCTAACTCGGTTCTGTGATTCTCCTTGTGTTATACGTTTTGGCTTATTCTCATTGTCTAGTGTAAAATTTTAGCACCAGTTTTTAAGGTGTTGTTCATTACTTACAGTGTATTTGTTTCTTTGGAAGCACTTTGTGTAATGAAATGCAATAATTTCCTCTGCTATTGCCACTCATAAATGAGTAACTGGATCCAAAGTTAATACACTCTACAGTCCAGTTGTACATTTTAAAGAAGAAATAGGACTTGAGCACTTTGGGACAGAATCCAAATGGTTAGACTTTAAATGTGAAATAATTACACTGTCAAAGGTATTTTTCTCATAATTGAGATGAGTCCATAACTACACTTCAGTCTTACTACGAAACTGTGCTCAAGAGGGAAAAAAATGGACGTGATTAAATAACATTGTGTAATATGGATTATAAAAAAAAAAAAAGAAAATGGAGAGTTGTTATTCAGCACAGGAAATTGAATAAGCATAGAGTAAATTCCTCAATTCCAAATTAAGTGATCACCTCTTAAGGGTCTCTGAGAATTCACCAGTGGATCCTACTTAACAGGAGGCAGGTGGAAGTGAATTTCATTAGCAAGCAGTCTCCCTGAGAGCTCTTCATAGTATGGATGTAGGTCACTGCTGAACCACGTGGTGAAAGAAGAAGCTGTAACACAGTTTTCAGGTCCTTATAAATAAACAAGGTGGAAGAAAGCAGTGATTGATCATGTCTGGGTTTAGCATAAGTGGTGTGGCAAAGGCAGACATGCTTTTTCATCAACATGAGGGAAAGGCTGTGGATGCTGTCTACCTAGACTTTAGTAAAGCTTTTGACACTGTTTCCCACAGTATTCTCCTGGAGAAACTGGCTGCTCATGGTTTGGATGAGTAAAAAAATGCCTAGATGTCTGTGCCGAACAAGAGGTGGTGAATGGAGTTAAATCCAGCTGATGGCCTGTCACAGGTGCTCACACAAGTGTCAGAGGGCTCAGTGTTGGGGCCAGTTCTGTTTAATATCTTTATCAACGATATAGGGAATCCTCAGTAAGTTTGGAGATAACACCAAATTACGTGGGTGTGTTGGTCTGCTTGAGGGTGGGAAGGGTCTACAAAGGGATCTGGGCAGGCTGAATTTATTGGCTGAGGGCAATTGTATGAGCCTCAACAAGGCCAAGTGCTGGGTCCTACACTTTGGTCACAACAATCCCATGTAACGATACAGGCTTGGGTAAGAGTAGATGGAAAACTGCCCAGTGGAAAAGGACCTGGAGATGTAGATTGACAGCTGGCTGAATATGAGCCAGTATGGTCCCATGTGACCAAGAAGGCAAACAGCATTCTGATCTGTATCAGAAATAGTGTGGCCAGCAGGAGTAGGGCAGGGATCATCTTCCTGTACGTGGCACTGGTGAGGCTGCATCTCAAATAGCGTGTTCAGTTTTGGGCCCTTCACTCCAAGAAAGACATTGAGGTGCTGGAACATGTCTAAAGAAGGACAACGAAGTTGGTGAAGGGTCTGGAGAACAGGTCTTATGAGGAGTGGCTGAGGAAACTTTAGCTTGGAGAAAAGAAAGCTAAGGGGAGAACTTCTTGCTCTATAGCTACCTGAAAGGTAGCGAGGTGGTGGATCTTCTCCCAGGCAATAAAGGACTAGAAAAGAGAAAACAGCTTCAAGTTGCACCAGGGGAGGTTTAGGTAGGATATTAGGAAAAATTGACAACCCCAAAAGGGTTAGCACATTCACGTGCTAATGTATGGTACTAGAGCAGTGTCTAAATACTGTGACAGAATCCAGTCTGAAAATATAAAATAATTAATATATGAGAAAGCATTAGTCAAACCGATTTAACCTCTCCAACTGGTGGAGTTTCCACTTAATACAAAATATAATATCCCATCCAACAAAATTAGTCATCCTTAATTACCTTGATATCAGAATGTAAATGGAACAAAGCAAAATCTAAATAATTGAGCTAATTAGTATACTCTTATTGCCTTAATATAAGGGAAAAAAGTTAATATGGCTATGAACTCTTTATTTTTAAAAAATTATATGCAGATTTGCATCTGATTATTTAAAAGTATTTCTTATCTTTTATAGTTCAATCAACCATGTATTGCAACTACAAGTTGATAAATATAAGTTTATGTAATGTAACATACAAAGGTCACAATATCTTCATTCATAAAACAAAATAGAGAGGCAAAACCACCACACATAATGTCAAAGCGGGGACTAACATCAGTAGAAAGTCTGCTAAGAGAGTTAGGACTGCTCATAACAGCTGAGAATCTGGCCTTTGGTGATAAAATTCCTGTTTGGTGTTGTAGCATCTTTACTTGAGAGGGGAAATGGCCAATTTCTACCTACCTATCTATGTTCATGATTTTACATCTATACATTTATGCGCTGGAAGTGAGTGAATCCATTGAAATCAATCTTTCGAAATCTTTAAGTCATGTTATATCTCTCAATGCATCATTTTTACTTTGTTCTCTTTGGTAACAGTAAATGCATATAGAAATAGCATTGTCACATTCAGAACAGTTTTTACTTTTCCTGACTTTTTACATCATGTAAAGATTCAGAATATAGGACGAGGAGAATATAGTCCCATGGTGGATCAAAGTGCTCATTAAGCCTCCTCATGGACTGGAGGAAGATTGCAAGTGCTGGGAACTGACAGTATGAACAGATCTGAAGTTATTAACTCAAATTATTTTGAAAAGATTCTTTCTTTAGAAGTAAAATAATATATATTCTAAATTATGTATGTGAAGTAAAGTATGATGCTGAGTTTATTGTTTGTTTTGATTGTTTTCCACCCTATAATGTTTGGTTTGGAATTAGCAAATGTTAAAGATAATAGCATATCACAGTAAGTCTAAAATGTAGGAATTAATATCTTTGCTGATGATACAAAACTGGGAGGAGTGTCTGACACGCTGGAAGGCTGTGCTGCCATCCAGCATGACCTCCACAGACTGGAGAGCTGAGCAGGGAGAAATTTAATGCAATTCAATAAGGGCAAGTGTAAAGGTCTGCATCTGGAGAACAACCACCCCATGGATCAGTACAGGTTGGGGGCTGATCGGTTGGAGAGCAGCTCTGGGGAAAAAGGCCTAGGAGTCCTGNAAGATGCTCTGCCATCAGAGGAGAGTGATGTGTGAACCCTAGGGAGTGATTCAAGTGTTCTCTACTTATTTTTTTCTTCTTTACTGGTGTCTCAATCCTTGTGTCCTGGTTTCAGTTAGAACAGAACTAATTCTGTTCACTGATTTTTACTTTTCATCACTCTGCAGGCTGCCCTGACCCTAAGCCTTGACACCTTGTTTGGAGTAACTGTTTAATGAAACGCATTACAAGTAATTTTCAAGCTGTTTGTGATTCATACTTAATAATATTATGGAATAAATATTAGGATTCAACATCTCAAACTCCAACTGATGCAACTGTAATCCTCTGAGAAGTTCTACAAATCACTAAAGCTATTTCTATCATTAAAATTGCCCGTGGACACTTAAAATATAAAAAAAAAAAAAAATGCATCCATTCCCCATGGCTTATAGTGAAACTGTGAGCTATTATTATTTGGACTTTTAGCAGCAAATATTTCCATATGTTTGTTAGTTCTTCTGAAAGACTCTGTTATAATTCAAAGATTTTTCCACCAGTATACATATGCTTCCATAGGTATATATAGGACAGTTTTCTACTCAGCCATATCTCTGGAGATACTTATTGCTATTTAAAGCACAGCAGCAAATTATAACTATGATGAAACAAACATTTCTGAAAAGTTTAGAAAATTATAAGTTTTAAATGCAGACCTCTTTGTGGTTTCAAAGCGAGACATTCCCATTTAGGAGATCACACAACTGTTTTTTTAAATATACTTAGATATTGGAAAAATTATTGACAGCTTCATATCAGGAAAAGGATTAGATAACATTTGTCGCTGGCATATTTGATTAGTAATTGTTCAAAAGTGAAATTATAAATTGATACATCAATGCTCATGATTCACCAGGTTCTAACTCTAATTTCTAAAACTCCACTTCCCTACAGATTGTTCCAGAGACATGATCTGCTGTGTTAGCTCATGGATAAGAAAGTCATACAAAGCCTGGAAGATTTTACATATTCTTCTGACCAGTAGCTGCTTGTGGTATCATGGTAAGGCAAATATTAGACTGAACAGTTGAGCTTTAGCTCAACACTTTCACACATTAATGGTGCTGTATTATTTTTCACTGTAATCATAAAACTGAGTTCCATAGTTTCACGATGTTTGTGTTGAGGATTATTGCAATAATATTGGCAATATTTCTAAAAAACTTTTGGCATATACTCAAGGATTTAATTCCGGGTTAATGGTATTCCCAAGCTTTAAATTTTTATGTACTGTAATATGTTGGTAATATGGTAGTTCTTCACTTTCTTCGAATGCAGTTCAATTCCAAAATTAGACTTCGAGTAGAAGTAAAGAAGGACAGGAATAAGATCATGCAGTTAATGTTCATTACAAGATCTTCACACAAATCAGTACCATTGACTTTCTGAGCAGAGTGTGAATGACAGGACTTTTGAAAGTCAGGCAATTAAATTAACTGGAAAAGGTATATGAAGAAATTCACATAGCCCATTCCAGTCATTTGCAACCTCTGGTGCTTAGCTCTATCCTCAAAAATTAGAGTGCACTTACTTAGTTTACTTCAAAATCTTACACGTCTTTTACACAAAGCTAAAATGCAGAATAGTTCAGTTAAAATATGTAATTAATTTTCTTGTTGACATGGTCAGTCTTGTAAAAAGTTACTGATAGTTAAAGAAACTTAAAATAGTTGCAGAGATGTAAAAGCGATGATGGTTTTAGTAGCTTACATAAAACATTTTGTTACGATTTTTCTGTCTACAAACATAACTACAGAAAACATCTGGCTGACTACGTAGGTAGTGGTAATAGCAAAACTGTATTTTTAATACAAAGGATTGAAAACTTAAAGCAAGTACTCCTGAAACAATCTGGAGCTTGATTATTGCTTTTTGTCAACTAAGTAGAATTGTCATATTATAATGTCACTATCGTGTAATTATATTTACTGCAAAATAAGATACGCTGTAGGCTACATGACTTTAGGTTTGCAGAGAGCTATTTCTGTTACTAGGGCTTTACTTACACCTTTTCCTCAAAAAAAGTATTTTTTTTTTCCATAGATAAAACATGATTCCTCAGAGAGAGCACTGTAGCACACTGTAGTGGCAAATACAGTAGCAAAGGTATATTTCTGGAGTCTACTTTACTGTGGCTGCTGATGGTACCCAGAACTCCCACTAAACTTTCTCCAGGTAGCTGTTCTCATGCCTTGTTGACTGCCAACTGATAATGACTGGACAGCTTGTTCTTACTTTACTGATCACATCACTCTCTGGAGAATTAATTTGTTGATTCATTGATGACTTCTTTAATAACGCAATTACCTTTCATCTTGCTTAACTTATTCACTACTTCTGCTGGTTGTCCACTTATCGATGGTATTTGCTCAGCTAATTTTTATTCCTTAAACTTTGCCTGCTTAATTCCACTCCAGTGCCAGTGTATTTTACTTATAATGAGTTTTACAACCTAATTGACTCTGCACCTACATGATTTTCTCACTTAACTAATTGTATGTTTATACAATCATTTGCTTGATGTATACACCCATAATTAATAGATTCCTGCTTAATCATATAATTTCCTGGCACTGATTTGTCAAGAAGTTTGGAGACCATAGTTACATTCTGCCAATATTTGTCCATAGTTCACCAGTTCTGCTTTTTTCTCCATACTTTTCATCATCTGCCACCATCTCCTCTACATTATTAATGTCCCCATTGTTTTAGTTTTACTTTTCTTCAAATTAAATACTCATTAACCTTTAACACTGTCAGAACCTCTCTTTACGAATATGATCAGTACTTTTAATAAAATGTTTATTCAAATTTTATTTCTAGTTAGAAGTTAGGGCATACTTCTACAAGGAATCTGGGTTTAATTCCAGATTATCCTATAATGATGTAGATTTTTACTGAAAGACTCCAGGATTAAAAACCAACCCAGAAAGAGATCCACAGAGCATCATTTTCAGAACTTTTCACGGTTTTGTATCCTACTTCTGGAGTGAGCTTAGTCTTTGAATTCCAAAAGGATGGGACCTCTTTCTGACCAGACTTGCTGTAAATTGGAAATATCTTGATAATATGGATGGATTCTGTGGATCACCTTTTCAAGGAATGTAGCCAACTCACTATAGACACAATATTTCATGCTTTCTGGATCACTTTGCTACAACCAGGCAGAGGTTAAGAAGCATGTAAGTAGTCTCATTGAGTGTCTCTGTATAGAAAGATTTTATTTGGTTTTAACTGAAGGGAAATTGAAATAAATTTGATGAACAGAAAACTAAAATTAGTCCTTGAGACACTATCAAGATGTGACTGTTTCAAACCACTTTGAAATTCACTCAATTGTTGCAATAGGCTAGTTTATGTATGAAAGAATCATGACCCTAAATGATATTAGACAGCTAGCGGCATGTCTTCTAAATTCTGCTATCAAATTAAATCTTTTTTCTAATGTGTTTTAAAAGTATCACGAACAAATGAAGCTGTACCAGCTTACAACATACTATTTCCCTCAAATATAACATAGATAAAATAAACATTAAGTTAGAGCGTTGTGCCAACATCTCGTGTGCACACATGAGATTGTTGTGTCGAAAAGGCTGAAATGATGAATTCCATTTTGCTTCAGCCTCCAGTATAGAAAAAAAGTGATGGTAATGTGGGCAAACAGTGAGTGTCCTAAATTAACATAGAAGAAATCAGATTAGGCTAAGCAAAAGGTTAGAAACTGCCCAAATGAAATTTTTGATATCTGGTGGGCTCTGTGAGATTGAGAGTACTGTCATGGTTTAACTCCTGCCAGGAACTCAGTCCCACACAGTCACTTGCTTACTCCCCATTGGTGGGATAGGGGTGAGAATCGGTTGAGATAAAGACAGTTTAATAGGTAAAGCAAAAGCCATGCACACAAGCAAAGCAAAACAAGGGATTCATTCACCTCTTCCCATCAGCAGGCAGGTGTTCAGCCTTCTCCAGGAAAACACATCTTCATCATGCACAATGGTTACTTGGGAAGACAAACACCACCACTTCAAACATCCCTCCTTCTTCTTCCTCCAGCTTTATAAACTGAGCATGATGTCATATGGTATGAAATACCTCTTTATTCTATTGGGGTCGGCTCTCCTGGCTGTGTCCCTGCCTAATCTGTTGTGCACCCCGGGCCTACTGGCTGGTGGAGTGGTGTGAGGAGCAGAAAAGGCCCTGACTCTGTGTAAGCGCTACTCATCTATAATGAAAACATCCCTGTGTTATCAACACTGTTTCCAGGATAAATCCAAAACATAGCCCCACACTAACTACTGTGAAGAAAATTAACTCTATTCCAGCTAAAAGTACTTAGGGAGATGGAGTGGCTGGCTTAAGCCAAAATCCATGTGCTGTTTGTTATCTTTGAGAAAATGAGAGCTGACGACTCAAGTCTTTGGGAAAGCACAGATAAAATCTTTAACTTTATAAAAGGAAAGCTGTAAATCTATAACCTTGAATTTAATTTTCTCAGTGAAAAAAAAATTATTTAGGGACATCTAGAAGGCAACACAGAGATATGCGAAGGACAAATCAGTTCAAAGAAAATTCAAAGTTCAAAACAGGTATTGCTTTATTCTGATGCACTGGGAGGATACAGAAGGTGGAATCCTTGTATTCTAAATCTGATACCAATCAAAATGTCATGAAAGTTTTTGATGATTTAGTAGTATGCATATTAAATCTACAGTTGACAGTAAATCCATGTAGGTCCAGTGGCAGACAGGACTAGTCTTCAGAGGCATACCCATGCCTTGGAAAAATGACATAGCAAATATAATTAGGATGAGATTCAGTTCCCTCCACTTAACATAAAAATTCATATAAATGCGAGGATTGAGGATGACTGACATCAGGTTTGCATAAAATTACCTGTAGGTCACAGTAGAATTAAAGTTGAATACAAAACAACAGTACCACACTGTCATGAGGAAGACAAACAAGATGCTACAATATACAGGAAGGCCTTATATTTGTAAAACTTGCAACAATCCTGAAATGTTGTTTTTCACAAGCAAAGATGGAACTGGAATACTGTGACCAGTTCGAGTTATCAACTTTCCAAGTAGGTCCAGAACGGAGTGAGAGAAATTGCTATCTATTAGAATAGATTTAAGGAAAGCTTGTAGGACTTAAACTTGTTAAGCCTAGAGGAGTGAATAAAGGCTCTTAGTTCCAGGTCAAAAGCTGTTCTTTATGTGCTGAACTGCTGGTTCAAGAAACCATGGCCATATATTATAGCTGAGGAAATTTATATTAGATTCAGAAAAAGCTTTCAAACTGGAAGGCTGGCTAAGCCCTGGCTATGATTCTTTTGGCAGAGTAGAAAATTCAAATAAAAGCCAAATGTGGTTATTTGTCAAACAGCTAATGGACTATAGCCACAAGATCCCTCCTTGAACAATTCACTGTGCAAAAAACCTGTATATCTGTTTTGCTGTAGTACTCTTCAGTCTTCTGTATGTTTATTTTTCCCATATGAGTTCAGTTTCATAGGTTAGAAATTCAGCAAAAGGCATATTTTTATTTATTTATTTTTTTAATACTCCAGTATTAAAATGAAAAACCTCTGATCTGGGATTCAGTTTAATATAAGACATACTCTTTAGTCTCAATAAGTCACTGAGCAAATTGTCACTGCTTTTGGATGAAAAATGGTCATTATAAAGGAAAAAAAAGGATTGGTTTTTTTCAAGGCAGTACTAGCCACTCATTGATACATTCTTCATTCAGTTAAGTGAAATAATACAAAAAATTCTTTTCACTTCAAACTTCCTTGAGATTATAAATTTTTGTGTTTGAAAATATCTAGAGAAGACAGACCATGCAAAACATTTGCCTCCAGGCCAAAAGCTGAAGTGCTTGCTTTTTTCAGTTGATGACAAAAGCACCGTGATCTTCTGAAGAAACAGTCTTGTGGAGAAAATCTAGGTGCTAAACAAATGCTTTTTAATCTTCAAAGATCAGGAAGAGATAAGTAATGTTTTCTGAATACTTCATAAACCTGTTTATGTATTTTCAAGGCTTGTCTTTTCTTTCTGTACTTCTAGTAAAATCATTAAAACTTCATATTCTACACAACTGACTACAGAAAACAAATGACAGTCCAAGGTCCAAGACTATGAGTTTAAGCAAGACAGGGGCTGGTTTTTTTTTCCCATGGTCTTGTACCAAATCTAGTATCACAGAGGCTGAGTCCGAATGGAGGCTCAGAAGGGATAAGGACAGCCACAAAATCACAAAACATGCAGGGAAAACATGAAAATACACTTGTTTTTCCCATCTGGCAACAGTCCTCCCCAGTACCTGCATGCAAACAAACACATTAAATATACTTAGTTCTAGTTAATCCCTGAAAGCTTGGAACTTGCCTTTGAACACTGCTGAAATCTTTGCTCAGAAAACAGAAAACCTTCAGGATTCCTTTATAACTGCTTAAAAAGTGCTAAGTAGTTTGGATGTAGAGTGTAAATCCGTGCAAGCTCATATGGAGTTTTGGTTCTTTGTAGATAGCACGAAAGTGTTGTCAGATTATGAGATGGAAACAGCCAGTGTAGTTTTCAGTACACAGAGACCTGAGATAAAAACAAACCACAGTATTGTCATTTTATAACAGCTTTAATCATGCATAGCAGTTTGTTCTAATGAATATGCATGAAACACTGATGAACATGAATGATTGATATCTATGATTCACAAAGTGAAGCAACTTACTTATCTGTATGCAGATTAAGTACCTCAGAGAAAACTATTCTTCTTTTTCTCCCTCCTGTTTTGGCAAAATTCCTGCACCACTGAATGTCAAAAATTGGATCTTTCCCGCAATAACAATTTTAAGCTCATAAAAACAAATCTCACCTATTCTCTTCAAATAATACTTAATTTTGAGGTGTCTCAGAATAGGTTTTGGAGGAATGTGTAACAGCTGCTATGCAGAACATTATTTTAAAGTATTTAGGAAATGCAACATGCAAAAAAATCTGATTGATTTATCATTTATATTAATATTAATATATTTAACAGAGTTAATTTTGGAAATAGATGTATGTAAAATCAGTGTGAATTTATTGTACCAATTAATAATAAGAAATCTAGATAGATACGGGCTCAAAACTACCGGCTGAAGATAGTTAGTCTTGGAGAAAGTGAGTCTTTCTCATCACAGTCTGAAATTTCTCTTACACAGCGTCAATTCATAGAAAGCATAAACTCCGCCCTCTGAAATAAGACTTAACTTCACACACTTTTATATAGCACAAAATGCCTGATGATTAAAAAAATAAATTATTGGTTCATATTTATTATGTGATTTAGACCTTTAGTTGCCTGTCACACAAGTATGATGATTAGCATACAATATTGCCAAGCTCCGCCTATCATTTCATGTTGGAACAGCAAATGAGAAGTCTATTTAAATATTAAAATCATGTATGCTTGCATTGCATTTAATACACAATACAGAACAGAAACAGTATGAGAGGCAATATAAAAAACTATTCAATAATATCGTGCTTTCATTTGGGAACGAAAGAGAAATTAGACCTTATCTGAATAATGGTGGACTTGACCTGTTTAGATCCTTCACAGTTCCCGAAGGGCAAGAAGCCAAATAGTCGCTAGGAAATCAAGCAGCTAGTACACAATGAATTAATGTACAAATAATGCATGCTTGTGTAAATTTTAATTATATTTTTCCTGTATTATTTTCAACTATATTCTTTAAGGTTAATGAAGTAAAGCTTTGTTTTTCTACCACATTGTATTTTTCAGTATTTTGATTGTTTAAAACAAGCAGCAGCTTTTTTTTCTTACTAACAGAAAATGCAAGAAAAGATCTCATCCATGGTTTAATAGTAATAATTTCTGTTTTATTGTTCATATACATCTATTCTCTCTTATTTTTAGCCAGTGTTTGTGTTACAGCTGTCAAATTTCCCAGCAACCTGCATGTCTAATATTACTGCAGAAAATGTCTCAACTGAAATGCATCCATGAGAACCTTATCTATATACTATGATTCCATGTCAGGCAGTTGCCTCAAAACTGTACAATAAAATATTTTCTGACCTTGATGACAAGCAAATTAGAATTTCTTCTGCTTGTGATTGATCTGAGGGGAAAAAAACCAAAAAAACCAACAAAAACAAAACGCCACAAAATGCCTGATAGCTTTTTCAGACCAAGAATGTTAGCCAAGCACCCACACATTCACACACAGGTAATGAAAATGTACCAGCACAACTGTTCTAGGCAAGAAGGTTTTTAGATAATCTCTTTCATTAGAGGTATTCTTACAGTTAGAAAAGGGTAGAAATCTTTTTGGACGTACCCAATCTTCTAGTCTGAAACTGAAGCAGAAAACTTCAAAACTAAACACACAGATCAAGAGTAACTGTCCTGACCTTAATTGGGTACATGATAGACTGGTGAGAAAAAGGGATTTGGTATCTAAGGCATACATGAAAGTCGCTGTGAGTTTAGGCTGAGGGCAGTGAAGGGTGATAGAATTTTTTTTCCCAGGGAAAGAAAGTTGTGATCTCTGGATTGTGAGTCATGAGTGGGGGGAGAAAAATATATTCTACTGTAAATTTATACGTCTGTAGAGTCTGTGATCTTTGGTAGATGTTATAGATATGAATTTCAGTTAGGAAGCTTGCTTTTAGAAAATGTTTTTAGGTCTTTCTTGATTATCACAAATGAGAGATGATGAATTGAGTAACTGACTCTGTTTGGCAAGATATATTTCCCAAATAGAAAATATGTTTCTAGCCTTTTCCAGTTCTCAATGTGACTTCATTCTGATAAGTACTCATGAAAAATTTGATTCTATATTTTCTGTAAGGGTATCTAGTACACTGGATGATGTATATGCATTCTGAACAGCAAAGAACTGTAGGACACTGGAACTGGGATATTTCCTAATTTTACCAAAAAAAAAAAATTTAGAGTATCTCAAAAATACACTGTCAGAAGTTCTTTTTAGAACTGTGATCTAAGAATGACTTTAAAGTAGATGAATATTTACTCCTTACATACATAGGTAACACAGGGAAAAAAAAAAAAATTCCTGAATTAAAAGATGTTCTTTATAAATAGATTTGCTATGAATTTCTTGATTGTGATGGCAGAAAAAAACCTTGAAAAAGAAGAAATAAAAGACAAAGAAATATCTCCTGCTGTATGAATCGGAAATGGCAAACTTATTGATATATATAATTTCAGTTCTCTAAAAGATAAAGTATTACTGTTGATTACTTTTTATAGGATTGCAAAAAATGATGTTATACTGGGGATACTAAGAAAAAATGTATTGGCAGAAAACTACAGGAGAAAGAACAACGATTTTACTAAATATTTTTGGTCTTTTTTTTTCGGTTGTTGTTATTATAATTCTTACCATGGTTCAAAGTTGTGCAAACATTCTAACAGCTAATTTAGGTGATAATCTCTGAGTGGGCTTTTAAGCCTAACAGTTAGTTATTGCACAGAATATTTCACATGTCTACATTTAATTCCTATCCAGAATGATATATAGAACAGCTACTGTATTTAAGGTCTTCTATGAAGGATGTAATAGGGGCATGTGGAAGCAACATTACAAGAGCAAATTGTCTTTTAGTAAGGAGGACAAAGATTTAGTATTTAATGAAATACCAGCCAACAAGTAATTACTCGAGATAAGTCCGTCTTAAATTTTTATGACATTTTTAATTTCTTTTTGATACAATTGCATATACATATTACATTTTCACAGAATATATGCAAAGTCTCAACATTCTTTTCTTTTTACTGAAACAAATTCATGCTTGTTTTCAGTTTAGAAATCTCGAAATAAATTGGTCTATTAAATTCTACTTACTAAATACATACAAACACTACAATGACCTGCGTCTTCAAGAAGAGCGCAATCTAAGTTAATATTTTCCTTCTGCACTAGTGTGTGGGTATTTATGCCCTGTTCACCCATCAACTGTCTTAAAGACAATTAGTTCCAGGAAAGGACTCCCCATATTTGTCATTTTGATGGCAAACTGTGAGCTTAAGCATGCTCATATTCAAATTAATATGGAAGTTCTTACTGATATAAATGCTAATGGATTGATCATTTAGAGCTAAGCCTTATTATTCCTATGATAAAAATCCTGGTAGCTTTGGATCTGTTAATTTTTGTAGATGGACGAAGTATGAGGAATAAGTTTCTCAGTGACTTTATTATTTTCTTCTATGAAAATTGAAGAATTGTTCATATGCTTACATAGGAAATGAAACAATTAGCTATTTCTCATCTATATTTGTTATGTAAGGACTTCAGAGTGCTTTGTCGATGTGTAATTATTAGGATACCAAAGGTTACTGTGGGAGGAACAATACTGAATCTATTTTTTATTGGGGATAATGAAAGTAGTTACACTGCTTAGGACGAAAGTACATTTTCAGTCTTTACTAACGGACACAGCACTTCCACAATGCAATTGACACAGCACATGATGAGTATTTTCACATTTAAAACCAATAATATTCTCTTCAAGATTTTTGCCTTTTAAAGAACGATGTTCTTTACTCAGGAGGAGAGTGCACATATAAAAGAAACATAGGTATCTGTTGTTGTTATGGATTTTCATGTGTAATCAAGGTTCTTTGCCCTTAATATATTATAAGACATCCTTGACACTTAGCACAATATAAATCAGAGGATTCACCAAGTGTGAATAGTACATCTTTAAAAACTGAAATGACCTTTTCTCCCCACCAAACATCTTAGCAATATATATTCAAAACTGGGAAGAATAATGCATATGTATGTATAATGTCTAATATCTTCAATGAATATATAAAAAGAAAAAATCTTCTTTTTCCTTCTCTCAGTGAGGAATGTGAAACCAGTAGAATAATAGCTTCCTTAATGTGTCATCAAACCTGCGTAATAACAACCCATATTCAATTTTCCTTACTTTTAAAAATTAATGGGATTAGTATTGAAACATCAGGAAGATATTGTCACCAATGGTACTAAAATATTATAACTTTCAGTTAGATGTCCTTGGTATGCTTCAGTGAACATATTTCATTTTAATATCAGCTTTTAAATCAAGCTCCAAGTACATTTCATGATAATAAAGAAGGTTATAAATTAATTTGCATAATAAAACAATAATCTCAGTGCACATTCGAATTACAGTGCATATTTTAATATCATTATACCTGTTGATTTAAAACTTATCATTTCTTATTCTTTCTAAACAGAGCAGCTACCTAATTTGATACGAAAATTTAAGAGCAAAGTGCTGCTTCTTTACCAGGATTTTAATGGCCTAGCACATTTTGCAGAGAAGTCAATGGTAACTTCAAGTATTACGACTCAGAGAAATATTTTTAATATTATCAAGTCATGAGAAACAATCTGATAGTGGTGAGGTGACCTTGGCTGGGCACCAGGTGCCCACCAAGCCGTTCTATCACTCAACCCCTCTCTGCAGGACAAGGGGGAGAAAATAAGATGGAAAAAACCTCGTGGGTCAAGATAAAGGCAGTTTAACGAAAGCAAAGCAAAGGCCACGAGCAGCAGTGAAGGAAAGCAAGATTTATTCTCTACTTCCCACCAGCAGGCGATGTCTGGCCTGTACAGGGAAGCAGCGCTCCAATACGTGTAGCCATTGCTCTGGAGGACAAGCCGATGCCACCTCCCACTCCTCCTTTTTCTAGCTTTTTTTGTTAAGCCAACATCATATAATATGGAATATCCCTTTAGTAGTTTTAGTCAGTTGTCCCGGTTGTGTCCCTTCCCAAGATCTTGTCCGTCGCATCTCACTGCAGGGAGAATGTGGGAAAAAACCAGCCTCAGTTCTGTGTCTAGGCTGAGAACAGCTGACACAACACAAGTGTGTTGTCAACACCTTTCTAGCTCTCAGTACAAAGCACAGCACTATGAGGGATGCTATGGGGAAAATTAACTCCCTCTCAGGCAGACGCACTACCCTGATGAACAGTGTACCTATGACATCTTTAAATAACTGAAGTTATTCAACAGAACTAAATCATTTTTTAAATTTTTCTTCCATACCTTCTTAATCTTACCACAAAATCACAAAACAGTCTATCATCTTAAATACAAAACTATAACCCATAAAGCTTCCACATGTTGTGGCACCACTCATCTCTAATATTTGCTATGATAAAGCTCACATGTTGTATAATGAGATGCTTTATAAAGTAAATTTAATTCTGACCTCATCTTTGACAGCTCTAAAAAACCAATCACTTCAAAAATAAGCGTAGTTGAAACAATTTATCTATTTGGTCAGTTAATAAAACTCTTTGGTCTTTTCTATTTATTCTTGGAGTTACCATAACTAGTTAAACTCTGGGAAAAAAAAAAACTGTACTTTTCTCCCACTTACTTCATCCTGACCTATAGCTGCTTCATTTTTCTGCCCTATCTAAGCAGTTTTTCAAGTGTTAACTGGTAATTTATTTTATACTCATATTTCTACCCAATCAGCAGACTTGATAATTTCAGTCTCACAACACTGACAAAAGTAGTTGCCTTTAATGTTTCATTCTTTTTATGGCAGAGAAAAGAACGGACACAAACAAAATTATTTCATGCAGGAGAAAGAAGTAACAATGAAAATAAAATGCCCTACCTTTTCTTTACATTCATTTTTCTTCTAACACCTCTTACAGTAAAACAAATGCAGATTAAGAAATCAAAATAAAGCAAGTATAAATAATTGAAATGTTTCTGAAAATATAGCTTTAAAGATAATGCAAAAGCCAAAAAGATAGTCATAACACTTACTAGTAAAAATGTAATATTTTGAGATAAATAGATGTGCATCCAGGTCTCAAACAGAAATGCACCATTGCTGTTGAGTACAATGACTCTATATTTGAGTGGATTAGATGATTAGGCAAATTAGACTAATGTGAAAGATGAGAGGGTTGTTACTTATGGAGCAGAGGTTGGAGAGGGTGATGAGGAAGCAGAGGGAGAGGTGATAACGTTGTTAACTCTCACAGGACAGACACAGACAGATAATTATCGCTTGTGGAATATTAAGCTGTTAGGTGTGGGTAGGGAAAAACATGAAGCTGGTATCTCTGCTTGAAGCCATGAAATTTATGGATTTTCTCAGGCTCATCTTTTAAAGTACTTTGTAGTTCTCTCAGGCCTAAGTGGTCAGAGATGGAAAAATTATCTGTCAAAAATATTCTAGTGTTAGCTGCACCTTTCTATTCTTTTCTTCATTGAAGGCATGGAATAATCCTGACACATAGATGTTCAGTTCCACCTATATAAATACCAGGGGACTTCAGTTTTACCTTGATATATCCCTGTATGAGAACCAGCAATTCAAAATTTCTGTTCTTTGATGAGGGGTGGAAAGTAGGAGATTGCCAAGGTAATTTTGGGACACATCAGCCCAAGAACTTGCCAACACAGGACACATGCACACAGCTTTGACAGCTGGTACCATAAAAGATACCATCTCTTCCTACAACCCTTACCTTGCTTACATCCTTATGCCATTGCAGCTATAGGAGCACCGTTACTTACCTTTAGGATGTACCATTCTAAATAGACTAAAAGTCTTAAACTCCATTCTTCTCCTTTTTAAAATCAAACTAGTTTGACAGCCAGTTTAGAAGAGTCCAAACCACGGAACCACCAATGTAACAAAGCCATACATTAACCTCCTGCATGGATAGAAATACAATGATTATATCCTCTCCTATCCCTGGGGGCACTGTAGATATTGATCAGTAAATAAATACACCCCAGGTTGACAGTGTAAACCAACATGGCTCTGTTCCCTTAAGTGAAACCGCTGACTTCTGTTTGCTCAGGGTGTAACAACAGAGTTGAGGAGATAAGGCTACTCAGACAACCACTGCTCTTACCTGGGTCAGAGACTCTCTGTTGCTGTCTCACATCAAAAATCAGTATCTGCAGCATAAGGTTTGAAGTGGAAGAGGAGAGACACAGAATCTGTGGCCTGAACAACTAGCTTGACTTAATATCCATGGGGAAGAGAAACTGTCACTGAAGCAGTCTAAGTAAGTGGAAAGCTATGATTTATTGTACCACTTTTCATAACCCAATATTTAAGCAAAGCTACCAGAGGTAGCTACCTGCAGTTAAGAATCAACTCCATAGTACTAGTGAGGATGCAAACTCTTTTGGAGTGTGTGTATGCATGACTAGAGACTCAAAGAGGGCATGATCTTCCCACATCATTGTGATGAAATGGGATTTGGAAGCTAATGGAAGGTTGAAATCTTCTTACATAGAACATGCCGAGTTGGAAGGGATCCATCAGGATCACCGAGTCCAACTCCTGTCCCTGTGCAGGGCACCCCAGGAATCACACCATGTGCCTGAGAGCATCATCCAAATGCCTCGAACTCAGGCAGGCCTGGTGCTGGGACCACTTCCCGGGGGAGCTTGTTCCACTTCTCGACCGCTCTCTGGGTGAAGAACTTTTTCCTGATATCCAACTTAAAGCTCCCCTGGTTCAGCTTTCTGCCATTTCCCTGAGTCCTGTCATTGGTCACAGGAGTGAAGAGATCTGTACCTGGCCCATCTCTTCCCCTCGTGAGGAAGCAGTAAACTGTAATGAGGTCACCTCTCAGTCTCGTCTTCTCTAAACTGAACAATCCAAGTGACCTCAGGCGCTCCTCATAAATCACACTCTCCTACATCCTCCATCTCTGAATCTTTCCAATAATATGATGTGTCTGAAGTAAAAAAAATCATAGGATGGCATAGAATAGGTTGGAGACTAAGCAAATAAGCAGCAAATTAGGGCACACATATAGACCCAGCACAGAGTAAAGAAAGTCAAAATCTTGTTTCACAAGAGAGGTATTAAAGAAGACAGGCAACTACTTACATTTTTTCATACTACTATAAGTTAGTTCCAGCTTGCATTTACTGTGATTTTTATTAGAAGGTGTGTAAACTGTCATAACATCTAGTTGGTAGAAGATGAATTTCAGTAGTTAAGAAAGAAAGAACACCCTAGGTGTAGTAAATAGCAATCTGTGAGATATTATCACTGTAAGAAATTACTACCAAGCTCTATTTCTTTTTCATCAAATTGAATATCCCTTCAGAATGATTTTTAATTGGCATTCGAATGACTACAACGCTTTGCTCATGGAAAATGTGCCTTTCAGGGAATGATTTTTAGGCTATAGGCTCAGGTACTGATCCCAGAGTAAAGCTAGTTTGAGAAGCTTTGCCTTTCTTATCTCTAGCTTCTTTTGCCTCCCTCTTACCATTTTTAATTTTTGAGAATTGTACCAGATTGGATTTATTCAATGGTATTATAACACTCCTCCACACTCAGAGCTCCATAGCAGTGGGGTGGGGGGCAAATGGAAAGAAACTAGTGGGCATAGGAGAATATGTACTCCTGCTGCTAAGGCAAATATATATATCAATAGAACATTTAGCAGGATCAATACATGCTTTTCCCTACTTGCTGCATTGAGTAACTGCTTATCTCTCATCAATTCCTTCATATAAATAATACTATAACAGCTTAGTTCTGGAACGCTCTCAAATGCAGGATTTTCAAATTTCTGTATTTCATCTAAATATGTGGACTGTCTTCTGACAAACCAGCCTATGAAATGTAACTGTAAGCTTCAACATTATTAATCTTCCATCTTATATTTAGACTTCATAGAATTTGTTGTTTGTTTTTTGTTGTTTTTTTGGTTTTTTTTTTAATAGAGCTAATCAATGTGACAATTGATGAACATGATCCTTGTTATTTGAAGTCACCTATTTAGTGTACTGTGGTCCTAGGAGTAAGTAGTATTAAACATTGACTACTGTTTTCACATTAACTTCTATTTCTGTTCATTTTAACACACTGAAAAGGCAGAACGCTCTGTCTCAGTAGATCTAGCTAATACATTTGTATATACATCTAGTATATTTTTCAACTGCATGCTATAATCTTTATTTTTTAAAATCCTAAATTCTCTATAGAAACTTTCAAGGTTTCAACATCTCCCCAAAGATGGAAATATTTTGTCCGTAAAAGTACACAGATTATTTTAGAGTGTAGTCTAGGGCTTGCTGGCTGCCAGGTCCCCACCCAGCTGCTCTGTCACTCCCTTGATCACCAGGACAGTGGGAGAAAACACAACATAAAACTCACAGGTCAATATAAGGACATGTAGATTATTTATCAATTACCATCATGGGCAAAACAGACTTGACTTGGGAAAAATTAATCTAATTTATTGACAATTACTTGTAACAGAGCAGGATAGTGAGAAATAAGAACAAAACTAAAAATACCTTCTCCCATCCCTCCCTTCCTCTCAGACTCAACTTCCCTCCTAATTCCTCCACCTTCTTGCCCCTTGCCTTGCCCCCGATCCAAGTGGAGCAGGGGGATGGGGAATGGGGGTTGTGGTCACTACATAACACTGTGTCTGTGCTACTCCTGCTCTTCCCCCACTCCAGTGTGAGGTGTGGGTCCCACATGGGGTTACAGGACCCTGCTCCAGTGTGGGATTCTCCATAGGCTGCACGGGGACAACCTGCATCACACCATGGTCTTCTCCATGGACTGCAGGGGAATATCTGCTCTGGTGCCTGGAGCACCTCTTCTGCCCCATTCTTTTCCGGCCTTGATGTCTCCAGTGTTGTTTCTCACATCTCCTCTCTCCTCTCTCTCACAGCTGTTGTGCAGCATCTCTTTTTTTACTCTTTCTTAAATATTTCTTAAATATATTACCTCAACGGTACTACCAACCTTGCTGATAGGCTCAGCTGTGGCTACTGATGAGATGGAGCTGGCTAGAAATGGCTCTGTCTGACATGGGGGCAGCTTCTGGTGTCTTCTCACAGCAGCCACCCCTGCAACACTCCCAGCTACCCAAACCTTGCCATGTAAACCCAACACAGCATTACAGTCAAGAATTTTAATTACCACTATCCTTGCCAAAAGAATAAAAGCTCATGGCAATTAAAACAAAAAATACATTGTGCACAGAAAATTTTAAGACACAGAAACTAGACTAGTGTTACTCTGAATGCAGCAGTTTCCTTTGTTGCTAGAGAGTACAGCTGCACAGGTCTCGTTTTCTTCAGGTTAGTCAGAACCTTGAATGACTCAAGGTGAGGAGACAAATCAATCGTTACATCTGGACCTGTAAGTACAAGTAAAAATGCTAGCTTATGCATTTCAAACCCAACTTTTGTGTAGTCAGTACACCTACCTTCACTCCTAACTATGAATACTATTTTAACCCTAGCTTCTCACATGAAGTCGAGACATTATTATCAGAAAGACTATCATCTCACACGTTCTTTCACATAATAATACAGGCACTCTGACATACTCTGGCCTACTGAAGAAAAATTCCAGTTTGCTGTTAAGAGTAAATGCAAATTAAATGTTTCAAGTGCTACAGTGCTAAACATGTAATTGTTTAAAAATCTATAGCCTGCAGACTACCATATTATAATCAGATAGTCCTAGTGCCTCATAACTCTATTTTTACGTCAATGATGGCAGTGTATTTGTAATCTCTCAGGGAGAAAACAAACCCACTTTTTTCCTTCTCTGTTCAACCTCACTGAAGACTGCAGCTTATAAGAATGAGTAAGATGCTCAGAGAGACCTCATGTCAATGCTGCTACAAACTAAAGATAATCTGTGGTTCAGTGCTTGCTAATATGAAGATGATTTTGTCTTAAGTGGCCCATTTCTTCCGTTTCAAGATGACAGTAGGAGAATAAAGAAAACAAACTATTTTAACAGCTTTCACCATTTTGCAACTCTTGTCTTTCAAGATTGAAAGAAAAGAGAGAGCAAAATACCATGGTTTTCACTTATGGTAGACTTATGAATTTTTTCTGTTACACACTTGAAGTAATATAAATTTATGGATTAAATTTACATATAAAGATAAAAGCTACCCTGAAGTGCATAATTTTGACAACAAATATGAAAACAAAGCTGACAAGGTCTATCTTTAAATCAAGAAATATTAACTCTAATAATGTATTTCATAAATTATTACCCCAAATCCACAGAATGAAGCAACTAAGTATGCTACCTAACTATAGTTGATAAAAATTAATTAGTGTCAAGGGGAAATTAAAAGAAAGATACATTCCATTTCAAGAAATTACATTTTATAATTTCAGGTGATTACATCATAGCAATTGTAAACAAAAACTAGTGAAGTCAAAACAAATTAAACAGAAAAAAAGACTGAAGCGAAGGAAGAATTATTTCTTACATTACAGAAATTTTGTGGGAACCCATCATATTAGGGAGCAGTTTCATTATGACTCAGCTTGTTTGAAACTTCCCACGCGTCCTTTACAAAGGGAAAACCAGAAAAAAACCAATTAATACTGCTCAACATCTCTGTGTAGTGCATCTAAAATAAACTTCTTAAAGAAGCAGAACCGAATCAAGATGTGTTTGCATTATAAGTACATTCAACATATACCTACTGTTAGATTTTATAATCTTGCTTCGGTTTTACTACTAATCCCAAAAAAAAGTTCATAGAAATACTTTTTTAAGAAAGAAGTCTGAAAATATAAATTTAGTTATTAGCGTTTGTGTGATACCCAATCTGAGGTACCAGGTTTTCTAAAATCCTGAGACTGAACCTGACCTCTACAGAATGGTAGAACACCTCCTGCTCTGATCTGTGTTGAGTTACTTTTACAGGTACTTTGAATTCAAGGCTTGCACAGACTAAGCCATAGCTGATAAACATCACTGCAGCCCTGAAGTTCAATTTGGACACCATCCCATTAACCAAACATCACAGGGTTTTAACACAAAGCAGTTCATCAAAAACCTACACAAGGATAACTGAATTCAAGTTTTATTTTCATCTTAAGTTTTCACAAATACAGTCACACAGTTTGAGTACTAAGGTATGAGTTTTTAGTTGTTTTTTTTTTTAATCTATTCCATTGTTAATTCATCACATTGAGAATTAAAGTATGTTTTTTAGTGTAATAGTAAACCTAGTATGCCTTTTTGATTTTCTGAAGAATCCAGTACAAACATTTCAAAATAAATTACTGAAGGAGTTTCACTGTTCTATCACAGCTCCTCACTTTCTCGATTTAATGCGAGTCTTCATGCTTTATATGTTCCAAGGAAGGAATATTTCTAGTATACAGATTATCTTTAATCATTTGGAAAAGTTACCAATGCCATTTTTTTCAACAACCTCAAATGTGACAAAGCAGAATTTCATTGTAAATTCATAGAATAAAATATTTTCTTTCCAGTTGGACAATAAAAGGCTCCAAAAGTTTTACAGCTTTCTATAGGAGCAGTTAAGAAGAAAGGTTAACTTAAAGTACAAGGCCACAGCATGGAGAAGTAATAAGCACAGAGGAGGCAATCACTCCTAAACAGAGGTAGCAGGAGCATTTATTTAGCCTTGGTATGGGAGAAAGGGTTAGATCTTAAGTCAGCTGATAAAATACTCTCTCTGCTTTCTCTTCCAATGACCTTTCCCTTTCAGCCTGCCTCTCTTTAAATTCTTGTCAAGACTCTATAGGCTCCTGCCTTCTGCTCATCTGTGCTGCTTTGTACAAGCTCAGCCTGTAACAAAACAACCCACCGCCGTTCTGCAGGTTTCCACCTTCTCTGCTCCCCTCCTTCGATCACTCATTGTGTTTTTCCATATAGAAAAGATAAGAAAGACATGCATCAATTTTAGATCAGAAAAAGGACAATTAGAACAACTCCTCTTCTGAAGGAGTTGCTTTTAAACATGGAAGAAAAGATCTAAGGCATTAAAGTACGTGTCAAATAAGAGGGAGGTTTGACAGGAACTTTACTGGTACTTCTTTCTTTTTCTATTTCAAGTTTTTATTTCCCTGAGAATTTAATCAGCTCCTATCCTTGCAGTGGTTCTCGAAACTACAATTAAAAATGTTGTTTGTGAGGTGAACAACTGAGTGCACAGTTTGATTAAATCTAAGTCCATATAATTTTTTAACATTATAATTAGTACAAATAAAACCAATGAGGGAGGAATACTCATGAGTTGTTCTCTGACTCGTGGATAGATGCTGATAGAAAAGAATGCAATGATACACTCACACAACTGGAGATGAAGAGAAATGACATTCCAGGCTGGCAATGCTCATGTTTAATACAGTGCCTCATATTAATCATATACCATTTATTCATTTGTCAGGCTACCAGAAGAGAGAGACTAGATTTAATATACCTGCAAAGCACAGATAAATCCACCAGTGCATGTTTTAATGGTATCACAGCATCAGAATACGAGGCGGATAACAAAACACGAGTTTTAGAATTGCTGTGTAGAATAAAGCTGCTTGATATTTTTCTGTAGCTATGGCATTCGTTATTGCCAGTTTAAGGTAATTATATTTTACTTCATGTGAATGCAAAAAATATTACACTGAATGGGTTTAATATGCTCATAAAGCTTTGATCCCACGAAGCAATCTATTGCAACAGATTTAAAAATCTTCTCGCTAGCGGAGCTAGTTTAAACAGCTGAATGAGAAACTGGAGAAGTTCAAAATTTCAACTTTAAATTGGCATTTGGAGTGACATCAAATCTGACCTTGGCTGCTATGTCATTTTGTTACGTCATAATGAAATTCTTATTAAAAAATCATCCTCTGAGAAGGGCACTTCAGCTGAAGTAATGTTTGCAAATTAAACAGCACGGAGAATGTACCATTTAGTAGAAAGCAACTGTGCAATTGCTAAGCAAAGTTATAATAGTTTGTGATGTAATACTAGGCCGTAGGTCTGCCCTTTTTGTAACAAAGGTATAGTACAAAAGCTTAGTAAGATCAGATGGTTGAAGAAAATACACTCATCCCCTACAGTTCTCAATTTCTTTGCATTGCTCTATCTACATCTGTCCCTCCTCCAGCTATGCAGCAAAATGTATAGGCCATAAAGTTACTGCAGCCCAAACGGAACGGGTTCAACAGCCTGCCTCCCAACGGGGACAATTATTTTAAAGAAAAGCAGTGGGAAATGGGAAGCGTAGAAATTCCCCAGATGTAGACAAGAACTTTGTTGCCATATGTAGTAGGACATTTCAAGGACTGACAACTGAGACACATTTTCTGTTGAACAAAGCTCTAAATTAAACACAGTTCTTGTTTTCAAAAAAGAAAAAAAATGTTAACTCTTGGAATGCTTTCTTTTTTCACTTCATCAGAGAAAAGGATAGGTAGGTGTGCAAAAAAAGCCTGATTCTGTTGGTTCCAGTTTTCACCAGGAAGAAATCCTTGCCACAGCACGAATCAGCAGTAACTTTAGCAATGGTTCCCTGAGAATAAATGGAGTATCTCAGTTTCCCTCTCATGTTGATTATAGATCAGTCAATGGCATAGCCCTTGAACTTGTGGACTAAGAAGATCTAGACACAGGCTAACCAGCTCCATCCTGTCTTATAACTTTTAGTTCCCTACAAGCAGAATTCTAAGCTGTTCCCTCCATACAACTCAAAAATATTGCTTTCTATCAGTCCTTGAAAAAAAGGTAGGACAAAAAAAAAAAAAAAAAAAGATTTCAAGACTTCTAAAGTGATTTTAACTCATAAAATGTACTAACTTCAAGGTTTCTAGGAACAAGCATACTTTCTCTTATCCTTTACTTAATCCATTTGTAACTCCATCGTGATACTGGGGAGAATTCAGTCAGACAGTGATGGAGAGCCTCTTTATATACTATTTGACCCCACCTACCACTTCAAACATATTTTCAATTTACTTTTATAATTTTATTAGGAATTTTGTCTTTATATATTATTTTTCTAGGATGAAAAAATTACCCCTTCTCCCATCAACTGCTTATAGACTGATCATACCACAGACTATGGTGTTTCCTCAAAAAAGACATCTTCATTAGTCTTCCATCTTACCAGTTGACACCCTGATAATCAATATGAAGCTCACACAGTAACACATACGGTCTCCAAGGATGGATTTCTCATTAAAACTTAGTATGAAAATGCAGGGTTTAGGGAATACTATTTGATTTTATTTTTTTTCAATATTTGATTGAAAATGGTAACAAGAAACAGATTTAAAGTCAAATTTCTTCTATTTATGAGAGCAAATGAGACAGGGTACTATGCTATGTTCTCAAAATAGATCTGACAGTTACTTTTTGTCTCTTCACCTCTAACACTTCTACATTTGAGGCAATTTTCATTGCAGGCAAGAAGTGTACAAGCCTTACCATTTTTGCCATTTGAGAATTGTATCAGCTAGAGTTTTGGGAAATAGGCTGCAAACAGAGCTGTTGAAGACATATTACTTTTAATCTGGGAATGTGTGTGATGCGAGAATTAAGTCTTAGTACTGAAATCATCTTGTGTACTTACTAAGGAAACCTTCTAAGCAGAGAGTTTCTCCTTCAGCGAGGAACACGCAACCAGCTTCTAGGCAAGCTTGCAAAGAAGGCGATGGTGTACCTAATTAAAGAGATAACATAGACATTTACTCAAAATAAATCCATGAATAGATATTTTTATATCCTGTTTTAAATAAACATGCCATCTTGTTCCCAAGTGTGAGTACTTCTGCTTATCAGTAACAGAGGATTAATCATCATTACCCCAGTGGTTTCCGTAAGCTGTGGAGAGACTCCAGACAATTTAGATAAACAGCAGATCTGTGAAATACATGAAAGCCAAACCTAAACCTAACTTTCTTCTCAAGATTTGGAGAATTCCAGTCACCCAAACTACGAAGATTGAAAACGTAGAAGTTTGAATAGTATGTTAGAATGAAAATTAAGCAGATAGCTAATAAAAACAAATATAGTAAACCCCCAAATCTTCACTGCCCAGCAGGTCTTGATCAACATTTCACAGTGTTGGAAATCTTTATACTATTGAAAATTATTTGCTTATGTGTTAAATACTGACTGAGGAGGTTCAAGGTAACTGAAGTGGATTGTGGATTGTGAATTACCGTGTCATTAGGGATAATGTAAACGATTAATCTTCACTGATTTTAAAAACATTTTGAAGACAGAACTCTCGGGGGTAATTTTTAAACTTCAGCTAAGGACAGGAAAAAAGTGAATGTGGAAAAATTATATATAGGTCTGCCTTAGGATTCTCAAAGTCAGGAAGTCTTTCTACGGCTGGTCAGTTGACTGAATTCTTTCCTAAGTATCA
The DNA here is from genome assembly GCA_013396935.1 of Baryphthengus martii. NCBI lineage: Eukaryota > Metazoa > Chordata > Aves > Coraciiformes > Momotidae > Baryphthengus > Baryphthengus martii. The sequence goes on from VWZK01010974.1 coordinate 84,923, forward strand.
TCTCATGTGGTAGCCTGGTACTTCAGCTAACAAGAAAAAATATATAGCCTGTATGGTATTTGCCAATGGAAATGAATGACCAATATGGAAAAAAGAAATCATCGTGCATATACCGTTTAAAAAATAAGTAACAAAATTACATTTCACGCTTTTTTGTTATTTATAGCAGCAGCACAAATTACCTGGCTTACTCAAATATAGAAACACAGCTTGACCTTTACAGGTCAGTGGTTGCTTTTGCAAAGCAGTCAAGCATCATGCAGTCTTGAAGTAGTGGCACAGCATAGCTACAGTATACCAAATAAACACGCTTCTGGGTCATTATGAGACAGAACGCAGGCTTTGCATTGCTGCGGTGTCATGTTTTATGAGCACAAATTTCCATGAACTATGTTCTTTTTTTGCTGCTCAAGAGAGAAGGAATATTGAAAGCTAACATTTGTAAGACAGCCTTGTAAGATGATAAAGTGGACAGCAATTGTCCTCTTGTAAACTATGTTTACCGATAGAAATTGTGTTCTTTCAAACTGCCCAATTACCACCTGAAATAGTAGTTGCTATACTTATTTAAAATAATAATCTGTAGCTTTTGACCAAGAAATCAGATTAGTCAAAAGAGTCAACTCAAAGCCAACAAATTAAACAAGAAAGAGTTTATAAAAACTATCTCTGTGGGTCATTAGAAGGGAACTGAGATATTTTGCAGAGACTTGAGCTTTTTGTGATGATACATATGGGCAGTGAACCACAGACCCAACATAAATGTGGTGGTGTATGCTAGCATTTGGTAAATTATGTTATATTAAATTATGCAACATATGCATCTCTAGACAAAATTTAATTGGAAATACATAGAATATGCACACAGAAACTGAGGAAGGAAAAAAAAAAAGACTTAAAACCCATTGCACTTTAAAACAAATGCTTTATAAAATAAGAAAAATTACTATTTGCGTTAAACTTGGCAATAACCTAGAGTTTTGAGATACAGTTATGTAAACATAAGATCACACAAACAACTTTAATTAGGCCCTCATAGACACACCAGTTTTGAAGCCACTCTTTTTTTCTCCTAATTTTTAGTCTCGTAAAACACTTTTATAGTAGGATGAAGGAGTTTGTCTGTTGGTTTAAAGAGCTCTATAACCCCGACCTGATTATTTCAGACCTGCACATGCAACTGCGGAGTCACTACATCACAATACTAACAATTTCTTTTTGTCGTGTTCATAGAAAGTTTATTTTTAGGGTAGTGTATTTAGCTGATTCTGGGCTAAAAACAAAGCAAAGCAAAACAAACAAACAAAAAGAAACTAACCATAAATATCACGCACTGACATATATATATCATGTAGGGATATTACGCTGTCATTAATTCTAGTCAGTGTATTGTTGTTCTGTCTAAACAGTTCAAACACCACTATATTAAAAAATCATGATATTTATGACCAAAAATATATGGCTTATAACATTCCCCGTTACTTCTACAATTTGTGAGTATAACAGAAGAGAATAGGTAAAACATTCACCAACAGAATCATCAAGGTGCTCCCCAACTGCTGTGCAGTCCATCGGGATGACTTCTTTAAGTGCTGGGCTCCTCAGATACAGAGGCGATGACCACTGATGGACCTATTTGATGGATGTCATTACTTGGCAGCCCTCTACCATGATCTTAAAAGGAGAAGTACTTGTAACTGGACGGTTCTTAACCCACCAGAGCTCTCTGATGTACTTAAAACACTGGAAAGAAACGGGAAACAGCGATGTTAATGTTGTTTATTTAGATGGACATTGTTAGTAACTGTTACTTGCAACAGCCTTAAGAGCAGGAAAGCTTTGTCCAGGCTGGTAGCGAAAAGAAAAAAAAATGAACTGTTGTACAAACACCTTTTCTTGACCTCTCTGCCTCTTTTCTGAAGTTCAAGAGAAGGACAATGATAATCAACCAGAAAAAAAATAAATGCAAAATTCTGGGTTGGTTACCTGAAGTGCCAAAACGGGATGTTTTAATGCCCCTTCCTTTTCTATGTTCCCCCAGACTATAGGTATAAAATGTGGATTCGGGATGTTTCTGCATGCTGATCATTTCCATAAGAAAATAAACAATATTATTCCTCTGGCAAAATAGCCTAGTAATTTTTTTTCATCTTTTCCCTAAGAAGGTAATCATTCAGCAGGTTACCAATTTATTGGAACGACAATCAAACACACCTCCCAAAGTAATACTGCAGAAATAACAATGTTTATAGATGAAACAACAAGGCTGTATTAGTAATGGTCTGGTTTCAACAACTTTCTTCCTCCTACAAATTAACAAGCTGGAAGACCACTAAAACATGTTTTGTTTGGTCAGGAATTTTACTGCAGGGTCACCTGTCACAAGAGTTCAACTGGCTCAGCAAAGTTGCCGGCAACTGGATTTCATCTCTTTGTAGCTCAGCTCAGTAATAAATACTCACAAATAGGAATGGGAACTTCTGGCAACTTTGCAGAGCAGTAGTTGCAGTACAAAAGTAGCAAAAGCATTCACCTCTTTCATAACATCACTTAATTTCCAGTCCCCTTTCTGGTTATTTGAAGAATCTGGTTGGTAAATATTTCCAATATAGGATTTCAGGAGGCTGATAAGAAAAGACAAGTTACAATCAAACGGATATTCTGGCTAGAAGACTAAAAAGGTTTTGATCAGTAAATATCAACCTTTCGTTTGAGCCTAACTTTTCGCATTTCTCTTGTTTTCATTTCACAGAGAGCTAGGAACTGTTGACATGATGCAATGAACACATTACATTTAATCACATCACTAACACTGCCCGGCACAACTTAATGAGCATTCATTTTAGATTTTGGAATTTCATTTTTTTTTTAGTCATTAAAATAAATAAACATTACTGTCAACAAATTCTGTCTCATTCTATTTAGAGGAAGCTGAGTACATGAAAAGCTCTAGCAGTTTCTATAAAACAATTTGTGACCTCTGCACTGCTCAGTCTTATAAAATATCTGAATAATATTATAAAAAATGAATCTGAATAATATTATAAAGTACTATAAAATATCTGAAATCAAGGAGTTTTTTCTATAGGTCAACTGCCTAATATTTTGAACTTCACCATGATAGATTTTAAGTTGGTTTGGATTTGATTCTACGATCTTTCAGTGTTCATTCTGTCACCAGCAAATTTGAAGTACAATTCAATGTCTGTTTTCTATGTATTTGTTTTTATTGATAATTCTATCAATCAAGCTACTCTGTGCATATGAAATTTCTTTAAAGGGTAATGTGATGGTTTTCTATACTGTGAACTGCAAGACAGTTTCACTTGATCCCTAAGCTCTCATGTATGACAGTGTGAGCTCCTAGTTTGAGACATGTCTAAAATGAATTTCAAGTGGCATTGACACACTAGCTCTTCTTTATTCTCTTCAAAAAAGATCTCTAACAGAAACAGTGTGATTTTTTTTTTTTTTTATGTTAGGGAATATGTACAGTTTACACTGTTCGCTGTTTTAGTATCATTGGTTAAATTAACTTAAGCAAGATCTGTGAAATAACACACACTAAACATATAGCTTGCATGGTATAGTAATAATTGATAGTATTTCCACAATTAAAAAAAAAAAAAAGGAAAGAAGTTTCTGCCAATAACAAACATAATTGTAGCTACTAATAGCATTTTATAAATCACAATTCATATCTTACATTCTAATTTTCCATATCAAGGCACAGAAAAAAAGATGAAAGGGAATTTGAAGTGAAAAAAGAAAGTCAGTCCATGGCTGGGACCCCAGAAAAATACCATAAATATTAACAAAACCCAAGTAAGAGACCTCTCTTTAGGGTTCAAAAAAGAGAAGCCGAAAGAAGCTCACAAAAGTACATTCCTGTTTTAAGAAGAAAGTGAAGGCAGTAGCTATCAAGCTCTCCTTCTGCATCACCTTTACATCATTGCACTTACAAACAGGCCTTTACTACTTTGAATATTTGTTTTTTTATTTCTCCACTTTCCAAGCCTGGATTATAAATACCTACATATGAATACATCACCATATATGTCCTAACTAAAATAATTACAATAATAGAGTGAATATAAAGCCCATGTATTTCTCTCACATCAAGTTTACCATTTCAGAGCTGTCGTGGAGAGCTCTCACTACGTAATCAGTAAAATATTGCTGATGCCCCAAAACAGTCCCAGCCATTCCTTTTGCCTTCCTCAATTCTCTCTTGGTCTCTTCACCTAGGATGAATAAATTACCAAGGGAGATCTCAGGCTGCAAACTCATTATCTCTTCTCTAATTATAGACACAAACACTCATATAACTACCAGGCATTTGTTCTCCCTTATGTGATTTATCTGCACAAGTTCCTGAAAGGGGTGACCTAACAAACCTAGCACACTCCTGGCAGGATTAATTCCTATGAGAAGGAAAAACAGGATACCTGTCTAGCAAGATTCACAAGACTTGGATGTTTTCAAAATATCAGAGACTGTTTAAATAGGGTAGCAGTACACAAAGGCAACCAGCTGAGACACCCTCAGGCTCTTCCAAAGGCAAAAGAAAAAAAA